>CM046882.1:528567972-529092972 GCA_025667525.1 Glebionis coronaria
TAAAGATTGAGTTTCGTTTATTTTTTGTTATTTGATTTTTGTAACCTATTTTACATGTTTTAATCCATGACTAATTTTTATGTTCTAAATGTCCGTTTTCGATTAATAATATGGGAATTTTATTAAACTAAGACAATTCAAAATAGTGACAGAGTATACTTGAAAGTATATTGGTCAATTTTGGATGATATTTGATGAATCAAATATTGGACTTATCCCAACTATATGATTTTACTTTATGGATCTTTGTCATTAAGTAAATCATAAATAGTTATCCTTAGACCTGAGGTACCAGGAAACTGCATTGAATGTAGTGCATTTCTGTAAAGTAACCTAACGCTAAACGTAACTGGTAGTTATAAGGCTTATTTTTAGAAGTGTTGCAAAGTTTGTAAGTTTCGTTCATAGTCAAAATGGGATTTGTTTCCTTCAAATTATTTTGAAGTATAATACAATTGGGCCCCTCGGGGGAGCAGTAAGATGTTTGTGTGGCCACACCAATTTTTTTTTGGTAATCTTGCTATATCCGTAAACGAGAAACAAAATGGTTAATGAAGGAATGACTGAGATCCATATCCTATTAACGTTGTATTTGAAATGAAAGGATAATAATAATGATGAATCATTAAAAGGTTTTGTCCAGGAGACCTTACTCGAGTTGTACTAGTGACATTGCTAGTGTAACTAGACGCTATTCAACGTAATCATGATATTCGAATTTTGTCCAAGTGGGAGCTGAGAGTGTATGGACATAAAATTAATAACCGTGTGATAGGATCGAACTCGGGATTACGAGATTGCACACAATACGTAAAGGGTTAATTTTATTTAATAAATGTATTTAATATATTTATTAAATTAAACCGAAGCTTAACTAACGATCGTTAAATAAATTAAGAGTTAAGTTAAACGATCGTTATGGAATTAAATAGAAGAAAAGAAGGAAACGGAAAATTCCGGAAGCCTCTTTTGGGTGGGCTTGGGCCGGCGGCTACAAGGGCAAAAGGGGAAGAAAAATAGTTTTTCTAGCCTATATAAACAACCCTTAGCCTCATAATTTTGCCCGTCCCTCTCTCTTCTTTATGTGATCAAACCAAAAGGCAAACACTTTTTTTAGGGTTCCTTTTAACCTCTTGGTTTTGATTTCTTGAATCTAGTTCTAGCCCCACTCTAAGGTCGTTGGGTAGATTATTCCACAAGCGTAGAAGCTTCGTTTATACATGCTAGACTCACGGTTAGACCGTTGCATTACGTATGTACAAGAGTGTAGTATAGTTTTACTTTAAACAATATCTTGGCACCGTTCTTCATAAACCGTAATTGTTGATTCAATTGGGAATCTTCTGGATCTACGCTAGGATAAAGGTATGTACCCTAATCGATTAATTATAATTGTGCTATTATGATCTTGTTAAATCGCTTATGCTATTACGTGCTTTGATCTTTATTTATGATTATATAATTGTTATGAATGTCATAAACCATCATTACAAGCGTTCAATATTTTGTGACCTGCTAAGGGAAGGGATGCTCTAAAGTATCTCTAGCCTACTGCAAAAAATGGCCAGACTTACTGGCAAGTCACTTTGACCGATTCAATCAACAAATCATAACATTATGCCTAAAATGACAAATAAGAACATATAGTGAATTAAAAAAGCACCATAGAACCCCTAAATTAAACTAGTAGCATTGCAAATCAGACTCAAAACAACCATTATTTCTACTATCTAAACAAACATTGTGTAAAAGAATACCAATACTAAATTTGTCTTACAACACACATAGAAATGAAATAACTATGAAAAATTTGCACCATCAAACTCACTAGTGCAATTTCACTTATGCAAACACACAGCTGCAAACGCATTTCTTCTACTTTGTAGAATCACCATCACCAATCTTGCTTTGTCTCTTCTTCCTTGTACCTTTAAAAGGATGACTTGTTGTTCCTGATGCTTGATGATGATGTATAGTCCCAAGCTGGGTCATGAACCCGGCCCACGGGTACTACCCGTATCTGGCCCATCACGGATGGGTTGGATTAGTGTTATTTGAGCTTATGGGCTTCGAATGAACAGTGGCCGCATAGGTTATGTGAGGCCCACGGCCCGGCACAGCCGATACAGGGTTAGATAGAATCACAAACCAATTGGGATTGTGATTCACCCTAAAGTATAGGATATACACTAACCATAATTAGAAGATCACAATCAAGCTAATTATGGTGATTATCCTATACTTGGGGCCGAAGCATGTGTGAAAGCCCACTAAGGTTTCACCGCCTATATAAGGAGCCCCCAAGGGTTCCACAAAGGTATCGTATTCTTGACACTCTCTTACCACATTCGATTTCTAACCCTAAACCGGTTACTTACTCTCACGCTGGAGTTTAATCGTGGGATACGTTCCCACAGTAAGCCTAACAGCGTGCTATTTTTAGTGTGTAGGATCCAAAACCGAAGTTCACTTGGTGCAAGAGCTGGAGCCCAAGCACCCGAATTAAGCCTAATTCGGGTTAAGCAAGGATCATCCAACTTTTGTATCAACAAGTTGGCGTCATCCGTGGGGCCCTACACTAAAATCAATCTTTACTAATGACGAAGGGAAACCCCTATAAGGGAATCCAAAAGAACGCCCATCCAGGGAACCGAAATTCAGGGAGAGGCATCCCCGTTACCCCTACTCCACCTCTCACTAGCATTAAGCCACCTCTCACCGGGCAGGCTGAATGATTTAATCTCCAAAGCTCAGGGGTATAGTCCCGTAGCAGTACGGGCACGTCCCTACACACCCCACCACCTACCCTCACCTTAAACAGTCCAAAGACAGGGTCGACACCATCTGCTCCTAATAAGAAAGAGCAAAGGCCACCGGTCGGAGAGGTGGACCATGAGCTTGCTTCGCTCGATGATGAAGACGTTGAGGGAATACTCACACAAAACCTCGACAGATTCATCCCGACCATCACGACAAGAATCCTCCTGGACATCACTACAAGATTGAACCTCCAATCGAGACTCAGTTTTGGAAGTGCGACACGGGATACTCCTCTAAAAACTCGAAAAAAAATCAAAGAATACACCAGGACGAGGAAGAACCTCTACTGGAGGAACAACCACAACCACGGAATGTCTTTGAACGCATAGGGGATCGGATCATGCAAGAATTGCAAGGGACGCGCGAAGAATCGGAGCGTTCCGCTGGATCTATGAGACGCGCTACAAAAGAGACTCCACAAAAGGATAATCGCCGCACTAGCGTGTGGAAAAGAATAGATTCGGGAGCAAAGAAATCCACCACCTCTTCTCATAAGAGTGGATACTATAGCCAATCAAGGGGTGGAGGGGGACCGCCCTACAATGATCCCTCAGGGTCTGACTCGGATGACCATCACCCAAGACGTCGTCGCACACGCCACTCCTCCTCGGAACCATCAGCCGAATAGGGAGAACGCTACGGACATTCCTGTTATCATGCGGATGATGAAGAGGATCTCTCCCTACCATGGTGTAGTGAAAGAGAAGACGCATTTACAATCCGCATACGGGACTACTACGAGGATAAAAAGCGCCGCATGCCAGCGTGCATCAATACCTATGATGGATCATGTGATTTAGACGATCATCTAAAAGTTTTTACCATAAAAGCGAAAATTGAACGATGGGCGATTCCTATATGGTGCCAAATGTTCAACTCAACCTTTTTATGGCAATGCTCGCGATTGGTTTGATAAACTTCCCTACCGAAGCATTAACAGTTTCGATGAGCTACGCACAACATTTAGAAGAAATTATACTCAGCGAAAAAAGTATAATTGAGACACGGTCTCATTGGAAACGGTTAAACAAATTCTCGGGGAATCCACGGAGGACTTCACAGAACCCTTCTGAGATGAATGCACGTGGATAAGGGCGTGCCCAGAAGTCCTCAAGATCTCCAACTATATGCATGGCATAACAGACAAGGAACTAATCTGTCGCCTCAATGATAGACGACCTGAAAAGTTTGACGACCTCATGAAAAGGGTTCGAATTTTTTTGGAAAAGGAGACAAAAAATATTTCCAGAAAGACAAGCCTACAACCATATTCATGGTTCATTCATGGCAGCACAGGACGAAACAGAAAATCAGTCAGAAATTTTCTCGTACCAAGGAAATCTCATTCCCTCCTATCACGGCGACCAACGTGGCGGACGTGCCTCTCACGATTGAGGTAAACATTGGAAGCCACAAAGTTCGTCGCATGTATGTTGATGAAGGATCATCCGCGGAGATACTCTACAAACATTTTTTCATACAGTTGAAACTGGAGATTAAAAGCCAACTAATGCCGGCCACGTCGCCGCTTATTGGTTTTAGCGGAGATACTATTTGGCCAATA
This sequence comes from Glebionis coronaria, assembly GCA_025667525.1. NCBI lineage: Eukaryota > Viridiplantae > Streptophyta > Magnoliopsida > Asterales > Asteraceae > Glebionis > Glebionis coronaria. The sequence goes on from CM046882.1 coordinate 528,572,357, forward strand.
GGGTAGTTATGGTTGTTAATAACTATTGGGGACAAGGAGTATTCAACTACATCATGGATGATCTTTATGGTTATACGTTACCATTCCCCGTACAATGGTATCATCAGAAGACCAGGAATACTTGCCATACGGGCAGTCCCGTCTACGGCACACAGCATGCTGAAATTCCTAGTCGAAGGTGGCATTGTTACCATATTTAACTCGATAGTACCACCATCTGAATGTAATGCCGTCATAACACAAATACAACCAACCCCAAGGAAGGAGGCATCATCCCCAGCGAATTGGAAGGTGGTTATCCACCTTGATTATCCAGAACAGGAAGTGGCTATCGGAGGAACCCTCTCTGATAAAGGAAGGGGACGCTATGTGCTACCTCCTTAAGGCAATCCTAGACGTATTCGCATGGGAACCAAAGCACATGACAGGCGTACCACGCTCGGTCGTAGAGCACATGCTTCAGATCTGACCGGGGTACCCTCCGGTAAGACAAAAGAAGCGCGGCCAAGCTCCGGAGCGCAAACAGGTTATACTATGTGAAGTAAAAAAGTTGGTTGAGGCAGGAATCATGTGGGAAGTTTATTACAATGAATGGCTTTCCAATCCGGTCATGGTTAAGAAACATGACGGCAGCTGGCGCATGTGTGTGGATTTCACTGACTTGAACAAAGCTTGTCCGCAAGACTGTTACCCATTGCCAGAAATTGACTGGAAATTGGAATCCCTATGCGGGTACCCATTTAAATGCTTCTTGGACGTACATAAAGGGTATCACCAGATCCAGATGTCAGAAGAAGACGAGGAAAATATGGCGTCCCATACCAGTCAGGGTGTGTATTGTTATACGAAAATGTCGTTCAGACTAAAAAATGCAGGGGCAAGATATCAACGGCTCGTGGACAAGGCGTTCGACTCACATATTGGACGCAACCTTGAAGTCTGTAAAGAGCCATACGGAGGACGAGCTCCTCCGTGATGTCCAGGAGACATTTGATACTTTGAGAAAGATCAACATGAAGTTGAACCCTAAAAAATTCACGTTTGGGACAACGGAAGGAATGTTCTTAGGATAGATGATAGACCCACAAGGCATCAAACCATGTCCTGAAAAAAACTGAGGCTGTTATACAGTTACCATCTCCTCGTACATTGAAGGAGGTCCAATCACTTAATAGAAAGTTGGCCGGGCTTAACAGGTTCCTCTCGAAGTCCGTAGAGAAATCAGTTCCTTTATTCAAAACACTCAAGAAGTGCTTGAAGAAATGGGATTTCCGATGGACAAGAGAGGCGGAGGAAGCTTTTGGGTAGCTTAAGCAGCGCCTAGTGGCCCTCCCAATGCTTGTTGCCCCACGACCTAAGGAGGAACTAATCATGTATTTATCCACTACGCATGGAGCAATAAGCGTTGTCTTAATGACTGACCGGGACGTAGTCTAGACTCCAGTCTACTTCATAAGCAGAACATTGCAGGGACCGGAACTGAATTATTCCTCGATGGAGAAGCTGGTCCTATCATTGGTCTTTGCCGCAAAAAGGTTGTATCGCTACTTTCAAGCGCACCCAATTGTGGTCATCACAGACCAACCAATAAAAATAGATCATCTCTAGACTAGACGTGGTAGGAAGACTGCAGAAGTAGAGCATCCTTCCTTGGGAATATAATATCTCTTATAGACCAAGAACAGCCGTCAAAGGTTAAATCTTGGCAGATTTCATTGTGGAGAAACCTAAAGGAGACGCGTTAATGGCCCCACAGGAATAAATACCGAAGGAACCATGGGTTCTATTCGCCGATGGATCTTCCTGCACGGATGAGTCATGAGCAGGCCTCATAGTCACAAATCTGAAGGGCATGGAGTTCACTTATACCTTGCGTTTTGAGTTCACAGCCACAAACAATGAGGCTGAGTATGAAGCACTGATATCAGGTTTGAAAATCGTGGCCAGAATGAGGGTGTACAACCTTGAGGCCTACGTGGACTTGCGGCTGGTCGTGAATCATATACTTGGAGAATATGTAGCCAAGGAGGATAACATGATCCAATATTTGGAAAAGGTTAAGTCACTCATCGCTGGCTTCACGAAGTTTTCTATAAACAAGTACCAAGGGGTGAGAATAAGAAGGCAGACGCCCTTAGCAAAATCGCTTCCACAAGCTTCGCCCACCTTTCCAAGCAGGTGTTGGTAGAAATACTCAAGGATAAATCTATTACTGGTGAAGAGGTTGCAACAATAGTCGATGAGGAGGGACCTACGTGGATGACCCCAATCGTTAGTTATTTAAGGGATGCGACACTTCCTGATGATTAGACAGAAGCACGCCACATCCACAGGAAGTCACACAAGTTCAAATTACGCGATAGTATCCTATGTAAACGCTCATTCCTACAGCCTTGTCTACGATGCGTTAGACTACGACAAGTTAGCTATATGATTAGCGAGATTCACGAGGGGTCATGTGGCATGCACGCCGGCCCTAGGTTGGTGGTGGCGAGAGCTTTGCGCACATGGTATTATTGGCCGACTATGCATCAAGATGCGCGCAACTTAATCCTCAAATGCAGTAATTGTCAGGGTCATAGACCAGTGTCGCGCCATCCACAACAAGAGCTCACACCTATCACAAGCCCATGACCATTTTACAAATAGGGTATCGATATCGCCTGACCTTTCATGTGGCAGCATGAGGCGTTAAGTTCTTGATAGTAGCTATGGACTACTTTACTCGCTGGATTGAGGCAAAAGCAGTCGTAACAATCATAGGCAAACAGGTAAAAAAGTTTGTGTGGGAAAATATTTTATGTTGTTTTGGCTTTCTAGGAGAGATTATCTCGGACAACGGTAAGAAATTTGCGGACAATTCGTTCAAAGATTGGTGTGTGGTGCTGAATATCACACCGCGCTTCGCATCCGTCAAACATCCACAGACCAATGATCTGGTAGAACGACCCAATAGAAGCTTGGGCGAAGGGATCAAGGCACGCCTGGACGACATCAGTGCTAAATGGGTAGATGAGTTACCACATGTCATATGGGCACTTAAAACGATGATAAATACCGCTAATGGAGATACTCCGTTCGCATTAGCGTATGGTACGGAGGCAGTCATACCAACTGAGATTGGAATGCCAACAATCCGTACGACAGAGGTTAATGTCGTCACGAACGATGAGGAACTCAGGGTCAATCGAGACTTGTCAGAAGAAAAGTGGGAGATAGCAGCCATAAATGAAGCTAAAGCTAAGGCGCGGATGAAATCATATAATGACTCCAAAGTTAAGGGTGTTTCTTTCTGAATGGGGGATTTTGTCTATCGGGCGAATGAAGTAAGCCGCGCGGAGAACACTTGGAAATTAGGCCCAATGTTGGAAGAACCGTATGAGGTCACAGAAGCTTTGGGGCTAGGTGCGTACAATTACATGATATGGAAGGTTGTGACTTGGATCATACATGGAACATTTGCAACCTCAAAAGATGCTATCTCTAAAAGGCTACGACCTCCGCATGGACACTTCGCTGTAAACAGCCCCAATAAAGATCCATGTAACTTTGCTTTTATGTTTTCTAGGTTCTATTTCTCTTAGGATTCTATCATTCTGTCAAAAAATCGTAACCGTGATAATAAAACGCCGTGGTGCCTAGCTAGCTCAACGGCTTGTTCTCGTGCAAACTGATTCTTTTTTGTGTACTTAGGATTCTTTTTTTTTCATTTTAAGTGTTATTTCTTATTTATATGCATTCATTTCAGTCGTACATGTACAGTACGTTCCCATGTGGAGCAAGAGGATTAAGTGAACCTCATAATTCAACTTAGTCGCATAAGAGGGATGCAACCCCAGCGACGCGGATCATGAATCCTTACTAGACACCTTATTCACAAGACGTTGTAATAAGTTTCCGCATGCCACCTTGATAGGTGTGTAAACACCCATCCTTTTTATCACTTAACTACAATAATAACCGAGCCAAAACGTGTATTTTATATCGTAAATGTCAAAATTATGCGTGGTTTGTGTTTTTGTTGTGATTTAGGACGAAATTGTGAAAAAGGGAGAAAACACGGGCATTCACGAGCTTTTATCGAAGAAAAAGACAAAAGACGAAGTCAAGAAATCAAGATAGCAAAAACAACGGAAGTCCAAGACCAATTCTGAAGATTTATCAAAGAAAAAGTCAAAAGACGGAAGTTTACTAAAAGCCGAAGAACTCAAGTCTAATTTATTGAAGAATTACAAGACGAGTTTAAAGAAATCCCGAGACAAAGTCGTTAAAGTCAAAAGATTTAGAAGACAAGGACTTAATCATGCAATTAGAGAAAGAAGAAAGAGGGGAGGAAGCTTCCTAAGCACCTCCCTAATCCTCCTATAAATAGTCTTTATTTTCCTTCATTTGTTTTTTGTTGGCTAAGTGTGACAATTAGTCTTCTATCATTTAATTACTTGTTCTTTAATTACATGTCATTTAATTAATTGTCTTGCACCTTAAATACATTTAATTTCAAGTAAGTTTCCTTTTAATTATTGTCAATCTTTACTTTTCTTGTCAATCTCCTATCTACCTTTCTTTAATCTTTAATCTTTATGCTTATTTGTTCATGTTCATGTTTTTGATGTTTTTATTGATTTGATTAAATTGGGTTTTGATTATTTTGATTATTATTGTTAGTTTGATTGTTTTGAATTGTTTGTTTATGATTAGTAGATGTTATTGCATTAGTCTTGTTTAATCTTTTGGTTTGATTTTGATTATTTTTTCCAAATTCGTTTCTTTTTTGTTCCCCGTGTTCTTCGTGGTTTCTGTTTCCCCAGGTATTCTGAATCAAGGACCAGCAAAGCATATATTCCGGATCAAAGATTTGTTCAGAAAGTTCTTAATCAAGGGAGTTATGAATCAAGGAAGTACTGAATCAAGGGAGTTCTGAATCAGCAAAGTTCTGAATCAAAGTTCCGAATCAGCAAAGTTCTGAATCAAAGTTCCGAATTAGCAAAGTTCCGAATCAAAGTTCCGAATAAGCAAAGTTCCGAATCAAAGTTCCGAATAAGCAAAGTTCCGAATCAAAGTTCCGAATCAAAGTTCCGAATCAAAGTTCTGAATCAAAGTTCTGAATCAAAGTTCCGAATCAGCAAAGTTCTGAATCAAAGTTCCGAATCAGCAAAGTTCCGAATCAAAGTTCCGAATCAGCAAAGTTCTGAATCAAAGTTCCGTATCAGCAAAGTTCCGAATCAAAGTTCCGAATCAGCAAAGTTCCGAATCAACAAAGTTCCGAATCAAAGTTCTGAACCAAACAAAAGTTCCGAATCAAAGTTTTGTTCATCCGGAATATTCAATATTCCGGATCAAGGGGTATTCATTCGGAATATATTCCGAATCAAGGTTTTTAGTAAATATTCCGAGTAAAGAAGAACATTCCGAACGAAGGTGACATTCCGGATGAATGTTTATTCCGAATGAGGGTATTATTCCGAATGAGCGGTTTTCAGTTTCTTTTAAGTTTCTGTTTTTAATTTTTAATTTTCAAGCTTTATTTTTCCCGCATTTTTTCCTTAGTCTCACTTTAAGATTACTTGCCTTAGATTTATTTTAGCCTTGCCTTATTTTAAGTTTTAGTTGCGTTTTAAGTTTGCCTTAGATAGTTTTAAGTTTGCGTTATTTACTTTAATTGCCCATTTACTTTTAGTGCCTTTTAATTTTTGTCACCCTTTTAAATTCTCGTCATTTATTTTAAATTAGAGTTAGATTTAAATTAACGTTATTTTCATTTACGTCTTTGCACATTTATTTTAAAACAACCAAAAATATTCTTTTTCACCAAAAACAATTGAGTCGCATTTTGAACCGGAAATCAATTCGAGAAGATACCGAGAAACGAACTTTTTAACTGAGTAAAACCAGTTATAAAATGGCGCCGCTGCCGGCTCTTTTCGTGAAGATTAACGGTTTTCTGTGAGAGACGCGTTGCTTTTTAGGATCCGTTCACTCGTGAACGTTATTTTTCGTGTCAAAATTTTTCAAAAAATCCCAAAAACATTTGAAAAATCATAAAAAGCATTTCTTTTTCAAAGTTTTGCACCAAAAATATTCCTCTTTATCCTCTATTATGTTTAATTCTATTCTTTACCCCTCTTATTTATAATTCTTCATGGATTCGTCTTGCGTACAGTGTGGGAGACCATGGCATGGTTTTCAAACATGTCAATGGTGTACTTGTGAGCGGTGTGGTTTTAATATCGACGATACACAATTTGGATTTTGTCCATTTTGTAATTCAACAAATTCGTACTTCTCCTCTTACAATACTTTCTCACCCTCTCCCGTCTATGACAATCCTTATCCTCAAGATGCACCGGGTTTTTCTCCATACCCGTGGTGCTATATTTTTTGGGGCCCTCACGATGCTTCTTCTTGTGATCCGTCGAAGGTCTTTGAGAAAATTCCGTGCTATCCTCCCAGTGTGTATAATTTTGAGCCCCCACGTCACACCGTCAATCATCAACCCTTTTGTGCACTTCCTCCTGAGCAACTTGCCATACTTTTTGACAACTTTCAAAAAGTTCAAGAAGCTTGCAACAAGATCATCGAAAAATGTCAAGCGGATCAGCAACAAGAGCAAGTATCTAACCTTAATGCTTATACTCCTCCTCTTGTGCCTCCATATTATTATGATAGTGATGACGATGAGAGTCCTATTTCTTGGAACGATGAGAGTTTTATTCCTTCTCCCGACTTGCCGGCTCTGGAGCCTAAGGATTCACCCATCCTAGGGGATGAGGATCTTAGCACAATTCCTGCAAAGGAATCCGACGAATTCATAAAGTCTAGTGCTGATAACCTTGTCCCAATTCCAAGTGAATCTGAGTTGACATCCGACAATGACGATGAGTATGATGCACTTTCTTCAGATGATGTTCCTTCCACCAACACTTTGGGAGAAGATTCTTTGGCTTTCTCTAATCCTCTTTTTGATCAAGAAGATGATTTTACTTCTAGTGATGACGAGTCACTATCCGATGAAGACGTTCCGAAGCAAACTTTCAAGATTTATTCGAACCCTTTATTTGATTTTGATGACGCTTACATATCTAGTGAGGTGAATCCTCTCTTTGACGAAGGGATTGAGGACATTGATAGCTTTGCTTCTCTTGCTATTGATGAGCATACTTTGTTAGCCATGCCCCCTTCTATCATAGAGGTGGAGAGATTTGACTCTACTTGTGACAATCCGTAAATTTATGGTTGATATTTTGTTCTCAAATATTATTTAAAAATATTATTTTAATGTTATATTATGAACTCACTTATTTTTGGGAAGAAATTTGGATTTACGTTTTGAAGTAGCATCGACTACGTTTAAACCGGAGGATTCTACGTTACGTGCTCACGTTTACATACACCGTCTTTGGTGACAGTCCGACATTTCAGAAAATGAATTTATCCGTGAATATTATTTTGGAGTTTTAAATTTGTGTTGGTTCATAAACTCACAAATTTACGAGAAAAGATTAGGACTTACGATTTTAATTTAACGTCCTTTACGACTAAACCGAAAACCTTAGGATTACGTATTTACGTTTTTGAACTCCGTTTTTTATAACACAATTTTTATTGGATTCGTTTTGTGCCGTTGACTCATAATTTATAAAAACGTTTTTCGTGAAACGACCCGAGGGCACGTAAATCGAGGAAACTATAATCGAGGAATACCCGTAAATTAGTGAGGTGGGACAAAATACATTATCCCACCCCACTACACACATGGGACGGCACAACATGACACCACATCAAAGATGTGGCATCATGTTAGCTTATAACTTACAAGTGTAAGTTAAGCTTACACTTTAAGCTACCAAACCAACAAAAACAACTACCTAAACACATACCACCATTTTCACTCATGCAAACAATCTCAAAATCCTCTCAAAACACCACCATTGCCGTCCCATATTCAAAGCACAAACACCCCTTTTGATCTTTTCTAGCCACAAAATACTTGTTATCTAGCTATATCATGGAGTTACCTTGAAGCCTTGATCACTTGGTGGCCATTTTAACAACAGAGGAGGTGATTTGCTTGTGTCCTAGGGCTGATTTCTCAACTTATTTTCTTGGTGTTTGATGATCTTGGAGTTACATTTGGTGTTCATCAAGTTCTTGTCTTCCAGAAACAAGATATACTCTTGGTTTGTAAAGAAGATCATCCTCTCCATTTTCTCTTGTTATTTTTGTAAAAATCAAATGTATTTATTTCTTATTGTATATGTATATGATGAATATATGATGATAAAAATGTTGTGTGGGGATCAAGTGTTGATAAATATGCTTAAAAAGGTTAATAACTATAAGAAACAAGGCTAAAATCATGATTAATTTGTTGGCTGTATAAAAATAGTATGTAACCAAAACTTGAACTGATAAACTTGCATGGTAGAATCCATTTACAGTAAGTACAAGATGTTATACACATGTGAGAGTTGGCCATGCAATTGAATCATTATAATGAGTGAGATATGATCAAAACAAGATGAGTGTGCTAATCTGAATAAGCTGTTTTGTAGGGACTGTTAAGCATAGATAAACTTAAAATTAGCAGTAGCTATAACTAAGTTAATTGTAGCACATAATATGAAGTTCATGCCATCCAAAAATGAGCTTCTAATTCATTGTAGAACTCTAGATATGATAAAAATGGTGAAGATGAAAATAAAAATCAGATTTTGAAGAATTAATGTTTATTACTATTATATAAGCACTCAAATTATATAGTATAAAATGAGAAATTAAAACCTACTAACTTATGAATTTCATTTATATAAATATGTATAAGGTTAAATAAATGGATAAATTATAAAAATGGTAGTGGAATAATATTTATAAGTTATAAAAACTATAAACTTGATTTTTACGACTTTTTCGGCTATTACCGTAAAATTAACGTTTTTCGCCAAATAAAACTTAGACGATCAAACCCGTCTTATGTAAAGTTTTTAAAAGTCATATACTGATATGTAAGTATCTAATACAAGTAAAAAATGATAAAACCCAAACTATAGGACATACGGACATTAACGAGCTAAGTAAGCATATAGGACTAATAATTGGACTAAATAAGTTAAACACTTATAAAAATAACTTATTGGGCTTAACCCATTTGGGCCCAACATGTAAAGTACAAATACTGATAATACAAGTATGAAATGGATTAATACAAGTTAAAGAACTTATAATAGACTTATTGGACCTAAAACACGTAAATAGGTAAAACTAGTAAACTAGTAAGAAGTTACCAATACGTAAACACTAAAATGAGTAAAAGAGAATATGTAAACCCACTTGATCATCATATATATATAATCATCATATGTATACATAATTGTTATTTTTATAAAGTCATTGGACATGAGTCTAAGACGAGTATTATTTGTCTAGGTTTCTGTGATTGAAGCACGTACCGTACATCCAAATCGCCGATAATCGCCTTCCCACATCATCGTGAGTTCATAGCCTCACACTCTTTTAAATGTTTTTATGAAATGTTTTATAAACCAGCGAGGGAGATAACATGTTAGTTTTTATAAAATAGGACACTATTTGTCCCGATTGTTTGTTTATTGATTTGGACCCGAATGATTGTATGACCCGATTGTATGACCCCATGAATGATTAAAGGACACGATAGATGAAATAAAATGGATTATTAAAGTTAGGTTATGTCACTAAAAGTCCCATTATTATGAATTGTGAACTACCGGGATTTGGTAGACGCTTATGCATATACTAGTACTATTTGGGGACGATCACCCCAGTTCGTGCCTTGACGGTTGATCCCCGTCGTGCCACATTGATTGGTAAGCAAATTTATGTATGAGAAGATTTCCATAGCGTGACCTTTGTGACGACACGCTACTTTAGATGGGCAAATTGAGTATCGGGTTAGCTACCCGTTGTTTGGTTTAGTAAGGTAACAATGTCATGCGGCTTATAATAATCCAATTAACGAAATACTACTATACGCACCGAATTACGATGTATTGCCTGACTAGCAATACGGGGTCATACTATTGATTTTATGTTCGTGTTTTGGTTTTATATAACCATATTTATATAAGGGTTTTTATTTAATCTATACAACGTTATAAAACGTATTGTATGATGTTTTTACGACATTGGTTCGTATAATGATTTTTAAGGCAAATGCCTATATTATGATTTTCGATAAGGATTTGTATAAAAATGACTTTGGGTATTTTATGGCCTATTACAATGATTTGTACGAAATGATTTTTGGTAATAATTTTATACCAAATTATATTGGTGGAATCTATTAAACTCTATGAATTCACTCGGTGTTATCGCTGACCTTTTCTTTTAACATGTTTTATCTCAGGTACTTGAAGGTAATTCTCGGGAAGATAACAAGAATTCATGGCCCGCACCTAAATAATAATTTCCATTCAAATTCTTTGTAAAACTTGTATGAAATATTATGACTTGGGACCTATGTAACTTTGATATTTATGAATGGAAAGGCTTTATTATTAAAACGACGCGACTTTTAAGCGTTGTCTATGATGTGAGTAATGTGCTATCCCGTAACACCAACTAGTCTTCCGCTGTATTGAGTTGTATAAATATGGGGGTGTTACAGTTTGGTACCAGAGCTCTCGTTATAGAGAACGAAAGATTTTTAAAACTAAGGTTTTGAATAAAACATTTCAAAATCCTTTAACTATAAACATTTTTCTAAAAATGTCTAAAAATCTTTTGACTATAACGGTGCCGAAGAATTCCCGAGTTACCGACAAGGCCAGACTGAGAAGTGTTATTTTAACATATATATATATATAATTTGGATTATATATATATATTTACGATGTAATTTGATTACATAATTGTTTGATGATTATTTTGATATTTATACGAGGTATTTATACGACGAAGATTGTCACAAGGAACCCTAAATCCCCTAGTAAATTAATCGAATCTATTCTCGTATGAATTCTAGCTATCCTAGATCTAAACCAAGTTGTGGATATTTATGATCCCAACAAATGGTTGATATTCGTAGAAATATTGATATTAGTTGATTGTGATATTGAAAAAGAATTGGCGAGATTAAATCTGATATCGATGTCATGACCATCTTTCCTTATAGAGTGGAGTTTTACAAAACGTTACCACCTAGAAAGATGTCATCTGATTCGTTGTCACCCAATTCTTAAGTTGAAATCGAAAGGGTGAATGTTGGACTTGAGGCTGTCATTGGAACCATTACCCAAAAGCCTCATGCCACTAATACCTTTCCGAGAAGTCTAATTGAATGTATGAGTCATCTCATACTAGAGACTCATTTGATAATTATTGTTGTAAGAGTTATAGGATTGGAAATTAAGTGTTGATCATATCGAGCTTTTATTCCCCTATTAAGGTTTATAAATAAGGTTGAAAGTATTAGAGAATGAGGTAGGATATCGAATTGAGTATGAAATTGGTTAAAACTTGAATAAAGTAAAATTTAATCCGTATGGAATATGAGATTGATAAGAGGAAGTCGTTAAGTTCTGTGACTGAATTATAAGGTTTTAACTGATTGTTGATTCGTGTTAAGTGTTGTTCCTAGGCCATTGTCCAATGATGAGGATGTCCAGTGTCCAAGAAATAAATCGAAGAAATCTTCTTCTGAATTGGGACCAATGGATCTTCCGGGACATATGGAACACCTAATGACTCTTGTAGGTTAGTATTCATTGTGGTATCTTTTAAAAATCCCTAACTTAACTGAGATATCAGTTGGTAGGATGAGTTCTGAGAATTGTATGACATAGTGACACGTAATGTGTTACGGTACAATTTTGACTTGTTTGTGATTAATGAAAAGACTACTATTGATTGCTAAATTCTACATGTATCGATGTTATCTATCTTTTATTGCTTCATCCTAATGTTCGCATTAGTGATGCAACCATTGAACAAGTACTCATCTTGAATTAAGTTACGTTGTGGATTAATCTTTTTGAGCGCCATTGATGAGACTGCTTTTATACATGGTCTCATCGTCCAAAACGGCCTTTAATTGCATAAAATATCATAAAATATGCCAAATATATGCTCGTGTTTGTTACTTGTGTATTTTTAGGTACGGATATTGAGGAATTGGCAAAAGATCACAAGAATCATTCAAAAACGAACACGGGAAACGAAGTCGCACAATGAACCAAGCCCAAGTTTGGAATTTTGCAAAATGACCCTTGAAGAATTGAAGATTGTCAAGTTTAGTCCCTCATCTTTGAAGAACTTGTCACATTTGACCCTCCACATATCAAATGTACAAGTATGGTCCTTAATGTTTGAAGGTTATACAAGATCAGCCCTTGGAAAATGAAGAAAATACAAAAGGAGCCCTTGTTTAAAGTTTTTGAAGAAGTTGTGCCAAATTTGACAAGTTTCCAAAAGTTGATAAGTGTTATTTGGGCGCTGATGGACTTTATTTACAAAGTGGAAAGAAGTAAAAAACTTGGGGACTCAACCTGCCAAACCACCAAAATCACCCACCCAACCAGCTTATGACACGTCATAAAACCCACCCACCAACCCATAAACCCGACCCTACCCACATCCATACCCGGTTTAATTAACTTAATCTCAGTCAACTAAGTCAAAAACCCACTTAACCCATTTATTTCCCACCAAAACAAGAATTTAAAACCTGTTTATCCCCAAAACAAATCAAAAACGCCCCTTAATCCATTAGAACCCTAATCCCCACCCCAGGTCAAATCAACCCCAAATCAAAGGGTTAATCCCCATTCTTGTCCAGATCCTTAATTGAGGTCACCCTCATCACATCCCACACCCAAACCGTGACCCTGGACAACCCCATGTGAAAGTGGACCCCTCCCCTGCTCACGTCTCACTCACCCAAACCCAATGCCCGACCAAACCAACACCCAGGATCACTCCCCTTGGTGCCCAAGGAGTTTTTAACGTCCAGGATTCGTTCAAACATCACTGGCATCACATGTATCAACTTTTGACCGATTTTGAAGACCAAGACTCAAGGGCACTTTGGAGATTTCAGTTAGCTAGGGTTTTAGTTTCTAGTATTTTCCATTTCATTGTATAAATAGGAGTCGTGTGTGACCCTATTCTCTTGTTCCAGTTTTAGCATAAAAAAAAAACTTGTAATTCCTTTTTTAAGAAATAAAGTTAGTGTTTGTTAGAAAACAATCTAATTCCTTTTATGTTTTTAAAAAGTTGGTATTGTGAATGATAGCTAATTCTGAGTTCCATATTTGATTTTCAATAAACACTTGGTGTTTATTTTTCATTTTCAAAAGTTTTTGAAAAATATTTTAATTTCAGAAAGTGAGGTTTGGAAAGTGAAAGTGGACCAAAGATTTCAATTTTCTGAGATTGAGAGTTTGTAAAACGTGTTTGAAAAGGTTTGGAAGTTTTTAAGAAAAGATTTTTAAGAAAGTGAAAGAAAACAGTATAAACATATTGTGCTTGTGTTTGCTTTTCTTTTGACTTTTTCTTAGCAGGTGTTGGGAGATTGTGTTGATCATTGTTCTGCATATGCCCGGGCATATAGGAGGTGGATTAACTATCCACAAGGGATTTGGATGTAAATACCTAGGGTAAGAACTTTTTACCTTTTTATTTAAAGTGAAGAATTTTGTGAATTTGCATAAAAGGTGTTAAAAGTTGTTTTGATTGGTTGAAATTTGCTCATTGTGTGTCATATGCATGTTAGATGCCTATTTAATCAGTTTGTAGAAGTTTTAAAGTGATTTGGTTAGTATAAAACGTTTTCAAAATCTTTAAAGGACTGTTTGGATTCGGGTTTTAGCAGGTTAAGATTCTTGATTGTGCTTGAAACAAGTTTCTAGATAGATTAAATAGGATTGGGTTAAGTCTATTGTTAGTATTATCCTAGAATAGAACAAGTTTGAAGCAAGTGTGTGAGTAAAAAAGGGAAAAGTATAGCTTAAAAAACTGCATGATCCATTTTTGCTTATTTTCCTTGAATTTTGTGCTCATAATCTTGTAATCTGTTAAAGGATAGGGTTATTTAGGGGTTTGATTTGTTTTTATGCTAGTTAGTAAGTTGGTATACCAAATCTTGGGCATTGAAGTGGAGTTTTGTGCAATCTGTTAAGCAAAAACAAACCACCAGACCTATAAAGACCTCAGCAACCTTAATAGGTCATTGTGCGCTTGAATTTGTGACTTTGTGCTAAGGTTTTGTGTTACTTTGTGTTATTGTGACTCCCTACACTCAGAAAGAGTGTAGGGGTGCCCTTTGCTCCAATAAATCACCACAAACAGGTCAAATCCAAGCCCTCTTGGATTCTTTGCACAAGTGAAAACAAGTATAAGAATTTGTGTTCTTGAAAAACAAAAACTGGCCACGATTTGATTTATAACTTGGGCTTAATCTAGCTAAAAGTGATTGGAATTGTGTTTTTGTAGCATACAAGGGTGTCAGTTTTGGATAGTAAAAAAAAAATAAAAAAAGAAAATTTTAGCAAAAAGTGCACCCGCAACGGACTCGAACCCTCGACCTGCAGCTCAGGAGTAAAGGGTTTTACCATTGATCTAGATGACTTTTTATGTCATAGTTTGATTTCATTAGCTATTTAACCCAATTTCCCTTTCTAGCTTAATAAATAAGCCGTAGCTTATTTCGTGTGTTTTGGGCTTATTTTATAAGCTATTTTGTTTCTTTTTATTTTTCATAGGTTTAATATAGGGTTTAAGATTTTTCTAGCTAGATTTTATATTTTTCACTTTATTTAATTAATTTTTATGCATTTTTTATTAGACGTATTTTGTTAAATCACTAAAAAATAGTAAAAAGAGTTTTAATTTTTAGGAAAAATAGTTTTTAGGTTTTAATTTGTATTTTTGAGGTTTACATATCAAAAAGTTTTCAAAAACTTTAATTTTTAATTTTATTTAATTTTAGGGTTTTTAGACAACTTTAAAAATTAATATAAAATTAATTAAAAGGTTTTAGGAATTTTAATTTGCATTTTCTTCTTAGTTAGAATATTTAGGATTTTTGAGAATTTTTTAGAATTTATTTGAGAACTTTTTATTTTTTGGATTATTTTATTATTATTTTATTCATTAAAATTCAAAGTTTTATTTTTAATTTTTTTTCATTTTTCCTAGATTCTAGACATTAAAATAGGAACTTTTTCACTTTCCAATTAATTTTTAGGCTTTTCAATTAATTTTTAGAATTAATTTAAGATTTAATAGATTTTAATAGTTTTTAGGAGTTTAAAAATAGTTTAATTTGGTTTTAAAATTTTTAAAAATAGTTTTTAGTTTAATTAGGTCATTTTTGAGGTTTACAAGCTATAAAATCTTGTTTAGGGCTTTTTAATATTTAAAAGTGATTTTTAGGGCTTTAATTAGCATTAAAAAGTCATTATTAAATTAATTAAAAGGTTTTGGCAAGTTTGGATTTTTTGTAAACTCTTAGAATATTATTTGGGATTTTTAGTAATTTTTAGGAATTTTTAGGTCAAAATTTTAAATTTTGCACTTTTTACGTTCTACGTCGTAACTTTCTAGTAGTGTTTTTGCCTATTTTTCTATTTTTTCGTCTTCGTAATTTTCTCTTCTTTTTCTTCTTGTTAATAATCAAAAATATAAATCAATCATTCATCACACAACGCACTAGCCTCCTCGAGAACGAACTCACTTTTAGGGTCATTCACACACGGTTTTCCTAAATCGTCGTGCACGCTTACCCCTATTTTATTGCTCTTTTCCTAAAGGGGAGTAAAATCACTATATCATCAAGGTCATGAACCTCATGATTATTTGGCTAAAGCTCATTTCATGATATATTGTAGTTAGTTCTTGGTGAAAAACTTTTCATCACTCCTTTGCAGATCACTAATTGTTTTTATAAGTTAAAACAATATTCCTTGAGAAAAATTGAATTCTCATCACTAAAAGGATTATTCAAAATGAGATTTATAAGTAATCGTTATCGAATGAAGTTGTTTATGAAACACCTTGGAAAACTTAATTGTTTTTCTGATAAAGAAAATCTTTGTAAATTTATTCTTGATTCTTATTTAAGAATTAAGCATGAAAATGTTTTTATTATAAACATGATGATAAAAATTTGACGAACTGAGTATTGCATCGTTAGTCTTGAAATTGTATATAGTTGCGCGCCTACATACAATTTGGAATGGACCATGCAAGACTGATTAGTAGTCACCATAAAACTAATGAATAAACACTACATTTTCCTTGAAGATTGTGAAAGATTAAATTTTATGAGATCTGCAAGAAGTGAAAAATAGGGACATAGTGTTAGGGACACCTACATATGTGCCTGTAGCATCTATTCTTCTGAGTCAAATTTACTCATCTGTGGAAATTGCCTTATTTGACAATTGACAATTCTTTCTTGTCCAATTATCTCGTAGTGAGATTCTTAGGAAAAGTATCTGATTACCGAGTGTTGATACCCGACTGGATGTATTGACGTTCTTATCATTTCTTATGATTTGATTTCATTTGAATGACCTGGGTAACGATCCGAGGAGCTTTTGAATGCGTACTCAAATTATGAAAACATGGGATATATTCATAGTCGTTAAATGTTTTCGTCTGTATCTGATTTGAAATTCTCTCGCATAGATTATGCGTTGACCTTACTCTTTTAAGGTTAGTTATGTCTCCATATATCCTTGAATTTGTGAAGGATTATGAGTTATTATTAGTCTTTTTAGAAGTTCACATCTTATCAATGGTAATGAAATTGGAAAGTTGATAATTCCAGTAGAATGGATTGATTGATTATGACATGAAGACATTGTCTTAATTGATGGGAACTCGAATAGAATTCCCCTAAATGATAAGATGTTGATTATCAAAAGTGATCTAAATAATTCTTGATGGATGACCATATCCTGTATTTAGACTTGGAATTATACTGTGAATGGTTGTGAATTAGTCATAGATATTATAATCTAGAAAGAACCTAATATGAATTTATTAAAAGATGTTTCTGTTATCTAAAACTTTAGGAAGTATTTGTTGGTGAATAACCTAGACTTTCGCCATTAAGGCAAGTTGAAATTGGTATTGATTATATTCCCGGTGCTGCACTTGTGGCTTGTGCACTGTACGTCAGCACCATCTGAATTAAAGGAATTACCGTACAACTGAGAGAGTTGTCGGAGAAAGATTTTATTCTACCAAGCTCGTCACCATGAAGAGCTATGGTGTTATCATTCCTTATATTTACAGATTACTGTGAACTGAGTAAATTGACAATCGAAAACGATATCCATGACTCGAAATGGAAGATTTGTTCGATCATTTACAAGGTTCTAGCTTATGTTTTAAAGATTTGATCCATGGCATGGTTATCATCAACTTCGCATCTACGAAAAAGATTATGTATTCCAATCACTACATCCGGTACTTGTAATGAACAATTATGAGTTCCACGTGATGTCGTTGGATTGACTAATACACATGTAGCATTCATAAATTTGGTGAATCACGTGTGTAGGCTGTAATTTGATAAATTCATGCTTGTAATCATTCAGGACTATTTGTTTGTTTATAAGTATAAAAAGGAGTTAGTAATTATTTATAGATTGCCCTAAATTGGCCGAACAATTAAAACCTGTACCTTGAATAATTAACATGTGATTTAAGACTTAATCATTTATATTAATTGACCATGTGATTAAAAGATAATGGAATCTATATTGACTCTTCAAAAATTAAGAGCCCTTTTAAGACTTTTAGCTTTACCAAAAAGAAAGTGCAAATATGTTTTGACAAATGTTTTAACAAAGGATTTTTAAGGGATTATTCCCTTATACACAAACCATTTAACTAAACTTCTGTTTAGGGGTAAATGTTTATGTATACCTCAAGACAACCTAAGAAGAATTGAGGAAACCATTTAATCCATGACTTAAAATGTGAAACGATAATTTTTACTTTTCAACTAAGAAAATTTTGACCAAAGTATAACCAAAGATTTTTCAAACATTTACGGATCTTACTGATTATTTTCGATAAATCAACAAAAGTCTTGTTTACTAAATTCAAATTATTTTGAACATTTTTATATAACTGGTCGAACTAGGAAATTTAAAATTTTACGTTTACTTTTCATAAAAATTTAAATATCTAACCTTTAATTACTTGTAATACTTATCGACGCTTAAAACGTCGGATTGAGTAAAACGGATAATATATATTTATATATATATATATATATATATATATATATATATATATATATATATATATATATATATATATATATATATATATATAAATATATATATATATATATACATATATATATATATATATATATATATATATATATATATATATATATATATATATATATATATATATATATATATATATATATATATATATATATATATATATATATATATATATATATATATATATATATATATATATATATATATATATATATATATATATATATATATATATATATATATATATATATATATATATATATATATAATAGTTGACACGAAACTAAAACATAGAAGATATGAAGAACCAATTAGGACATGTTCTTTAGTAATGAAGGTGCAAAATAAATTGCCAAACAATATTAAAAAATAAACAATGTTTGTGAAAATGATAATATGGATAATAAAAGGGGTTCGCGGCTAATGTGAACCATTAAAATTGAGAAGCCAATAGCGTTAAATGTTTTAAAGACCACTTGTGGTTGCCTAAATATGGAGATTTTGAGATGTAGTCATGTTGGAATCTTGTAAGTATAAGTATTCTATTCCTACCATTTCTGATTTAATGTATCATTATCAGAAGAAGTTGAACTAATGGCAAATTATGAAGGCAGACACCGCCGCATACATTAGTAAACGTCAAGGTATCGCAAAGGTCATCATCTGAATTTGATTCGATTTGGGTCATCATCGACAGACTGACCAAATCTGATAATATCATTCCTGTTAATGATAGATTCTCGATGAAGAAATTGACTCTTTTCTATTTAAAGGAGTTATGTAAACATGGTGTGCCTGTATCGATCATATCTATCAAGATCCTCGCTTCGCATCGAATTTCTAGAGATTTGCTCAGAAGTCATTGGGAACGAACCTTGATGAGAGTGCTGTTTACCATCCCAATCGAAGGGACGAGGTACAGTAACGATACAAAATACTACAAGTGCTGTTTTATGTTTGAATGATTGACCTTTGGTAATAAACCGTATAATCGTTTTCCTTTAGACAGATTATCATTGAGAATTATCGTATTAAGATCGAGATCGAATCTTGTTATGATCTAATTATTAGAGCCTCTGTAAGCAGGAGTTGGGATGAAGACACTCGACATACACCCATTGTGAGTTGGACATGTATTTTAGGTTTAAGGTTTCCTATGATGGCAAACCTAACCTTACAAAATACTCGACCCGCGAGGCCTGAAATGATTGTTGAAATTAGGATCTGATTATTGACTGCCGGTAGTGGGTAGGAGATTATGTGAATATGAAATGTAGATCTTGAAGTGCCAGATGGGTAGCATAGTTATGCCAAAATTTCTAACCTTGGAAAAATGAATTAATGATCTGAAAGATCATGGGATATAAGTCCTCGTTGTATGGGACCATGGAGATGATGTAAAAGTTGGGATTGAAAGGCATATAAGCTGGATCTACCCTAGGACTTCAAGAGCTGCGTGAATTATGTTTCGTCAAGCGAACTTGATAAATTATCTATCAAGTGAAAATCTGAATTCTTCTTAATAAAGCTTAGATCGGCGAAAAGTTGCATTCATCAAAAACCCGTGAACATGATGGATAGAGAAAGTAAGTCAACATTAAGCCTGATCTTATTCCCGTAGTTATGTTTGATGAAACTCGCGTATTGTAATGAATTACACTTGTGAGAAAAGACCGAATGTGGAGGAAATACCCACATGGCTTTAACTCTATAAGAAGCGAGTAGTAAGGTAAGATGATCTTTGAGGACAAAGATCCTGTTTAGGGGTAAATGCTGTGACAATCCGTCAATTTATGGTTGATATTTTGTTCTCAAATATTATTTAAAAATATTATTTTAATGTTATATTTTGAACTCACTTATTTTTGGGAATAAATTTGGATTTACGTCTTGAAGTAGCATCGACTACGTTTAAAACCAGAGGATTCTACGTTACGTGCTCACGTTTACATACACCGTCTTTAGTGACAGTCCGACATTTCAGAAAATGAATTTATCCGTGAATATTATTTTGGAGTTTTAAATTTGTGTTGGTTCATAAACTCACAAATTTACGAGAAAAGATTAGGACTTACGATATTAATTTAACGTCCTTTACGACTAAACCGGAAACCTTAGGATTACGTATTTACGTTTTTGAACTTCGTTTTGTGCCGTTGATTCATAATTTATAAAAAAGTTTTTCGTGAAACGACCCGAGGGCACGCAAATCGAGGAAACTAGAATCGAGGAATACTCGTAAATTAGTGAGGTGGGACAAAATACATTATCCCACCCCACTACACACATGGGACATCACAACATGACACCACATCAAAGATGTGGCATCATGTTAGCTTATAACTTACAAGTGTAAGTTAAGCTTACACTTTAAGCTACCAAACCAACAAAAACAACTACCTAAACACATACCACCATTTTCACTCATGCAAACAATCTCAAAATCCTCTCAAAACACCACCATTTCCGTCCCATATTCAAAGCACAAACACCCCTTTTGATCTTTTCTAGCCACAAAATACTTGTTATCTAGCTATATCATGGAGTTACCTTGAAGTCTTGATCACTTGGTGGCCATTTTAACAACAAAGGAGGTGATTTGCTTGTGTCCTAGGGCTGATTTCTCAACTTATTTTCTTGGTGTTTGATGATCTTGGAGTTACATTTGGTGTTCATCAAGTTCTTGTCTTCTAAAAACAAGATATACTCTTGGTTGGTAAAGAAGATCATCCTCTCCATTTTCTCTTGTTATTTTTGTAAAAATCAAATGTATTTTCTTTCTTATTGTATATGCATATGATGAATATATGATGATAAAAATGTTGTGTGGGGATCAAGTGTTGATAAATATGCTTAAAAAGGTTAATAACTATAAGAAACAAGGCTAAAATCATGATTAATTTGTTGGCTGTATAAAAACATTATGTAACTAAAACTTGAACTGATAAACTTGCATGGTAGAATCCATTTACAGTAAGTACAAGATGTTATACACATGTGAGAGTTGGTCATGTAATGGAATCATTATAATGAGTGAGATATGATCAAAATAAGATGAGTGTGCTAATCTGAATAAGCTGTTTTGTAGGGACTGTTAAGCATAGATAAACTTAAAATTAGCAGTAGCTATAACTAAGTTAATTGTAGCACATAATATGAAGTTCATGCCATCCAAAAATGAGCTTCTAATTCATTGTAGAACTCTAGATATGATAAAATGGTGAAGATGAAAATAAAAATCAGATTTTGAAGAATTAATGTTTATTACTATTATATAAGCACTCAAATTATATAGTATAAAATGAGAAATTAAAACCCACTAACTTATGAATTTCGTTTATATAAATATGTATAAGGTTAAATAAATGGATAAATTATAAAAATGGTAGTGGAATAATATTTATAAGTTATAAAAACTATAAACTTGATTTTTACGACTTTTTCGGCTATTACCGTAAAATTAACGTTTTTCGCCAAATAAAACTTAGACGATCAAACCCGTCTAATGTAAAGTTATTAAAAGTCATATACTGATATGTAAGTATCTAATACAAGTAAAAACCGATAAAACCCGAACTATAGGACATACAGACATTAACGAGCTAAGTAAGCATATAGGACTAATAATTGGACTAAATAAGTTAAACACTTATAAAAAGAACTTATTGGGCTTAACCCATTTGGGCCCAACATGTAAAGTACAAATACTGATAATACAAGTATGAAATGGATTAATACAAGTTAAAGAACTTATAATAGGCTTATTGGACCTAAAATACGTAAATAGATAAAACTAGTAAACTAGTAAGAAGTTACCAATAAGTAAACACTAAAATGAGTAAAAGAGAATATGTAAACCCACTTGATCATCATATATATATAATAATCATATGTATACATAATTTTTATTTTTATAAAGTCATTGGACATGAGTCTAAGACGAGTATTATTTGTCTAGGTTTCTGTGATTGAAGCACGTACCGTACATCCAAATCGCCGATAATCGCCTTCCCACATTAACGTGAGTTCATAGCCTCACACTCTTTTAAATGCTTTTATGAAATGTTTTATAAACCAGCGAGGGAGATAACATGTTAGTTTTTATAAAATAGGACACCATTTGTCCCGATTGTTTGTTTATTGATTTGGACCCGAATGATTGTATGACCCGATTGTATTACCCTATGAATGATTAAAGGACCCGATAGATGAAATAAAATGGATTATTAAAGTTAGGTTATGTCACTAACAGTCCCATTAGCATGAATTGTGAACTACCAGGATTTGGTAGACGCTTATGCATATACTAGTACTATTTGGGGACGATCACCCCAGTTCGCGCCTTGACGGTTGATCCCCGTCGTGCCACATTGATTGGTAAGCGAATTTATGTATGAGAAGATTTCCATAGCGTGACCTTTGTGACGACACGCTACTTTAGATGGGCAAATTGAGTATCGGGTTAGCTACCCGTTGTTTGGTTTAGTAAGGTAACAATGTCATGCGGCTTATAATAATCCAATTAACGAAATACTACTATACGCACCGAATTACGATGTATTGCCTGACTAGCATTACGGGGTCATACTATTGATTTTATGTTCGTGTTCTCGTTTTATATAACCATATTTATATAACGGTTTTTATTTAATCTATACAACGTTATAAAACGTATTGTATGATGTTTTTACGACATTGGTTCGTATAATGATTTTTAAGGCAAATGCCTATATTATGATTTTCGATAAGGATTTGTATAAAAATGACTTTGGCTATTTTATGGCCTATTACAATGATTTGTACGAAATGATTTTTGGTAATAATTTTATACCAAAGTTATATTGATGGAATTTATTAAACTCTATGAATTCACTCGGCGTTATTGCTGACCTTTTCTTTTAACATGTTTTATCTCAGGTACTTGAAGGTAATTCTCGGGAAGATAACAAGAATTCATGGCCCGCACCTAAATAATAATTTCCATTCAAATTCTTTGTAAAACTTGTATGAAATATTATGACTTGGGACCTATGTAACTTTGATATTTATGAATGGAAATGCTTTATTATTAAAACGACGCGACTTTTAAGCGTTGTCTATGATGTGAGTAATGTGCTATCCCGTAACACCAACTAGTCTTCCGCTGTATTGAGTTGTATAAATTTGGGGGTGTTACACTACTGGACAGGTGACGCGGATTGAAGGTAATTCTTCTCTTACTTCTCATACTATATTGCCACCTCATCCTACTGCGTGCACGCCCAAGCGGGTGATGTACCAATTTCACTCTCCGGGAAATGAGGATGAGTTTTTTGACCCCGGAGGTGACAATGACAATTCTATGATTGATAACTTTACGGCTTTGCCAATTGGTCAGCTTCCATTGTCTTTGGAGGATGACAATGTGATTCCTTTACCCACCCCACCTCCCGTGGATCAATATTTCACATACTTCTCGTATGTTGAAAGGACCTTCCTACCAATCAAGACTTATCCTCCTGCCTCTCCTTTATTATATTCCTCCGGGAACGAGGACAAGGTCTTTGATCCCGGTATTACATTCGAGGCTTCCCCATGGACCATTTAATTCGGGGACGAGTCAGGCTCGTGACTCGGTTAAAAAAAACAAGCGCTTTTTGGGAGGCAACCCAATTATTTATCTATCTTTCCTTATTTTCACCATAAGTGTAGGGGGAGCCCCGTGGTGTTTCTTGTTCTCTTTTTTTATCATGTGCAGGGATTAGAGCTTCAAAGACACACTCTTGATGAATTTTGACGAACCGTGATTCCGTGTTCCTTCTTCCCGGTTCTATCTTAAACTCTTTTTGATTCACTATTTTATATTTCTCAATATTAAAATAGGAATCACTTTAGTTGTCCTTTCCTTAGCAAGATTTAAACAACATGCACAATGTCCTAAGTGTAGGGGAGTTTACTCCCACATGCTTAAACATTGAGGACAATGTTTATATTAAGTGTAGGGGGGACTTCTATCGAAGTTAAGTGGCCTTTTCCTTGTATTTGTCCTCATTTTAACCGGAAAATCAATTTTTCGACATTTTTCAAAATTGTTGATCTATTTTGGCCTATTAATTTTTCCTTTTGTATAGTTATTCCCTTTCTTTACTAGAATAAATTTTAATAAAGTGGTTTTAATTTTCAAACGTTATGAATCTTTTGAATCAACCCGAGTTTACTTATCTAAGTTTACTCTAGCTAGTATCCTTAACATGTTTAAGTCAAGTTTTGCTAGACTTTTATATAGGGAGCTATAAAACGCGAAAGTCTTAACTCTCACGGGTTAAGAACAAGAACTTTTCGCAAGTTCCTATAATTGATCCTAGAGAGTTGTTTATCAAGGGAACTTTAAAATGCGATTTCTAAACTTGAAAAAGTATAAGAGTTTGCAAGATCCTATAGATGACTCGAAAACCCAAAACTTTGGTTTAATAGGCTAAGCATCCACGAGTCTCATTCCTTGATATTTTAACATGTGGAGAACGAGAGATGATAGAGTCAATTATAAGTTTGGTATTCTTTCGTGAATTTATGTGAGTTAATTATAAGCCTATTCTCCCATCGCTTGCTAATAAATTTATCTGCAATAAATAAGGTTGTACGATTTGAAAAGTTACTTAGCTTCTAGCCCAAGATCGTTTAAAAGTTGCTGGGTATGGATTAGAGTTCATAGCCAAGGCATAACTTATTGAAGCGGGATGCGAAGATTGGTGAGTCCAAAAAGGCCCTAACAAGGCATGAGGGCTACATTTTGTTGCTAAAGATCAAAAGTGATGTGAAGAATCATTTATCGAAAATCAATATGAAGGATCGAGACACACGACGAAAATCAAGTACTCCCCAAAAGATCATGGAGAAGTCTATCCGAAAAGACCCTAGCAAGGTATGAGGATAAATAGATCCAAGTCCAAAAAGGAGGCGGATCGTTGTATATCAAAGTCCAAAGTAATGATTGGAGAAAAATGAAGAAGTCGTGGTCCAAATATGAAGAATCTCTCAAAATTTCAAGTGAAGAAATTCCTATTATGAAGAGAAGACCATTATTTCATGAACGTCTCTCAAGATTTGAAGTATGAAGTCGCTGCCAAATATCGGTCCGAGAAAGGTCTCAAATCGTGAAGCGAGTTATGCCAAGATATGAACTTTATGAGGTCCCGAGAAGCAGTTTTAAAAGATTTTCTCCTTTAGCTAACTATTGATTAAATCGTCCCACTTTATTTTCAGCCTTAATAATTATCGAAATAAGTCAACAATGCATCCTCGTGATCATTCAAGACAACAATAAAATATAAGAGATACACGTAGGAATAAGGGAGTCTAAGTAAATATTTGGCCCACATGAGTTCGTGTTAGTTTGCTAACTTATAGTAACAATGATCTCGTTTTCAAGCTTGGTTTGGAGAAAGTGAAAACTTGATGATGATGATCATTCATGACATTTCCAAAACCCAAAGGTATGTTTTTGATTTCTTTACTTTGAATGTTTATAATTTTCTATCTCTTTAATAAAGGCCAATATGGATTGATTAGGATGGAAAATGTAATCTTGCTTTGTAACTAATGCATTGCATGAGGACATTGCAATGGTCAAGTGTAGGGGATTTGATAGGTGTGTAAACACCCTTCCTTTTTATCACTTAACTACAATAATAACCGAGCCAAAACGTGTATTTTATGTCGTAAATGTCGGAATTATGCGTGGTTTGTGTTTTTGTTGTGATTTAGGACGAAATTGTGAAAAGGGGAGAAAACACGGGCATTCACGAGCTTTTATCGAAGAAAAAGACAAAATACGAAGTGAAGAAATCAAGAGTGCAAAAAGAACGGAAGTCCAAGACCAATTCTGAAGATTTATCAAAGAAAAAATCAAAAGACGGAAGTTTACTAAATGCCGAAGAACTCAAGTCTAATTTATTGAAGAATTACAAGACGAGTTTAAGGAAATCCCGAGACAAAGTCGTTAAAGTCAAAAGATTAAGAAGACAAGGACTTAATCATGCAATTAGAGAAAGAAGAAAGATGGGAAGAAGCTTCCTAAGCACCTCCCTAATCCTCCTATAAATAGTCTTTAATTCCCTTCATTTGTTTCGTTGGCTAAGTGTGACAATTAGTCTTCCACCCTTTAATTACTTGTTCTTTAATTACATGTCATTTAATTAATTGTCTTGCACCTTAAATACATTTAATTTCAAGTAAGTTTCCTTTTAATTATTGTCAATCTTTACTTTTCTTGTCAATCTCCTATCTACCTTTCTTTAATCTTTAATCTTTATGCTTATTTGTTAATGTTCATGTTTTTGATGTTTTTATTGATTTGATTAAAGTGGGTTTTGATAATTTTGATTATTATTGTTAGTTTGATTGTTTTGAATTGTTTGTTTATGATTAGTAGATGCTACTGGATTAGTCTTGTTTAATCTTTTGGTTTGATTTTGATTATTTTGTCCAAATTCGTTTCTTTTTTGTTCCCCGTGTTCTTCGTGGTTTCTGTTTCCCCAGGTATTCTGAATCAAGGACCAGCAAAGCATATATTCCGGATCAAAGATTTGTTCAGAAAGTTCTGAATCAAGGGAGTTCTGAATCAAGGAAGTTCTGAATCAAGGGAGTTCTGAATCAGCAAAGTTCTGAATCAAAGTTCCGAATCAGCAAAGTTCTGAATCAAAGTTCCGAATCAGCAAAGTTCCGAATCAAAGTTCCGAATCAGCAAAATTCCGAATCAAAGTTCCGAATCAAAGTTTCGAATCAGCAAAGTTCTGAATCAAAGTTCCTAATCAAAGTTCCGAATCAAAGTTTTGAATCAAAGTTCCGAATGAGCAAAGTTCTGAATCAAAGTTCCGAATCAGCAAAGTTCCGAATCAAAGTTCTGAATCAGCAAAGTTCCAAATCAAAGTTCCGAATCAAAGTTCCGAATCAAAGTTCCGAATCAGCAAAGTTCCGAATCAACAAAGTTCCGAATCAAAGTTCTGAACCAAGCAAAAGTTCTGAATCAAAGTTTTGTTCATCCGGAATATTCAATATTCCGGATCAAGGGGTATTCATTTGGAATATATTCCGAATCAAGGTTTTTGGTAAATATTCCGAGTAAAGAAGAACATTCTGAACAAAGGTGACATTCCGGATGAATGTTTATTCCGGATGAATGTTTATTCCGAATGAGGGTATTATTCCGAATGAGCTGTTTTCAGTTTCTTTTAAGTTTCTGTTTTTAATTTTTAATTTTCAAGCTTTATTTTTCCCGCCTTTTTCCTTAGTCGCACTTTAAGATTACTTGCCTTAGATTTATTTTAGCCTTGCCTTATTTTAAGTTTTTGTTGCGTTTTAAGTTTGCCTTAGATAGTTTTAAGTTTGCGTTATTTAATTTAATTGCCCATTTACTTTTAGTGCCTTTTAATTTTCGTCACGCTTTTAAATTCTCGTCATTTATTTTAAATTAGAGTTAGATTTAAATTAACGTCATTTTCATTTACGTCTTTGCACATTTATTTTAAAACAACAAAAAAATATTCTTTTTCACCAAAAACAATTGAGTCGCATTTTGAACCGGAAATCAATTCGAGAAGATACCGAGAAACGAACTTTTTAACTGAGTGAAACCAGTTATAAAATGGCGCCGCTGCCGGATCTTTTCGTGAAGATTAACGGTTTTCTGTGAGAGACGCGTTGCTTTTTGGGACCCGTTCACTCGTGAACGTTATTTTTCGTGTCAAAAATTTTCAAAAAATCCCAAAAACATTTGAAAAATCATAAAAAGCATTTCTTTTTCAAAGTTTTGCACCAAAAATATTCCTCTTTATCCTCTATTATGTTTAATTCTTTTCTTTACCCCTCTTATTTATAATTCTTCATAGATTCGTCTTGCGTACGGTGTGGGAGACCATGGCATGGTTTTCAAACATGTCAATGGTGTACTTGTGAGCGGAGTGGTTTTAATATCGACGATACACAATTTGGATTTTGTCCATTTTGTAATTCAACAAATTCGTACTTCTCCTCTTACAATACTTTCTCACCCTCTCCCGTCTATGACAATCCTTATCCTCAAGATGCACCGGGTTTTTCTCCATACCCGTGGTGCTATATTTTTGGGGGCCCTCACGATGCTTCTTCTTGTGATCCGTCGAAGGTCTTTGAGAAAATTCCGTGTTATCATCCCATTGTGTATAATTTTGAGCCCCCACGTCACACCGTCAATCATCAACCCTTTTGTGCACTTCCTCCTGAGCAACTTGCCATACTTTTTGACAACTTTCAAAAAGTTCAAGAAGATTGCAACAAGATCATCGAAAAATGTCAAGCGGATCAGCAACAAGAGCAAGTATCTAACCTTAATGCTTATACTCCTCCTCTTGTGCCTCCATATTATTATGATAGTGATAACGATGAGAGTCCTATTTCTTGGAACGATTAGAATTCTATTTCTTCTCCCGACTTGCCGGATATGGAGCCTAAGGATTCACCCATCCTAGGGGATGAGGATCTTAGCACAATTCCTGCAAAGGAATCCGACGAATTCATAAGGTCTTGTGCTGATAACCTTGTCCCAATTCCAAGTGAATCTGAGTTGACATCCGACAGTGACGATGAGTATGATGCATTTTCTTCAGATGATGTTCCTTTCACCAACACTTTGGGAGAAGATTCTTTGGCTTTCTCTAATCCTCTTTTTGATCAAGATGATGATTTTACTTCTAGTGATGACGAGTCACTATCCGATGAAGACGTTCTGAAGCAAACTTTCAAGATTTATTCGAACCCTTTATTTGATTTTGATGACGCTTACATATCTAGTGAGGTGAATCCTCTCTTTGACGAAAGGATTAAGGACACTGATAGCTTTGCTTCTCTTGCTATTGATGATCATACTTTGTTAGGTGGAGAGATTTGACTCTACTGGACAGGTAACGCGGATGGAAGGTAATTCTTCTCTTACTTCTCATACTATATTGCCACCTCATCCTACTGCGTGCACGCCCAAGCGGGTGATGTACCAATTTCACTCTCCGAGAAATGAGGATGAGTGCTTTGACCCGGGAGGTGACAATGACAATTGTATGATTGACAACTTTACGGCTTTGCCAATTGGTCAGCTTCCATTGTCTTTGGAGGATGACAATGTCATTCCTTTACCCACCCAACCTTCCGTGGATCAATATTTCACATACTTCTCGTATGTTGAAAGGACCTTCCTACCATTCAAGACTTATCCTTCTGCCTCTCCTTTATTATATTCCTCCGGGAACGAGGACAAGGTCTTTGATCCCGGTATTACATTCGAGGCTTCCCCATGGACCATTTAATTCGGGGACGAGTCAGGCTTGTAACTCGGTTAACAAAAACAAGCGCTTTTTGGGAGGCAACCCAATTATTTATCTATCTTTCCTTATTTACACCATAAGTGTAGGGGGAGCCCCGTGGTGTTTCTTGTTCTCTTTTTTATCATGTGCAGGGATTAGAGCTTCAAAGACACACTCTTGATAACTTTTGACGAACCGTGATTCCGTGTTCCCTTCTTCCCGGTTCTATCTTAAACTCTTTTTGATTCACTATTTTATATTTCTCAATATTAAAATAGGAATCACTTTAGTTGTCCTTTCCTTAGCAAGATTTAAACAACGTGCACAATGTCCTAAGTGTAGGGGAGTTTACTCCCACATGCTTAAACGTTGAGGACAATGTTTATATTAAGTATAGGGGGGACTTGTATCGAAGTTAAGTGGCCTTTTCCTTGTATTTGTCCTTATTTTAACCGGAAAATCAATTTTTCGACATTTTTCAAAATCTTTGATCTATTTTGGCCTATTAATTTTTCCTTTTGTATAGTTATTCCCTTTCTTTACTAGAATAAATTTTAATAAAGTGGTTTTAATTTTCAAACGTTATGAATCTTTTGACTCAACCCGAGTTTACTTATCTGAGTTTACTCTAGCTAGTATCCTTAACATGTTTAAGTCAAGTTTTGCTAGACTTTTATATAGGGAGCTATAAAACGCGAAAGTCTTAACTCTCACGGGTTAAGAACAAGAACTTTTTGCAAGTTCCTATAATTGATCCTAGAGAGTTGTTTATCAAGGGAACTTTAAAATGCGATTTCTAAACTTGAAAAAGTCTAAGAGTTTGCAAGATCCTATAGATGACTCGAAAACCCAAAACTTTGATTTAATAGGCTAAGCATCCACGAGTCTCATTCCTTGAGATTTTAAACTGTGAAGAACGAGAGATGATAGAGTCAATTACAAGTTTGGTATTCTTTCATGAATTTATGTGAGTTAATTATAAGCCTATTCTCCCATCGCTTGCTAATAAATTTATCTACAATAAATAAGGTTGTACGATTTGAAAAGTTACTTAGCTTCTAGCCCAAGATCGTTTAAAAGTTGCTGGGTATGGATTAGAGTTCATATCCAAGGCATAACTTATTGAAGCGGGATGCGAAGATTGGCGAGTCCAAAAAGGCCCTAACAAGGCATGAGGGCTACATTTTGTTGCTAAAGATCAAAAGTGATGTGAAGAATCATTTATCGAAAATCAATATGAAGGATCGAGACACACGACGAAAAGCAAGTACTCCCCAAAAGATCATGGAGAAGTCTATCCGAAAAGACCCTAGCAAGGTATGAGGATAAATAGATCTAAGTCCAAAAAGGAGACGGATCGTTGTATATCAAAGTCCAAAGTAATGATTGGAGAAAAATGAAGAAGTTGTGGTCCAAATATGAAGAATCTCTCAAAATTTCAAGTGAAGAAATTCCTATTATGAAGAGAAGACCATTATTTCATGAACGTCTCTCAAGATTTGAAGTATGAAGTCGCTGCCAAATATCGGTCCGAGAAAGGTCTCAAATCGTGAAGCGAGTTATGCCAAGATATGAACTTTATGAGGTCCCGAGAAGCAATTTTAAAAGATTTTTTCCTTTAGCTAACTATTGATTAAATCGTCCCACTTTATTTTCAGCCTAAATAATTATCGAAATAAGTCAACAATGCATCCTCGTGATCATTCAAGACAACAATAAAATATAAGAGATACACCTAGGAATAAGGGAGTCTAAGTAAATAATTGGCCCACATGAGTTCGTGTTAGTTTGCTAACTTATAATAACAATGATCTCGTTTTCAAGCTTGGTTTGGAGAAAGTAAAACTTGAGGATGATGATCATTCATGACATTTCCAAAACCCGAAGGTATGTTTTTGATTTCTTTACTTTGAATGTTTATAATTTTCTATCTCTTTAATAAAGGCCAATATAGATTGATTAGGATGGAAAATGTAATCTTGCTTTGTAACTAATGCATTGCATGAGGACATTGCAATGGTCAAGTGTAGGGGATTTGATAGGTGTGTAAACACCCATCCTTTTTATCACTTAACTACAATAATAACCGAGCCAAAACGTGTATTTTATGTCGTAAATGTCGGAATTATGCATGGTTTGTGTTTTTGTTGTGATTTAGGACGAAATTGTGAAAAGGGGAGAAAATACGGGCATTCACGAGCTTTTATCGAAGAAAAAGACAAAAGACGAAGTGAAGAAATCAAGAGTGCAAAAAGAACGGAAGTCTAAGACCAATTCTGAAGATTTATCGAAGAAAAAGTCAAAAGACGGAAGTTTACTAAAAGCCGAAGAACTCAAGTCTAATTTATTGAAGAATTACAAGACGGGTTTAAAGAAATCCCGAGACAAAGTTGTTAAAGTCAAAAGATTAAGAATACAAGGACTTAATCATGCAATTAGAGAAACAAGAAAGAGGGGAGGAAGCTTCCAAAGCACCTCCCTAATCCTCCTATAAATAGTCTTTATTTTCCTTCATTTGTTTTTTGTTGGCCAAGTGTGACAATTAGTCTTCCACCCTTTAATTACTTGTTCTTTAATTACATGTCATTTAATTAATTATCTTGCACCTTAATACATTTAATTTCAAGTAAGTTTCCTTTTAATTATTGTCAATCATTACTTTTCTTGTCAATCTCCTATCTATCTTTCTTTAATCTTTAATCTTTATGCTTATTTGTTAATGTTCATGTTTTTGATGTTTTTATTGATTTGATTAATGTGGGTTTTGATTATTTTGATTATTATTGTTAGTTTGATTGTTTTGAATTGTTTGTTTATGATTAGTAGATTCTATTGGATTAGTCTTGTTTAATCTTTTGGTTTGATTTTGATTATTTTGTCTAAATTCGTTTCTTTTTTGTTCCCCGTGTTCTTCGTGGTTTCTGTTTCCCCAGGTATTCCGAATCAAGGACCAGCAAAGCATATATTCCGGATCAAATATTTGTTCAGAAAGTTCTGAATCAAGGGAGTTCTGAATCAAGGAAGTTCTGAATCAAGGGAGTTCTGAATCAGCAAAGTTCTGAATCAAAGTTCCGAATCAGCAAAGTTCTGAATCAAAGATCCGAATCAGCAAAGTTCCGAATCAAAGTTCTGAATCAGCAAAGTTCCGAATCAAAGTTCCGAATCAGCAAAGTTCCGAATCAAAGTTCCGAATCAAAGTTCCGAATCAAAGTTCTGAATCAAAGTTCCGAATCAGCAAAGTTGTGAATCAAAGTTCCGAATCAGCAAAGTTCCGAATCAGCAAAGTTCCGAATCAAAGTTCCGAATCAGCAAAGTTCCGAATCAAAGTTCCGAATCAAAGTTCCGAATCAAAGTTCTGAATCAGCAAAGTTCCGAATCAACAAAGTTCCGAATCAAAGTTCTGAACCAAGCAAAAGTTCTGAATCAAAGTTTTGTTCATCCGGAATATTCAATATTCCGGATCAAGCGGTATTCATTCGGAATATATTCCGAATCAAGGTTTTTGGTAAATATTCCGAGTAAAGAAGAACATTCTGAACGAAGGTGACATTCCGGATGAATGTTTATTCCGGATGAATGTTTATTCCGAATGAGGGTATTATTCCGAATGAGCTGTTTTCAGTTTCTTTTAAGTTTCTGTTTTTAATTTTTAATTTTCAAGCTTTATTTTTCCCGCCTTTTTCCTTAGTCGCACTTTAAGATTACTTGCCTTAGATTTATTTTAGCCTTGCCTTATTTTAAGTTTTAGTTGCGTTTTAAGTTTGCCTTAGATAGTTTTAAGTTTGCGTTATTTACTTTAACTGCCCATTTACTTTTAGTGCCTTTTAATTTTCGTTTCACGCTTTTAAATTCTTGTCATTTATTTTAAATTAGAGTTAGATTTAAATTAACCTCATTTTCATTTACGTCTTTGCATATTATTTTAAAACAACCAAAAATATTCTTTTTCACCAAAAACAATTGAGTCGCATTTTGAACCGGAAATCAATTCGAGAAGATACCGAGAAACGAACTTTTTAACTGAGTAAAACCAGTTATAAAATGGCGCCGCTGCCGGCTCTTTTTGTGAAGATTAACGGTTTTCTGTGAGAGACGCGTTGCTTTTTGGGATCCGTTCACTCGTGAACGTTATTTTTCGTGTCAAAATTTTTCAAAAAATCCCAAAAACAATTGAAAAATCATAAAAAGCATTTATTTTTCAAAGTTTTGCACCAAAAATATTCCTCTTTATCCTCTATTATGTTTAATTCTTTTCTTTACCCCTCTTATTTATAATTCTTCATGGATTCGTCTTGCGTACGGTGTGGGAGACCATGGCATGGTTTTCAAACATGTCAATGGTGTACTTGTGAGCGGTGTGGTTTTAATATCGACGATACACAATTTGGATTTTGTCCATTTTGTAATTCAACAAATTCGTACTTCTCCTCTTACAATACTTTCTCACCCTCTCCCGTCTATGACAATCCTTATCCTCAAGATGCACCGGGTTTTTCTCCATACCCGTGGTGCTATATTTGTGGGGGCCCTCACGATGCTTCTTCTTGTGATCCGTCGAAGGTCTTTGAGAAAAATCCGTGCTATCATCCCAGTGTGTATAATTTTGAGCCCCCACGTCACACCGTCAATCATCAACCCTTTTGTGCACTTCCTCCTGAGCAACTTGCCACACTTTTTGACAACTTTCAAAAAGTTCAAGAAGCTTGCAACAAGATCATCGAAAAATGTCAAGCGGATCAGCAACAAGAGCAAGTATCTAACCTTAATGCTTATACTCCTCCTCTTGTGCCTCCATATTATTATGATAGTGATGACGATGAGAGTCCTTCCTTCTCCCGACATGCCGGCTCTAGAGCCTAAGGATTCACCCATCCTAGGGGATGAGGATCTTAGCATAATTCCTGCAAAGGAATCAGACGAATTCATAAAGTCTAGTGCTGATAACCTTGTCCCAATTCCAAGTGAATCTGAGTTGACATACGACAGTGACGATGAGTATGATGCACTTTCTTCTGATGATGTTCCTTCCACCAACACTTTGGGAGAAGATTCTTTGGCTTTCTCTAATTCACTTTTTGATCAAGATGATGATTTTACTTCTAGTGATGACGAGTCACTATCCGATGAAGACGTTCTGAAGCAAACTTTCAAGATTTATTCGAACCCTTGATTTTGATAACGCTTACATATCTAGTGAGGTGAATCCTCTCTTTGACGAAGGGATTGAGGACATTGATAGCTTTGCTTCTCTTGCTATTGATGAGCATACTTTGTTAGCCATGCCCCCTTCTATCGCAGAGGTGGAGAGATTTGACTCTACTGGACAGGTGACGCGGATGGAAGGTAATTCTTCTCTTACTTCTCATACTATATTACCACCTCATCCTACTGCATGCACGCCCAAGCGGGTGATGTACCAATTTCACTCTCCGGGAAATGAGGATGAGTGCTTTGACCCGGGAGGTGACAATGACCATTCTATGATTGATAACTTTACGGCTTTGCCAATTGGTCAGCATCCATTGTCTTTGGAGGATGACAATGGGATTCCTTTACCCACCCCACCTCCCGTGCATCAAGTTTTCACACACTTCTCGTATGTTGAAAGGACCTTCCTACCATTCAAGACTTATCCTCCTGCCTCTCCTTTATTATATTCCTCCGGGAACGAGGACAATGTCTTTGATACCGGTATTACATTCGAGGCTTCCCCATGGACCATTTAATTCGGTGACGAGTCAGGCTCGTGACTCGGTTAACAAAAACAAGCGCTTTTTGGGAGGCAACCCAATTTATTTATCTATATTTCCTTATTTTCACCATAAGTTTAGGGGGACCCCCGTGGTGTTTCTTGTTCTCTTTTTTATCATGTGTAGGGATTAGAGCTTCAAAGACACACTCTTGATGATTTTTGACGAACCGTGATTCCGTGTTCCCTTCTTCCCGGTTCTATCTTAAACTCTTTTCGATTCACTATTTTATATTTCTCAATATTAAAATAGGAATCACTTTAGTTGTCCTTTCCTTAGCAAGATTTAAACAACGTGCACAATGTCCTAAGTGTAGGGAAGTTTACTCCCACATGCTTAAACATTGAGGACAATGTTTATATTAAGTGTAGGGGGGACTTCTATCGAATTTAAGTGGCCTTTTCCTTGTATTTGTCCTCATTTTAACAGGAAAATCAATTTTTCGACATTTTTCAAAATTTTTGATCTATTTTGGCCTATTAATTTTTCCTTTTGTATAGTTATTCCCTTTCTTTACTAGAATAAATTTTAATAAAGTGGTTTTAATTTTCAAACGTTATGAATCTTTTGACTCAACCCGAGTTTACTTATCTAAGTTTACTCTAGCTAGTATCCTTAACATGTTTAAGTCAAGTTTTGCTAGACTTTTATATAGGGAGCTATAAAACGCGATAGTCTTAACTCTCACGGGTTAAGAACAAGAACTTTTCGCAAGTTCCTATAATTGATCCTAGAGAGTTGTTTATCAAGGGAACTTTAAAATGCGATTTCTAAACTTGAAAAAGTCTAAGAGTTTGCAAGATCCTATAGATGACTCGAAAACCTAAAAATTTGATTTAATTGGCTAAGCATCCACGAGTCTCATTCCTTGAGATTTTAAACTGTGGAGAACGAGAGATGATTGAGTCAATTATAAGTTTGGTATTCTTTCGTGAATTTATGTGAGTTAATTATAAGCCTATTCTCCCATCGCTTGCTAATAAATTTACCTGCAATAAATAAGGTTGTACGATTTGAAAAGTTACTTAGCTTCTAGCCCAAGATCGTTTAAAAGTTACTGGGTATGGATTAGAGTTCATAGCCAAGGCATAACTTATTGAAGCCGGATGCGAAGATTGGCGAGTCCAAAAAGGCCCTAACAAGGCATGAGGGCTACATTTTGTTGCTAAAGATCAAAAGTGATGTGAAGAATCATTTATCGAAAATCAATATGAAGGATCGAGACAAACGATGAAAAGCAAGTACTCCCCAAAAGATCATGGAGAAGTCTATCCAAAAAGACCCTAGCAAGGTATGAGGATAAATAGATCCAAGTCCAAAAAGGAGGCGGATCGTTGTATATCAAAGTCCAAAGTAGTGATTGGAGAAAAATGAAGAAGTCGTGGTCCAAATATGAAGAATCTGTCAAAATTTCAAGTGAAGAAATTCCTATTATGAAGAGAAGACCATTATTTCATGAACGTCTCTCAAGATTTTAAGTATGAAGTCGCTGCCAAATATCGGTCCGAGAAAGGTCTCAAATCGTGAAGCGAGTTAGGCCAAGATATGAACCTTATGAGGTCCCGAGAAGCAGTTTTAAAAGATTTTGTCCTTTAGCTAACTATTGATTAAATCGTCCCACTTTATTTTCAGCCTTAATAATTATCGAAATAAGTCAACAATGCATCCTCGTGATCATTAAAGACAACAATAAAATATAAGAGATACACCTAGGAATAAGGGATTCTAAGTAAATAATTGGCCCACATGAGTTCGTGTTAGTTTGCTAACTTATAATAACAATGATCTCGTTTTCAAGCTTGGTTTGGAGAAAGTGAAAACTTGAGGATGATGATCATTCATGACATTTCCAAAACCCGAAGGTATGTTTTTGATTTCTTTACTTTGAATGTTTATAATTTTCTATCTCTTTAATAAAGGCCAATATGGATTGATTAGGATGGAAAATGTAATCTTGCTTTGTAACTAATGCATTGCATGAGGACATTGCAATGGTCAAGTGTAGGGGATTTGATAGGTGTGTAAACACCCATCCTTTTTATCACTTAACTACAATAGTAACCGAGCCAAAACGTGTATTTTATGTCGTAAATGTCGGAATTATGCATGGTTTGTGTTTTTGTTGTGATTTAGGACGAAATTGTGAAAAGGGGAGAAAACACGGGCATTCACGAGCTTTTATCGAAGAAAAAGACAAAAGACGAAGTGAAGAAATCAAGAGTGCAAAAAGAACGGAAGTCCAAGACCAATTCTGAAGATTTATCGAAGAAAAAGTCAAAAGACGGAAGTTTACTAAAAGCCGAAGAACTCAAGTCTAATTTATTGAAGAATTACAAGACGGGTTTAAAGAAATCCCGAGACAAAGTTGTTAAAGTCAAAAGATTGAGAATACAAGGACTTAATCATGAAATTAGAGAAACAAGAAAGAGGGGAGGAAGCTTCCAAAGCACCTCCCTAATCCTCCTATAAATAGTCTTTATTTTCCTTCATTTGTTTTTTGTTGGCCAAGTGTGACAATTAGTCTTCCACCCTTTAATTACTTGTTCTTTAATTACATGTCATTTAATTAATTGTCTTGCACCTTAATACATTTAATTTCAAGTAAGTTTCCTTTTAATTATTGTCAATCATTACTTTTCTTGTCAATCTCCTATCTAGCTTTCTTTAATCTTTAATCTTTATGCTTATTTGTTCATGTTCATGTTTTTGATGTTTTTATTGATTTGATTAAAGTGGGTTTTGATTATTTTGATTATTATTGTTAGTTTGATTGTTTTCATCTGTTTGTTTATGATTAGTAGATGTTATTAGATTAGTCTTGTTTAATCTTTTGGTTTGATTTTGATTATTTTGTCCAAATTCGTTTCTTTTTTG
The DNA here is from genome assembly GCA_025667525.1 of Glebionis coronaria. Taxonomy (NCBI): domain Eukaryota; kingdom Viridiplantae; phylum Streptophyta; class Magnoliopsida; order Asterales; family Asteraceae; genus Glebionis; species Glebionis coronaria. The sequence goes on from CM046882.1 coordinate 528,610,580, forward strand.
TTCCCCGTGTTCTTCATGGTTTCTGTTTCCCCAGGTATTCCGAATCAAGGACCAGCAAAGCATATATTCCGGATCAAAGATTTGTTCAGAAAGTTCTGAATCAAGGGAGTTCTGAATCAAGGAAGTTCCGAATCAAGGGAGTTCTGAATCAGCAAAGTTTTGAATCAAAGTTCCGAATCAGCAAAGTTCTGAATCAAAGTTCCGAATCAGCAAAGTTCCGAATCAAAGTTCCGAATCAGCAAAGTTCCGAATCAAAGTTCCGAATCAAAGTTCCGAATCAGCAAAGTTCCGAAACAAAGTTCCGAATCAAAGTTCTGAATCAAAGTTCTGAATCAGCAAACATGAATCAAAGTTCCGAATCAGCAAAGTTCCGAATCAAAGTTCCGAATCAGCAAAGTTCCGAATCAAAGTTCCGAATCAGCAAAGTTCCGAATCAAAGTTCCGAATCAAAGTTCGGAATCAGCAAAGTTCCGAATCAACAAATTTCCGAATCAAAGTTCCGAACCAAGCAAAAGTTCCGAATCAAAGTTTTGTTCATCCGGAATATTCAATATTCCGGATCAAGGGGTATTCAATCAGAATATATTCCGAATCAAGGTTTTTGGTAAATATTCCGAGTAAAGAAGAACATTCCGAACGAAGGTGACATTCCGGATGAATGTTTATTCCGGATGAATGTTTATTCCGAATGAGGGTATTATTCCGAATGAGCTGTTTTCTGTTTCTTTTAAGTTTCTGTTTTTAATTTTTAATTTTCAATCTTTATTTTTCCCGCCTTTTTCCTTAGTAGCACTTTAAGATTACTTGCCTTAGATTTATTTTAGCCTTGCCTTATTTTAAGTTTTAGTTGCGTTTTAAGTTTGCCTTAGATAGTTTTAAGTTTGCGTTATTTACTTTAATTGCCCATTTACTTTTAGTGCCTTTTAATTTTCGACACGCTTTTAAATTCTTGTCATTTATTTTAAATTAGAGTTAGATTTAAATTAACGTCATTTTCATTTACGTCTTTGCACATTTATTTTAAAAAAACCAAAAATATTCTTTTTCACCAAAAACAATTGAGTCGCATTTTGAACCGGAAATCAATTCGAGAAGATACCGAGAATCGAACTTTCAAACCTAGCAAAATCAAACATTACACCTTTACATAGGGCTGGACATGCTAAAGACACACAGTGCACGTCTAGTAAAATATAGAATTTTTTTTTCTTGTAAGCCGTGATAAATCACGCATGAATGTTCAATAAAATGGATATACAATTATCTACATAAAGAATACAAGTTTCAAATAAATACATCGAAGCGCCGTAAACAATCACGACCATAATAGTTACAATATTAATTGTTGTACAAAATATAATCAAGTGTTTAGGTGTCGTGGACATCCACGGGCGAATATTACGAAACATAAGTTATTGTTTGTTACACACAAAGACAATCAATGGGGTAGCATAGAATCCCCAAGTTCCTTCCTATGTTGCGCTAGTGACTCAGGTATCCTTCCGGCGTGGCGTAACTCCCTGCTAGTGATGTCGCACCATGCATGGTCAGGGCTGTCACAGGCACTCTATCAGACTGTGGAAGATGGGTGGATCCAGCAGTAGGGGTGCGACATGTAGCGCGACACCCTTTCTTTCTCAAGTCCCGATCCACGTTAGCCTTGATGACTTCTTCCAAGCTCCTTTCTCCCTCAAGGGCCCATGGGTTCTCCAAAGGAGGATTGTCTGCATATAGGGGCACCATAAGCTGGGAATTGAAGTCCGCCTCTATGCACAATTGCTCAATGACCATGTCAATGGGCGCGTCCTTCAGTGCCTCAATCTTGTACCGCAATGGGTACTCGACTTCGTCCAAGGTGGCCATGGACGCGTCCATCTTCTTTTCAGCATCGGGCTTGTGATAGATGTGGTCCTTGACATCCTTGCCTTGGCTTATCCATTATGCTCCAGCTAGAAGACCCTCGTGCCTACCACGGTCTATCCCGTTAGAGACCACATCAGCAAAAGGCTGGGCCAATTCAGGAGAGTCTGCAATCTTCTTCACGGCCAACCTTAGGCCGGATCCTATCAACCATCTACGACCTGCAATGGCTGTGAGTAGGTGGGGATATAACTCTTCGTCGAAATCTACAGCCATTACGTCCAACCGCATATCCATTCCCTTCAGGCGATCCTACACGACCTTCTCGTGCTCAACTCTGTAGTCCACAAAGGCTGAGTCTAGCTGTTCCTCACCTTTCACGACTGCGCACAGGTCGTCACGCTCTTTGGATATGGTCGCCACATCCTTGGTCAGGGATTGGGGTGGTGGTCTCTACGGCTGTCACCTGTTGATATAATGATTATTGTTATTAAGCAATAGTGGCATATATACATGGACAATATATATATATATATATATATAACTAAGGTGGTGTAGGGTTGGGCGTTCCTTCTCTCGCAACAATTGGGCTTCAGCCTCTAGCTCAGCTATCCTATCTTCACGAACGGCGGCATGAATCGCCTGCTCCTTCACGGTTGCCTCAGCCACGGTTAAATCTTCTCGCAGGGTGGATATCGTTTGTTCATGATCGTCAACCATTTTTTCCCGGCTAGCAATTTTCCTGTCAGCACTCCTTATATGACTCAATGCGCTCTCAAAGCGGTGTCGCATGGTTGCGCCCACCGTCATTTGGTGTGCGGTTGCAACGTTGAATTGTTCTAGGAGGACGACATGAGTCAGCTCGTTCAAGTCTTGAGCTAGGATAGGCGGAGTCAGGTGATCTATAAACTCCTTGCATTCTTCTTCTGACTCCAACCTCGTGAACTCGGATAAATTCCATTGAGGGGAGAGGCGTAGAGCTATCCCATCTAACTGCGGCTATGTGAAGGATGGAGGAGGGGTCAAAGGAGTAGCTTTCATCACAGGCGAGGCTTGTTTGCTTGTGCTTTCCTTGTGCGGTACGACCATAGGGTCCGCCTTGTTATTTAATGATTCATAAGTTTCTTCAAGCTTTTAATTGACAATTAAACAGTGAAAAAGGTGGTTGTATATCACTTACATTAAGGCTATCGTTGGCTCAGTGATGATAGGGTCCACGGTGTTGACGGGGGTAGCTTTCCACACAATCTTCTCCGCTTGGCTTCTTATTACGGTAGGGGGAGGTAGTGGGTTGATTTCTGGTGCGGTTGTGCTGCTAACCTCTTGGTATTGATGGTGGTCCTTACGTAACCTCTCGATAGGCGTATTGGACGCACCCGCTTCTTCCTCTGTTTCCTTCACAACTTTCCTCTTCAGCTTGTGCCTTTTTGTGGCGGGTTTTGGTTGTGTTGTTGAGTCAGGCTGGTTCACTGCTTCTTCTTCTTCCTTGGATTCAAGCATCCGGTCAATTTCCTCTGACAACTGGTCTTGATTGTCATCTTGGTTCTCTGGGTGATGAGTCGTGGTGTCTTTTGCCGTGTTCTCACCACCTTCCAGCAAGAGGTTGTCGCCATCTTTGTTGAGGAAGTCTAATGGAGACTTCTCTATTCCTTCTTTGCCCATATCAGAGTGGGGCTCTTGCACTTCTTCCAGGGGGATGGTCAAGTTTTGGGTAGCATCAAGTAGTGGTGGCTCGTCCTGGCGTAATGGTCGAGAGCCTTCGGAGACTTTTTAGGGTCTCCTTGGCGTAGCAAACCGAATAGCCTCATCTCTGTGGATAAATGCATACAAATGTGTTAGTTACGTACAAAGCATGTTACAAATGCCATTGGAAAGTAAAGTATACCCACCCTGTCTACGGTCATTCAGGAAGCACGGATATTTGTCCTCCCTACCAAAGTAGTTATGGCTAATCCTTACCAAGCATAGGTAATAAGTGTGAAAACACTTATCCTTTTACCACTTATTTCTAATAATAACAAGACCAAAACGTGTATTTAACGTCGTAAAAGGCGGAATTACGCGTGGTTTGTGTTTTTATTGTGTTTTAGGACAAAAATATGAAATAGGAAGAAAACACGGGCTTTCACGGGCTTTTATCGAAGAAAAAGACAAAAGACGAAGTCAAAAGATCAACAGTGCAAGAAGAACGGAAGTCAAAGACCTATTCTGAAGATTTATCACAGAAAAAGTCAAAAGACGGAATTTTAACGAAGTCGAAGAACCAAGTCTACTAAAAGAAGAAAATTAGAAGACGAGTTCATTTTATCATTCGACTAATCCCGAGACAAAGTCGAGAAAGACGAGTTATTTAAAAGACGAGAAGACATGAAGAAAGAGAGAAGCAACAATACCTTCCCCTTCCCCTATATATAATTTCCTAATATGTCATTAGGAGAGTTAGTTATTTTTTTGAGTTTTTAGAGGTAAGTAGGAGTATGTGTTTTACTTTCTCTCTCTAGCTTTTCTTTCAAGTTTATTAATCATTCATCTTAATCTTGTAATTTTTGATCTTAATCTTCAATTTAATCAAGCTTTTTAGTTAATTCTCATTCTACCTTTCTGATGGAGGAGCATAAGAATAAACTTCTTATTTAGTTTTATTTTGATATATCTTTTATTTAGTTTTCTTATTTTCTGGTATCTTTTATTTAATGTTTTTATTTTTGTGTTTTCTAGAAGAATATTGTTTTCTTTTTATCCAAGTTTAGTTTTCCTATAAAATTAGGATTTTGGTTATTGTATTTGATAATGAAGTTATGAATAAAAATTACAGACTTTTAGTCTTTTGTTAATCAACTTAAATCCAGGTTAGGGTTTATTGTTTGATTTTATCCAAATAATCGGGTATTCGTTGAATCAACGAATACCCGATTATTTGGATGAAATCAAACAATAAACCCTAACCTGGATTTAATTTGATTAACAAAAGACTAAAAGTCTGTAATTTTTATTCATAACTTCATTCCTAATTTTATAGGAAAACTAAACTTGGATAAAAAGAAAACAATATTCTTCTAGAAAACACAAAAATAAAAACATTAAATAAAAGATACCACAAAATAAGAAAACTAAATAAAAGATATCACAAAATAAAACTAAATAAGAAGTTTATTCTTATGCTCCTCCATCATTATACAGATAATCAGGTAAACTCCAACAATCGTTGATTCAACGAATACCCGATTATTTGGATGAAATCAAACAATAAACCCTAACCTGGATTTAAGTTGATTAACAAAATACTAAAAGTCTGTAATTTTTATTCATAAATTCATTATCAAATACAATAACCAAAATCCTAATTTTATAGGAAAACTAAACTTGGATAAAAAGAAAACAATATTCTTCTAGAAAACACAAAAATAAAAACATTAAATAAAAGATACCACAAAATAAGAAAACTAAATAAAAGATATCACAAAATAAAACTAAATAAGAAGTTTATTCTTATGCTCCTCCATCACTTTCTTAATCATAATCTATTGTTTTGTCTCTTTAATCATGTAGTTGATTTAATCTTATTGATTGTGTGATTGATTTGCTTATTACATTGTGCTTATTGATTTGGTGTGTTTGATGTTCTAGCTTATTATGCTTTTTGATTAATTAGTGTTGGCTTATTTTTAATAAAGTTTTTTTATAGTTTAAATCTTTTAAAAGTTCATTTTTAATATTTAGCTTATTTGGTGTTTTTATAGTTTTAAAATTGTGGCTTATTTGCTTTTTCTTAAAATTAATTTGATTAAGTTTTTGGTTTTTAGCTTATTTTTTGTTTTTCTTATTTGAATTTTAGATGTTATTCGGCTTTTAAAACCCTAATATTCCGAATAGTTTCATTCTCTGTTATCCCGGATTAGCAAGAGTTTCAATATCCCGAATAGTGTAAATTTTGTGATTCTGGGTTAGCCATAAATTTCATATTGCGGATAAGGTTTATTACACCTTATTCCGGATTGTATACGGGTTACATATTCCAAATAGCAACAAAAGCATGTATTCTGGATTGTAGCACTTTGGTAGATTCTGGATTAAACTTGGTGATTCCGGATTGTTCTTATTTCTAGTGATTCCGGTAAGGGAAATTTCCGATATTCCGAATTGTTATAGGAAGTGGATTCCGGATTATATCCGTAACATGGATTCTGGATTGCTTAAGTGAACAAGATTCCGGATAAGAAAACATATTCCGGACTGTTTATGGAATTTGGATTCCGAATTAGCTGCTGATTAGTATTCCGGATTGTTAGTGTTTCTTTTATTCCGGATAACGTGTGATAGAAAAATTCCGGATTGTTTCTAATTTTAACATTCCGGATAGAGTATAGAATTCATCATACCGGATTGTCAGGAAGTTGTGGTTTCCGGATTGTGTAAAGTATACACATTCCGGATTAGGTAAATTTTTGGTATTCAGACTTATGTTTGGTTTTGGTTTTCTGTTCTATTTTCAAACCTTTATTTTTCACGCCAGTTTTTTTTAATTTATTTTCAAAGCGTTTTATCTTAGTTAATTTCTAATTTAATTTTTAATAAAGTTTTAACTTTCAACATTTACTTTTTATAAAGTTTTAATCTTTCCTCGTTGTTTTAAAAGTCTTAATTTTTACTTTAATCTTTTCAAGTTTTCAACTTTATTTCTTAAATAGTTAATCACCTTTAGTTTCTTTTACCAAGTTCTACTGTGCTGCATTCATTTTGGATAAGCACTCAAGGTTAGACATCCTTCCTTTATTTTTATGTTTAATAGCTTTAACGTTTATAAACTTAGATAATCAATATCTCCCCCTTTTAGTGACAAAAAACAAAAATTCCACCTTAAACCGTGATCAATTAGATTAGATACCGAGAACGAACGAGTACACATATGCAAAAACCATCTATTAAAATAGCGCCGCTGCCGGCTCTTTTCGTAAAGATTAACGTTTTTTTTAAATGGATTTTGGGATTGTTCTTTTGGGAACGTTATTTTCAAGCATAAAAATTTTACAAAAAAAAGATCCTAAAAAATATATAATTTTCAAAAATTCAAAAAAATAAAAAAGATAAAAAATTAAAAATATTATATTTCTATTTTAGTGTATGCGTACTCGATCTTCGTCTTATCCTGAGCCCGAGACTCGTAGAGACTTAGATATGGCCGGTGTGCATAATAATAACAATCCACCTCACCCCAACATGAATAATAACAACCATGACCCTCAAGCTGACCTTCGTACAATGGAGGAGCTATGCCAACCAACTATGAATGGACGTGGAGGACCGATTGCGCCGATGCAAATCACGGCTCCCGAATTTTCGTTGAAGCATCACATGATCCAACAAGTTCAAAATGCTTGTCCATTTCGTTGATTACCGGATGATGATGCCAACAAACACCTCGATAAATTCATAACCGTCACTCAAAGCATGAAATTACCCGGTGTTTCCATGGATTTTATCCGCCTTCATCTTTTTCCACATACTTTATCCCGCCATCCCAAAAAATGGTTTTATCGTCTTCCTAAAAACTCAATTCATACATGGGACGAGATGATTCAAAAAATTTGTCGCGCTACTTTCCACTATCCATGATCACTAGTCTTCGGAATCAAATCAGTGGTTTCACTCAAGAACCCGATGAGTCTCTTTTCGATGCTTGGGAATGTTATAATGTCTTGATCAATCGTTGTCCCAACCATAATATGCTCCTCGTCACTTTAATTGATACTTTCTACAATGGTTTAACTTTTCGTGATCGTGATACGATTAATGCCGCCGTCGGTGGTACGTTTATGAAGAGAAGACCCGAGGAGTGTAGAGAGCTTATAGAGAACATGACCACTCATCACAAAAATTAGGATTCATCTGCATCTTCAAGAAATAATCCGAGAGTCAATGTTTCTTCTACTTCATCAAACCCCGAGTTAACCGAACTCACCCGCCAAATAGCCGAGATGAACAAAAATTTCTTAACCATGGCTACGAACCAATTTCAACAAGTTAAAGCTGTAACACCTTCTTCTGAGACTTGCGGTGGTTCTCATTCATACACCGATTGTCCTTCTACTCATGACAATCCGGAAAACGTGTATGCGGTTAACGGTAATTTTTCCACGGGAGGCTATCAAGTACGTCCTCAAGGTGACCGCAATTTGCTAAGTTATCGTTCAAACAACTTTCTTTCACCACCCGGTTTTCCTCCTAAAAACGAAAACAACTTCACTCACAACAATCAAAACCAACCTCGAGCTCCTAATCACTATCAAACTCAAAGAAATCCATATCCACCTCAAGGAAATAATCATGTTTACCAACAACCCACTTATCAACCACCCGCTTACCAAGCTCCTCCTCCCAACCAACCCACGACATTTAATCACGAGGTTGAAACTTACATGAGGACTAATGACGCGCTGGTGAAGAATCTTTAGAGCCAAATTATTAACTTGAAAGGTGTCATGGCTAAACAAGGGAATGATCTTCGAGCCGAGCTTAGGAATGACATGCGAAACTCTTGAAGCAGTCAAACCAATGACTTAAGAGATATGATGGCTAGTTTCTTCCCAAGTAATCAACCCTCTGCTTCGGGTTCTCTTCCGAGTAACACCATTTCTAATCCAAGAGGGGAGATGAAAGCAATCACCACCCGAAGCGGAAAAGGTTATAAGGAACACGAGATTCCTAAACCTACTCCGGTGATTGTGACAAAGGATAACGAGCAACCTTTACAAATTCCTCCACCTTCTACTTCCACCCCTCCTCCACCCAAGGATGTGAGTGAGAATTCCATTCCAAAGCCTTCATCTCAACCCGACATACCTTACCCTTCAAGGTTAAGGAAAGAGAAGTTGAAGAACAAGGATGATATTCAAATTTCAAACTTTCTTAAAATATTTAAACAATTGAATTTCAACATCTCCTTTGCCGAGGCTCTCGCTCACATTCCTAAATATGCTAAAATGTTCAAAGATCTTATAAGTGATAAGGAAAAACTCCTTGATATTGCTCAAACCCAACTTAATGAGAATTGCTCCGCGGTTGTCTTAAGGAAATTACCAACCAAACTTGGTGATCTGTGTCGCTTTCTCATTCCTTGCAACTTTCCCGGGGTAGAGAATTATATGTCCCTAGCCGATCTAGGTGCTAGTGTCAACTTAATGCCATTAAGCGTTTGGAAACAATCATCTCTACCCGAGCTAGTCCTCACACGAATGACATTGGAGTTAGCTAACCGTACGATTGCCTATCCGGTGGGGATAGCCAAAGATGTTTTCGTCAGTGTCGACAAATTCACCTTTCTGGCGGATTTTGTTGTCGTTGACTACGAGATGGACCCCCGTGTTCCATTAATCATTGGATGTCCATTCTTGAGGACCGGTCGCACTCTTATTGATGTAGCCGCGGGGGAATTAATCATGAGAGTTGGTGACGACAAAATCGTCTTCAACATGGGTAAACTTTTTAAGAAACCTTATGAACACGAGAGCGTTAATTTCATCGACGTACTTGATGATGCTTGTGAAGAACATTTCAAAGATGCTTGTAAAAGTGGTTTTTCTTCTCTACCTATTGTTGAGACCGTTGCCTCTATTGTTCCCTCATTTACACCACCACTTCATCATCATTTACACCACCTTCTAGGACTGAATGGGATACGTTGTTTCAACCGTTTGATGAATTCTTTACTCCTCCAAGTATTGTTGCTCCAGAACCTGAGGTAATAGCTCCGGTAACCGAAGTTGTCGCTCCAGCAACCGAAGCACAATCAGACAGATCTGCACCTACAATTGGTCAAGATATACCATCAACAAGTAATTCACAACCAACACCTGTTTCAACTACCCATGTCATGCCTATTGATGATGAAGAGGATGATGATGATCACGATTTGGAATTCGCTCAAATGCGTGAACTTCCATTCTTTGGTGTACCTATTCCCGACCCTAATCAAGTCGGGTCGTCCACCTCAGAGGAAGCTCCTTCTTCAGTTTACTCCAATCCACGGATTCGTGAACATGACAGCAAGTGGACAAAGGATCATCCTATAGATTCTATTATTGGTGACCCTAATCGTCCGGTATCCACACGAAGTCCGTTACAAGAAAGTGCATTGTTTTGTCACTTTGATGTTTTTCTCACTGAAGTTGAACCTAAGACATGGCAACAAGCTTTTACTCAATCATGTTGGATAGAAGCTATGCAAGAAGAACTTAATGAATTTATACTTCTTGAAGTATGGGAACTTGTCCCATGCCCGGATCAATTGCAGTTACTCACTTTGAAATGGGTTTACAAGGTGAAACTCGATGAGTTAGGCGTAATATTAGAGAACAAAGCTCGTCTAGTAGCTCGTGGATACAAGCAATTATTGGGCATCGACTTTATGGAATCCTTTGCACCTGTTTCCCGTTTGAAAGCTATTCGACTATTCCTCGCTTATGCAGCCCATATGAATATGATCGTCTATCAGATGGATGTGAAGACGGCATTTCTTAATGGTGAACTCAAGGAAGAGGTCTATGTTCAATAACCAGATGGTTTTGTGAATCCTAATTATCCTAATCATGTCTACAAGCTCAAGAAGGCTCTCTATGGGTTGAAGCAAGCTCCTCGCGCATGGTACGATCTATTGTCATAATTCTTCATTATGCAAGGCTTCGCTAAAGGCAAGGTGGATCCCACGCTGTTCATTCAGAAACGAGGTAAAGATATGATTATGGTACAAATATATGTTGATGATATTATATTTGCAGCCTCGACCCAAACCCTTATCGGATGAGTTTGGGACACTCGTGTCTTCCAAGTTTAAGATGTCAATGATGGGCAAAGTATCATTCTTCTTAGGTCTTCAGATATCTCAAAGTCCCAGAGGCATCTTCATCACTCAATCCAAGTATGCCCTTGAATCACTAAAGAAGTATAAGATGGAATCTTGCGACCCCGTGGATACTCCAATGGTGGAACGAACTAAGCTTGATGCAGATCCACATGGAGTTGCCGTTGATCCGACGCTTTATCGTGGAATGATCGGTACTCATCTGTATATCACAGCTAGTCGACCTGATCTTCAATTTGCTATATGTATGTGTGCTCGGTATAAAACTAGGCCTACTGAGTTACACTTAGCTACTGTTAAACGGATCTTTCGATATCTTAAAGGAACCATTAATCGGGGATATTGGTATTCGAAGGACTCTTCTATTGCACTAATGGCATATGCAGATGCGGATCACGCGGGTTGTCAAGATACAAGGCGTAGCACGAGTGGAACTTTGCAACTTCTAGGAGATCGACTAATCAGTTGGGCATCGAAAAGGTAGAAAAGCGCTGCAATTTCAAGTACGGAAGCAGAATACATAGCTATGTCCGGTTGCTGTGCTCAAATTCTTTGGATGAGATCGCAATTAACCGACTATGGTCTAGGTTTCAACAAAATCCCGATGTACTGCGACAACAAGAGTGCAATTGCCTTATGCTGCAACAATGTTCAATTCTCCCGGTCGAAGCATATTGACATTCGCTACCATTTCATCAAGGAGCAAGTGGAAAATGGAGTAATCGAGCTTTACTTTGTCTGATCTGATTATCAATTGGCGGATATTTTCACGAAGGCATTAGATCGCGCTCGAATTGAATTTTTGGCCGACAAGCTAGGAATGAGAATTTTCTCGCCTGAGACTCTTAAGGAATTGGCAGATGAAGAGAAAGAATAATGATGGTAAACTATTATCCGTATCCTTGGTGATCATCTGTATATATTGTTTATATTTTACTCTACAAAAGCAAAATACAAAAATATAAAACCATATAAAAACCATAAAAATTGAAAAATTCATAAAAATCCAAAAATATTTTCACTTTATTTTTCAAAGGCATGTCTTTTGGTACGATAATATTTACGGCCTTAGAAATGTTGATTAATATTGACACGGCGCCATAAATAGAGTTCGTACAAAAGTTGTAAATATTTCATAAAACATGCCTTATGGCTTGTAGTTATTTTTTACTGCAACCCGATTTTCATATTAAAGTCAAGTATTTCTTATGAAAGCTTTGGCTCACAACGGGAATTAATTTTCTCGGGCAAGGTTTACTTTAAAACCTTGTAAGGGATCAAGTTTACTTTATAACTTGGTCTAACATAAATCTATGTACGTTTCAGTGCATTTATTTGTTAAAACAAGAGAAGTCTTGTTTTTATGAAGCTATCATCCCTACAACCATATCAATCTACAATTGGTATCTACATACTCGACAATGAAACTACTCAACCGATGACTACAGCTCTTTCAATAGAACACGGGTCAACAATTGAGGGGAGCAATTGTCAAGCATTCAGAATCTTCGATGCCGAACGTGCCAAGCTCACTAACTGGTGTCAAGACTACAATACCAATCGTACATGTGGTGTCAAGAGATGACTTCAGACGTGACGAGGCGACCAACATATGCTGACAAGAACCATCTGATCTTATCATATGATGTTCTCATCTATCAGGTCCAACCTTGTCAATTTTTTTCTAATATGGTGAATATGTGATCATGTTACAAATCGGTATCATATCTCATACATCTGGAATCATGAAGATAAAACGGACTTGCATTTTTCTTCCCAAAACCTTTGTTAAAACTTCATTAAATCAATTGATATTAAAAAAATCGATTGGGTTAATATTTTTAATATGGGGGAGAAAATGTGATTTAATATGGGATATTATCACAAATGGTAATGTTCTGGCTCATCCCGACATATGCGAAATGTTTTCGAATATCGTGGCATATGTTAAGGGGAGCAAAATGGATTTGCTATATCAAAATGGATTTTCATGGTGACATATACTTACCCAAAACCCATTTATTTCACGACGATGAAGATTGTGGTGACATAAGGATGGTAGGATAGGTTAAGTCCTATGATTCTTCCAGAACCAGAGGAATCTTCCCAAGGACATTCCATAGCTAGAAATAGTAGTCCTTAGGAAATATGGAGAAAGATTGTGAACGTAGCTGAATGCCGACCAAGTACTTAAGTTAGCACTGAAACAATCACAACAAGGTGCTAGTTATGACGTATTGGTAAGCATTGAAGGGGTTGAAGAATGAAAAAGAATTGTAAAGATAAAAGGTGTAAAGAAAGAAGCCCTCCTTACAACTTTAGGCAGAAACCGGGTCAACACATATGCTATTGAGATCATTTTAATGATTCTCGATATTGAAGACAGACATCATGGACCCAGTGATGCAATGCACAACCCATCCCAGCTAACTCAGATATCTCTCAAAAGGTATTTGTTTTAATCACACAGAGACAACACATTATCTATTGATTTATTCACTCCGAATAAATTGGTATTGAAAAGGTGGCACTCCACTCCAGCCTCCGATCACTAAAATCCAAAATGCACGATCGAGTCTAGAGCCATTTGAGATCATCAAATATCTCATTAGGACACACTTTCATAATTCCTTGCTTCTTCACACACTGTGAAAAGTAAGAAAGATCTTAAGAGTCCTACGCAAAATCTTCATGATCTTGCCTGAACATCCGAGTAATACGAAAGTATTTACAATGAAGATGGAAATCCTTCTTGAGCGAATATCAAAAAGCTCATGGTAGGTGACTTGTGCGATTCTTTATGAATCAAGCTTGTGATAACTGGAAAGCAACAGTGGTTTAATTCTTAAATGAATTTAAACACGTTCCAGGCCTCTACGCAATATCTTAGTGATCTTACCAGAACACTCAGAGTGATATCTTAGTGTTCAAAGTGATGAGTGGAAATCCTTCTAGTGTTAACCTCAAACAACACTTGGTAGGTAACTTGCAAGATTCTATACGAATCAAGCTCGTGACAACTGGAAAGCAACGATGGTGCGGTTCTTAATTGAATTTCACTTGTTCCAGGAATATGAATTGACGACTTCAAATCATGCGGATATTATTATCCAAATGATTCACTCTTTATGTTCGCAGTCAGGTTTGGACGGTCGAATAAAGAGAACGGGTTTACCCGCGAAATTCTGTCAGGAAGTTACTTAATTGAAACTATCCGTCACGGGTACGATATCTAATATCGTCCAACGGTCTTCACCGACCAGAGGTAAAATGCTACCGATTTAGAATGAAATGTTCAAAGCCATTTCTTTCGTGTCTACTTATGTTGCGGCATTTGAAGACGGTGGCGTTGCGGAATCCAAGAAGAAGTCGTCCCCGCATGTTTATACTTTATGCACTTAATAGCTCATCTAATTCAAGAAAGCCTAAAAGTTAAGTCTTCCGCTGTATCGAACTCTGAAGCTTTCAAGAATTACGAAGGTATAAGTATGTGGGACATGGTGTCACGAGGAGGCGAAGATCACAAGTGATGGATGCACAAGATCAAGGCAAGAGATTAATGCTAAAGATTGATATCAAAGATCACATTAGCATGTTCACGAGAAAAGAAAAAGAAAAGAAAGACGAAGACTACGAGCTCAAGACAAGCATAGTATGCTAGGTTTATTTAATTATTGTAACTCAGGTGACGCCCTTGTTTGGAGTGACTTCCCTTAGGGGGAGATTGTTGGAAATACGTTTTTACGTATTTAGGAAGATTCGGTCACTCCGACAATATATTAAGTAGTAGCTCGTAGTATAGATATCTTTATTAAACAAACAAAGTCAAGCCTAGCCTACAACATGTGTAAGCCGGCCCAACATTGTAAGCCCAAGCCCATCACAAGGCTTGGGTATATAAACCCTCTCCTTTGATAGAGAGGGTGTGTGTTCTTCATTTTTACACATAGTGAAAAAGTGTTTTTCTTTCACTTTCTCTCTCTAAGTGTGTGTGTTCTCACCATCTCTCTATCTCTTTCTCTCTCTAAAACATAAGCAAGATTTACATATCCTTCAGACTCCATTTGGAGAAAGTGACTTTCTTTTAAAATAATTTGAAGCAACTTTAGGGGATGTGGACTTAAAATATGACGATTCTCCCTCCGATTGGGACGAAGACCTTCGTAGCATTGAGAAATTTCTCAATGAGGACCATATTTCTCCACCTTCTCCTATGGAAATTACAAACGATGATCCGAATTTGACTAAGCCTTCCATCGACAATCCTCTGGATTTAGAGCTTAAGGATTTACCGTCTCATCTTGAATACGTTTTCCTAGAAGACAATAAGAAGTTACCCGTCATCATTGCAAAGGACTTAAAAGAGGATGAAAAATCTCGACTTATCGATGTGCTCAAAAATCATAAGAAAGCAATAGCTTGGAAAATTTCCGACATCCGCGGAATTGATCCTAACTTTTGTACTCATAAGATTCTCATGGAAGATGACTTTAAACCTAAAATCCAAAGACAAAGAAGGGTTAATCCAAAAATTCATGATGTCATCAAGAAAGAAGTTATCAAACTTCTAGATGCCGGAATGATTTACCCTATTTCGGATTCGCCATGGGTTAGTCCCGTCCATTGTGTGCCTAAGAAAGGCGGAATAACCATTGTTCCCAATGAAAACAAAGAGTTGATTCCTACTCGACTTGTCACGGGTTGGCGAGTTTGCATAGACTATCGCAAGCTCAATGATGCCACTCGTAAGGATCATTTTCCTCTTCCTTTCATGGATCATATGCTCGAACGTTTAGCGGGTAATGACTACTATTTCTTCTTAGACGGTTTCTCCGAGTATTTTCAAATTCCCATCGATCCAAAAGACCAAGAGAAAACCACATTCACTTGTCCTTATGGAACATTTGCTTACAAAAGAATGCCTTTCGGCTTATGCAATGCTCCTAGGACTTTCCAAAGGTGTATGATGGCTATATTCCATGACACGGTTAAAGAAACTATGGAAGTCTTTATGGACGACTTCTCGGTCTATGGTGATTCTTTCTCTTCTTGCCTTGCCAATTTAGAACGTATGCTTAAACGGTGTAAAGACACTCGTCTCGTTCTTAATTGGGAAAATGTTATTTCATGGTAAAAGAAGGCATCGTCCTCGGTCATAAAATTTTCAAAGCCGATATCGAAGTCGACCGTGCTAAAGTTGACATCATTGCCAAGTTTCCTCCACCTACCACCGTTAAAGGAGTTAGAAGCTTTTTAGGTCATGCGGGATTTGATCGTCGTTTAATCCAATATTTCTCTATGATAGATCGACCAATGACTCACCTTTTAGAAAAGGATGCTCCTTTCATCTTTTCTCAAGAATGTCTCGATTCTTTCGAACTTCTTAAAGGTAAATGAACTAAGGCACCAGTCTTAGTCTCTCCAAATTGGGTGTTACCTTTCGAGCTCATGTGCGATGCTAGTAATTTCGCGGTAGGAGCGGTTTTAGGTAAACGAGTGAACAAACAATTCCAACCAATCCATTATGCTAGCAAGACAATGACGGGGGCTCAATTCCATTATACCACTACCGAAAAAGAGCTTTTAGTTGTAGTGTATGCTTTTGAGAAATTCCGCCCCTATCTTGTGCTTTCCACCACCATCATTTACACCGATCATTCCACCTTGAAATACTTGTTGACCAAGCAAGATGCTAAACCGAGACTCCTTCGTTGGGTTTTTCTCCTACAAGAAATTACAATTGAAATTCGCGATAAAAAGGGAGCAGAAAACCTAGCAGCGGATCATCTTAGTAGACTCGAAGATCGTTATCAAGGGGAACTCCCAAATCAAGAGATTAATGAATCTTTTCCCCCTGAGGCCTTAATGTCTATTAACTCAAATCTTGACGATACCCCATGGTTTGCGGACATTGCAAACTATTTAGCGGGTGGTGTTCTTATGGAAGGGTTAACGTCCCAACAAAAGAAAAAATTCTTTAAGGAAATTAAACACTATTATTGGGACGGCCCTTACCTTTTCAAGCAATGTGTGGATCTTGTCATTCGTAGGTGTTGATGGGCCGGCAACTTTACTAATCCTTGAAGCTTGCCACAAAGGACCCACCGGTAGTCACTTTGGTCCTAACTATACCGCGAAGAAAGTTTTCGACTCTGGATTTTATTGGCCCACCATTTATCATGACGCTCATGAAATGGTTAAGAATTGTGATGCTTGCCAAAGACAAGGCAAGATCATACATAAAGATGAGATGCCTCAAAATTTCATCCAAGAGTGTGAATATTTGACGTATGGGGCATCGAATTTATGGGGCCATTTCCATCATCCAAAGGGAACAAGTACATCCTCGTAGCCATTGACTACGTATCCAAATGGGTTGAAGCAAAAGCTTTACCTACGAACGATGCGAGGGTGGTTGTGAACTTTCTGAAACAATTGTTTGCTCGATTCGGTGTTTCTCGTGCTATCATTAGTGATCGCGGGACTCATTTTTGCAATGATCAATTTGCTCGAGTCATGGCTAAGTATGGTGTCAATCACCGTCTTTCTACCGCGTATCATCCACAAACCAATGGTCAAGCCGAGATCTCTAACCGTGGACATAAGCGAATCTTAGAGCGTACTGTGGGAGAGCATCGTGCCTCATGGGCCGATAAGTTAGATGATGCTTTGTGGGATTTCCGTACCGCATATAAGACACCTATTGGTTGCACTCCATATCGTCTTGTGTACGGCAAGGCATGCCAACTCCCCATTGAGTTGAAGCATAAGGCTTATTGGGCCTTGAAATGGGTTAATTTTGATATCAACAAAGCCGGTGATGTTAGGAAAATCCAACTCAATGAACTTAATGAACTTAGGAGTGAAGCTTATGAGAATTCATTGATCTACAAGGAGAAAACCAAGCTCATTCATGATTCCAAGATTAAGAACCAAGAGTTTCACATAGGCGATCAAGTTTTACTCTTTAACTCTCGGTTGAAAATCTTTTCGGGCAAGCTTAAGAGTCGTTGGTCTGGTCCATGCACTGTCGCCAAAGTCTTCGCTTATGACACCATTGAGTTATCTCAACCAAATGGGCCAAACTTTAAAGTGAATGGCCAGCGTGTTAAGTTGTACTTTGGTGAGGACATTTCTCATGAGATGATTCCATCCCTCACCATGTTTCCCTTGAATTAGTTCTGGGTTGAGTTAGGCTCGTGACTCGGTTAACAAAAACAAGCGCTTCTCGGGAGGCAACCCGATGATCTATCCTTTGTACCCATTTTCATAATAAGTGAAGGGGGAGCTACATAGGTGTATGTTGTCTTGTTTCTTATGATGTGCAGGGATTAAAGCTTTCAAAGAGCACTTTTGATGATATTTGACGACCCGTGATCCCGTATACCCGTCTTCCTGGTTCTATCCAAAACTTTTGTGATTCAATATTTCATATCTTATATGTTGACATTGAAATCACTATAGTCGTCTCTTCCTTAGCAAGATTTAAACAAAGTGCACAATTTCCTAAGTGTAGGGGAGTTTACTCCCACATGCTTAAACATCGAGGACAATGTTTATATCAAGTGTAGCGGAGACTTCTATTGAAGTTAAGTGGGGTTTCCATGAATATGTCCTCATTTTAACCGAAAATTTTCATTTATCGACTTTTTTCAAAATTTTTGATCTATTTTGGCCTAGTAATATTTTTCATTTATTTTCTTTTATATACCTTTCTTTTGTTATCGCATTGTATGTATATATTTCATTCCAAGAATAAAGTCAAAAGAGAAAAATAAATTAAATAAAATAGTTTTAATGAGTTTAGATGTCTTTAATATATTAGGCCCGTCATGAATCTTTTGACTCAACCCGAGTTTACTTATCCAAGTTTACTCTAGCTAGTATCCTTAACGTGTTTAAATCAAGTTTTGCTGGGCTTTTATATAGGGAACTTTAAAACGTGAAAGTCTTAACTCATATGGGTTAAGAACAAGAACTTTTCGCAAGTTCCTATAATTTATCCTAGAAAGACGTTTATCAAGGGAACATTAAAATGCAAATTCTAAACTTGAAAAAGTCTAAGAAGATGCAAGATCCTATAGATGACTTGAAAACCCAAAACTTTGATTTAATAGGCCAAGCATCCACGAGTCTCATTCCTTGAGATTTTAAATTGTGGAGAACGAGAGATGATAGAGTCAATTATAAGTTTGGTATTCTTTCATGAATTTATGTGAGTTAATTATGAACTTTTTCTCCCATCGCTTGTTAATAAATGTAATTGAAATAAGTAAGGTTATACGATTTGAAAAGTTACTTAGCTTCTAGCACAAGATCGTTTAAAAGTTGCTCGGTATTAATTAGAGTTCATAGACAATGCATAACTTATTAAAGCAGGATGCGAAGATTTGTGAGTCCAAAAAGGCCCTTACAAGGCATGAGGGCTACATTTTGTTGCTAAAGATCCCAAGTGATGTGAAGAATCATTTATCAAAATCAATATGAAGGATCGAGACACACAACGAAAAGCAAATACTCCCCTAAAGATCATGGAGAAGTCTATCCGAAAAGACCCTAGCAAGGTATGAGGATAAATAGATCCAAGTCCTAAAAGGAGGATGATCGTTGTATATCAAAATCCAAAATAGAGAGTGGAGAAAAATGAAGAAGTCGTGGTCCAAGTTTGAAGAATCTCTCAAAAATTTCAAGTGAAGAAATTCCTATTATGAAGAGAAAACCATTATTTTAAGAACGTCTCTGAAGATTCGAAGTATGAAGTCACTGCCAAATATCGGTCCGAGAAAGGTCTCAAATTGTGAAACGAGTTATGCCAAGATATGAACTTTATGAGGTTTCGAGAGGCAGTTTTATAAGATTTTTTCCTTTAGCTAACTATTTATTAAATCGTCCTACTTTATTTTCAACCTTAATAAATTATCGAAATAAGTCAACAATGCATCCTCGTGATCATTCAAGACAACAATAAAATATAAGAGATACACCTAGGAATAAGGGATTCTAAGTGAATAATTGAGCCACATGAGTGAGTGTTAGCTTACTAACTTATAATAACAATGATCTTGTTTCTAAGCTTGGTGTGGGGAACGTGAAACTTGAGGGTGATAAACATTCATGACAACCAAAGCCCTAATGTAAGTCTTTGATCTCTTTACTTGTTCTTCCTTCTAGCATTTTGTAATTTTCTATCTTTTTGGTTTCCTTATTGTCTAATAATTAATAAAGGCCAAGGTGGGTTAATTATGATGAAAAATTTAAATCGCGCTTTGAAAATTAATGCATTGCATGAAAGCATTGCAATGGTCAAGTGTAGGGGATTTAATAAGTATGAAAACACTTATCTTTTTACCACTTATTTCTAATAATAACAAGACCAAAACGTGTATTTAATGTCGTAAAAGGCGATATTATGCGTGGTTTGTGTTTTTATTGTCTTTTAGGAAAAAAAATTTGAAAAAGGAAGAAAACACGGGCTTTCACGGGCTTTTATCGAAGAAAAAGACAAAAGACGAAATCAAAAGATCAAAAGTGCAAGAAGAACAGAAGTCAAAGGCCTATTCTGTAGATTTATCGAAGAAAAATTCTAAAGACGGAAGTTTAACGAAGTCGAAGAACCAAGTCTACTAAAAGAATAAAATTTGAAGACGAGTTCATTTTATCATTCGACTAATCCCGAGACAAAGTTGAGAAAGACGAGTTATTTAAAAGATGAGAAGACAAGAAGAAAGAGAGAAGCAACCATACCTTCCCCTTCCCCTATATATAGTTTCCTAATATGTCATTAGAGAGTTAGTTATTTTTTTCTAGTTTATGGAGGTAATTAGGAGTATGTGTTTTACTTTCTCTCTCTTAATTTTCTTTCAAGTTTATTAATCTTTCATCTTAATCTTGTAATTTTGGATCTTAATCTTCAATTTAATCAAGCTTTTTAGTTAATTCTGATTCTACCTTTCTTAATCATAATTTATTGTTTTGTCTCTTTAATCATGTTGTTGATTTAATCTTGTTGATTTTGTGATTGATTTGCTTATTAGATTGTGCTTATTGATTTGGTGTGTTTGATGTTCTAGCTTATTATGCTTTTTGATTAATTAGTGTTAGCTTATTTTTAATAAAGTTGTTTTTATAGTTTAAATCTTTTAAAAGTTCATTTTTAATATTTAGCTTATTTGGTGTTTTCATAGTTTTAAAATTGTGGCTTATTTGCTTTTTCTTAAAATCAGTTTGATTACGTTTTTGGTTTTTAGCTTATTTTTGGTTTTTGCTTATTTGCATTTTAGATGTTATCCGGGTTTTAAAACCCTAATATTCTGAATAATTTCATTCTCTGTTATCCCGGATTAGCAAGAGTTTCAATATCCCGAATAGTGGAAATTTTGTGATTCCGGATTAGCCATAAATTTCATATTCCGGATAAGGTTTATTACACCTTATTCCGGATTGTATACGGGTTACATATTCCGAATAGCAACAAAAGCACGTATTTTGGATTGTAGCACTTTTGTAGATTCCGGATAACAAACTTGGTGATTCCGGATTGTTCTTATTTCTAGTGATTCCGGATAAGGGAAATTTCAGATATTCTGAATTGTTATAGGAAGTGGATTCCGGATTATATCTGGAACATGGATTCCGGATTGCTATAAGATTCCGGATAAGACAACATATTCCGGATTGTTTATGGAATTTGGATACCGAATTAGCTGCTGATTAGTATTCTGGATTGTTAGTGTTTCTTGTATTCCGGATAACGTGTGATATACAAATTCCGGATTGTTTCTAATTTTAACATTCCAGATAGAGTATAGAATTCATCATCCCGGATTGTGAGGAAGTTGTGGATTCCGGATTGTGTAAAGTATACACATTCCAGATTAGGTAAATTTTTGGTATCCAGACTTATGTTTGGTTTTGGTTTCCTGTTCTATTTTCAAACCTTTATTTTTCCCGCCAATTTTTCTTAGGTTTATTTTCAAAGCGTTTTATCTTAGTTAATTTCAAATTTAATTTTTAATAAAGTTTTAACTTTCAGCATTTACTTTTTATAAAGTTTTAATCTTTCGTCGGTTGTTTTAAAAGTCTTAATTTTTACTTTAATCTTTTCAAGTTTTCAACTTTATTTCTTAAATAGTTAATCATCTTTAGTTTCTTTTACCAAGTTCTACTGTGCAGCATTCATTCTGGATAAGCACTCAAGGTTAGACATCCTTCCTTTATTTTTATGTTTAATGGCTTTAACATTTATAAACTTAGACAATCAAAAGCTCCCCCTTTTAGTGACCAAAAACAACAATTCCACCTAAAACCGTGATCAATTGGATTAGATACCGAGAACGAACGAGTACACATATGCAAAAGTCATCTATTAATAGGAAACTCTCTGACAGGTCCTTATGGAAGTCAGTACGATGGGTATCAAAAATTCTAACGTCCCGACTACTATAATCGCTTGTTGAGGGTGGATAATCGTGTCGAACTGCGGTTTTAAGAACAAAGGGCGTAGGGAAGACCTTGGCATATACAAAAAAGTACCGGTCATACCAATTCTTAAGCGAGTCGAGAGGTTTCCTATAACACATTGGGGCGCTCGCGGATCGTTTTTTGAATGACAGCCACCCATTTAGCATTTGGGGGGCATAAAAGACCCCAAACAAACATACGGTAGGGGCTACATCACATGTATGGCATGTGATCTCAATTGATTGATCTTACATTCCCTAATACAATGCAGTTGGGTTATGTGAAAATCATAATATGTCAGGATGTCTACAAGAAACCTAGACAACGGGATACGGTAGTTGGTCGAGTCAAATAGGCGTGTATATACACCTATTTCTCCAGTCGGAGCATCCGTGATAGCTTCACCATCACCCAGATAGGTGGGGTGTACACTCTCAGGAATATAATAGTCAGACAAAAAAATCCATAAATTTCTCCGTAGGAAATACATTGAGTACGGTCGTTATTGTGGGGTTGTCTTTCACCATGATTTATAAATAAATGGAGAAGGGCGCGGTAATCTAACCTGGTAAAACGGATATCTGTGGAAAAGAAAGTAGAAGGAATGAAGGAAAATGCAACAATGGTGGTAGGAAGTATGAACTGCGTGTGTATAGTCACACACACAGGTTTTTTATAGGGTTGCCTCAGTTTACGAGGTGGCCTGGATGAATGCCACGTGTAATCCACTACGCCCATCCAACGGGTGGGAGTACTGAAACAGTTGAAACGTCAGCGGGACCCACGGGTCACTTCTTAAACAGTTTTGCATGGCTCAAGGGTGGGCCCATGAGGTGCACTTTTGAAGAGAAACATCCGAACAGTCATCTCGACCTTGCCTACCATTAATGCCTTCATTGATGTTGTCCCGGTCCACCGTTTTTTTGTGTACGTCCATTTTCGTAAAGAGAGCATAAGGGACATATGGTAGTCTAGAGGTTACGCCTATGGCTGTAACATCTAAACTGGGGGGACATGACGACGGATGGGTTGGATTAGTGTTATTTGAGCTTATGGGCATCGAATGAACAGTGGCCGCATAGATTATGTACGGTCTACGGCCCGGCACAGCCGGTACAGGGTTAGACAGAATCATAAGCCAGTTGGGATTGTGATTCACCCTAAAGTATAGGATATACACTAACCATAATTAGAAGATAACAATCAAGCTAATTATGGTGATTATCCTATACTTGGGGCCGAAGCATCGGTGAAAGCCCACTAGGGTTTCACCGCCTATATGAGGAACCCCCAAGGGTTCCACAAAGCTATCGTATTCTTAACACTCTCATACCACATCCGATTTCAAACCCTAAACCGATTAATTACTCTCACGCCAAAGTCGAATCGTGGGATACGTTCCCACGGTAAGCGTAACAACGTTCTATTTTTAGTGTGCAGGATCCCAAACCAAAGTTCACTTGGTGCAAGAGCCGGAGCCCATGCACCTGAATTAAGCCTAATTCGGGTTAAGCAAGGATCATCTAACTTTTGTATAAAAATTTGAGTTGTTTGTGATGCCATTGGCTGACTATTTGGGAATCCTTAGCTTGATCCTTGGCCCTTTTTTGTTCCCTGACCGTCTCTTATAGTACACCCTCTTTTATTATCTCCCCGTACATTACAGTTGCTATAAGTCATCCGGATGCCCTCCCTTTTCATCTTTCCATTCTTAGCCATTTTGTTTATACTTTGCTCATCAGCTTCATCCTTGGAAATTCTTCTCTTCTTATTTGGTATACATATGGGAATATGGTGGTGAGGAGGTAGTAACACACTAAGGAGGTAGTAACACACTAAGGATCCTACATCTTGGCCATAAAATACAACCACTAACAAGTTCAACCTTATATTAATATGTCTTCATCCATGTCTTTAACCAATAACATGGTGCCACCCACTCATCTGGTATACCAAGAACTTCTCTATGAGTTGCCTTGTCGTTTAGTGCTACACTGGCATGCCTACATGGTACGCCAGTTAACTCACATCTCCTACAATCACATTACCTAAGATTGAGTTTCACAACACATTGGTCATTAGGTACCTTACACTGGTATGATCCCCCTCATTATAAGGGACACTATAATAATTTGTTGTTTGCCTTAATGAAGGTAAAAATTCGCGTAACAGTTGGGGTTTTCATACCAATACTTTTGTTTATCACTTGCTTTACATTTACAATTCTCTTCATCAGATACTCCTTTAGGTATTTCAAACAACCAACTATTTTGCATATCTATGCCATCTACCAACTTACTGTTAAAAGCTTCACATATGTTATTCATTAGGATATCACACTTACCTCTTCCTGTATGTTACATAAAGTATCAGCATTTAACTAATAATATTGGGAAATGCATCGTATGCAGTATATAATACCATATTCAACCAACCATACTTGAGAAATATGTCCTACACCTCAATGTTGGAGATATCTTTTTTAACCAATCATAAGCTTTAAGGCCTTCAACTTTTATTTGATCCATTGCTGCCTCCAAGTGAGCTATTGTTGAGGCCCTTGCCCACTTCCAAATAAGCTCCTTCAAACTTTTGTGTTTGTGGTCCTTTTTCATATTTATATAAATGTGTCTGACATAGAATCTCTGTTCAGCAACATGAAACAATAATGCAATGGCTGGTACCCTGTAGCAAGAAACAATATTTCAATTTGTTGGCTTTAACACTATACAAAATTAACTGTTAGTCAATGACTATACCTTTTGTTTGTCGGATATGAATGTGAAGTTTAAATTAGATTTCAAATTAAGGTCATCTCCTAAGTAGGTAAGGAACCATAACCATGAACTCTTGCACCCAAATTCAACAATTGCATAAGCTACCAGATACACACCATTATTAGTATTCACGCCAACATCCGTTAAGACTTGACCAGTATATGACCCTTTAATAAAAGCTCCATCAAAACCCAGATTTCCCTTTTAGTAGCTCTGAAAGCTGCTTTCAGTGGACCAAGACAAACATAAATTTGTTTGAAAACCCTTGAATTAAGGGTTAAATCCATGTTTGTTTCAACCTGGATCTTGATAGTTGTATCTAGGTTTTTTCACTTTAACTCCATCGTATAATCCCTTCGTTTAATATATTGTTCTTCATAATCACCTTGGAACGTTTTCATGGTGATATGTTTTTCTCTGAATATCTTATCTGCAGCAAGGTTGATTTGGTAATTTTTCACAAGCTGATATTAGAGAGCGTTTTTTGGGATCTTTGGGTTTGATATATGGATTTTGCTTACCTCTTTAGATAGGAATCTTGAAATAGCAATCAGAATATCTCTTGTTTGGATGCATGTATGATCATCAATCAATGTTTTGATAGTCCAACAACTATCCGTTTGGGTTTTAGATGCGTGTAGGGACCATGGGCACATGGTTTTTCATTGACTTTTTTACCACACAAATTTGTTTCTGCATTTTGGCCCTTCAACTTTAAACTACAATGAAAGTTTGCAGCGGCTGCTTCATCGCCTGTAGGAAAGTTTGAAGGGCCTACTTCATTGCCTGCAACAATCGAACTCGCAGGACCTAGTACACTACCAAAGCAGTGTGCTCTAATCCTTACGATATCACACTTGATGACTTTAACCTTTCTCCTGCTCTCTATGGAATACGTTTTCAAGTCTTCACGTATCAGATTTCTGTCTGGATATTCCTTGCCTACATAGAAGCATACAGCTACATCCTCCTGGTCGTGGTATGCATTCTTGATTTGTATCAGCCTTTTCTTCTTTCTCTTAACAAGGGGATTATCATTTGGATCAAAACCATAATAATAAGAACAAAAACATGATCGTCATTGAGACATAACCAATCCTCTCCCTCCCCAATCTGATTTTTCGTATTTTTAAGGTGTAAATCAAGTTCAAAATCAAAATTTTTCATGTCCACCTGTGGCTAAATGGGGTTGTATCTTCTTGTACAAAATCACTAACACCAGTCTCATTCAAATTGTCAACATCCATAGCATCTTCATCAACACGTTCCTTATCAATAACATGTTCATCGACCACTTCATCAGTAGTGAAGGTCAATACCACTTGTTTATCATCACCTTACCAAAGTTCATACATCATGGCTATGTCTTCATCATCAGCGCAGGGATCATCAGTATTGGCCTGTTCAACAAGTCGTCAACTTCCAAATCAACATCGATAAGTTCTTCAAGGTCGAACACATAATCCAGGAAACTCTCATTCCCACTAACAGAACCTGGATTTCCCAATTATATGTCTAGCGTCATTCTTGTAAAACTAAATCGCCAGGTTGATGCTTGACTTACATTATATCCGAACATCCTCATGTTAGCATCATCTTGACTAACCATGGATGTAAACGGATTCAATACTTCATCCTGCATATCCAGATCAACAGTGCTAAACCCTTTCCAAGGTAAACCTCTATCTCTCTGGACGTGGTAATGTAGTTATTTAGTTTTGTTGAATTTTGCTTAAAATCTAAGGGTATCAATCCCACGTCTAATGATTTTCTTGGAATTATAAAATAAGAGTGGACAATCCTACCATCCTTGAAGCCTAAGTCACTTAACAACGAATCGTACTCATCCATCAAAAATCATTCCGCATCTACAAAATCATACCAAGCTATTGTTGGAAATTGATATGTCCTTCTGGGTGGTGATGTAAAATCTCCACTTTAACTGATTTTAAGGGTAAACAAGTTCCTATACGTTTTTGTACAAATAAGTAAAACATCAACAACTAGTATGGTTTTCAAACATGTCAATGGTGTACTTGTGAGCGGTGTGGTTTTAATATCGACGATACACAATTTGGATTTTGTCCATTTTGTAATTCAACAAATTCGTACTTCTCCTCTTACAATACTTTCTCACCCTCTCCCGTCTATGACAATCCTTATCCTCAAGATGCACCGGGTTTTTCTCCATACCCGTGGTGCTATATTTTTTGGGGCCCTCACGATGCTTCTTCTTGTGATCCGTCGAAGGTCTTTGAGAACATTCCGTGCTATCCTCCCAGTGTGTATAATTTTGAGCCCCCACGTCACACCGTCAATCATCAACCCTTTTGTGCACTTCCTCCTAAGCAACTTGCCATACTTTTTGACAACTTTCAAAAAGTTCAAGAAGCTTACAACAAGATCATCGAAAAATGTCAAGCGGATCAGCAACAAGAGCAAGTATCTAACCTTAATGCTTATACTCCTCCTCTTGTGCCTCCATATTATTATGATAGTGATGACGATGAGAGTCCTATTTCTTGGAACGATGAGAGTTCTATTCCTTCTCCCGACTTGTCGGCTCTGGAGCCTAAGGATTCACCCATCCTAGGGGATGAGGATCTTAGCACAATTCCTGCAAAGGAATCCGACGGATTCATAAAGTCTGGTGCTGATAACCTTGTCCCAATTCCAAGTGAATCTGAGTTGACATCCGACAATGACGATGAGTATGATGCACTTTCTTCAGATGATGTTCCTTCCACCAACACTTTGGGAGAAGATTCTTTGGCTTTCTCTAATCCTCTTTTTGATCAAGAAGATGATTTTACTTCTAGCGATGACGAGTCACTATCCGATGAAGACGTTCCGAAGCAAACTTTCAAGATTTATTCGAACCCTTTATTTGATTTTGATGACGCTTACATATCTAGTGAGGTGAATCCTCTCTTTGACGAAGGGATTGAGGACATTGATAGCTTTGCTTCTCTTGCTATTGATGAGCATACTTTGTTAGCCATGCCCCCTTCTATCATAGAGGTGGAGAGATTTGACTCTACTTGTGACAATTCGTAAATTTATGGTTGATATTTTGTTCTCAAATATTATTTAAAAATATTATTTTAATGTTATATTATGAACTCACTTATTTTTGGGAAGAAATTTGGATTTACGTTTTGAAGTAGCATCGACTACGTTTAAACCGGAGGATTCTACGTTACGTGCTCACGTTTACATACACCGTCTTTGGTGACAGTCCGACATTTCAGAAAATGAATTTATCCGTGAATATTATTTTGGAGTTTTAAATTTGTGTTGGTTCATAAACTCACAAATTTACGAGAAAAGATTAGGACTTACGATTTTAATTTAACGCCCTTTACGACTAAACCAAAAACCTTAGGATTACGTATTTACGTTTTTGAACTCCGTTTTTTATAACACAATTTTTATTGGATTCGTTTTGTGCCGTTGACTCATAATTTATAAAAACGTTTTTCGTGAAACGACCCGAGGGCACGTAAATCGAGGAAACTAGAATCGAGGAATACCCGTAAATTAGTGAGGTGGGACAAAATACATTATCCCACCCCACTACACACATGGGACGGCACAACATGACACCACATCAAAGATGTGGCATCATGTTAGCTTATAACTTACAAGTGTAAGTTAAGCTTACACTTTAAGCTACCAAACCAACAAAAACAACTACCTAAACACATACCACCATTTTCACTCATGCAAACAATCTCAAAATCCTCTCAAAACACCACCATTGCCGTCCCATATTCAAAGCACAAACACCCCTTTTGATCTTTTCTAGCCACAAAATACTTGTTATCTAGCTATATCATGGAGTTACCTTGAAGCCTTGATCACTTGGTGGCCATTTTAACAACAAAGGAGGTGATTTGCTTGTGTCCTAGGGCTGATTTCTCAACTTATTTTCTTGGTGTTTGATGATCTTGGAGTTACATTTGGTGTTCATCAAGTTCTTGTCTTCCAGAAACAAGATATACTCTTGGTTTGTAAAGAAGATCATCCTCTCCATTTTCTCTTGTTATTTTTGTAAAAATCAAATGTATTTATTTCTTATTGTATATGTATATGATGAATATATGATGATAAAAATGTTGTGTGGGGATCAAGTGTTGATAAATATGCTTAAAAAGGTTAATAACTATAAGAAACAAGGCTAAAATCATGATTAATTTGTTGGCTGTATAAAAACAGTATGTAACCAAAACTTGAACTGATAAACTTGCATGGTAGAATCCATTTACAGTAAGTACAAGATGTTATACACATGTGAGAGTTGGCCATGCAATTGAATCATTATAATGAGTGAGATATGATCAAAACAAGATGAGTGTGCTAATCTGAATAAGCTGTTTTGTAGGGACTGTTAAGCATAGATAAACTTAAAATTAGCAGTAGCTATAACTAAGTTAATTGTATCACATAATATGAAGTTCATGCCATCCAAAAATGAGCTTCTAATTCATTGTAGAACTCTAGATATGATAAAAATGGTGAAGATGAAAATAAAAATCAGATTTTGAAGAATTAATGTTTATTACTATTATATAAGCACTCAAATTATATAGTATAAAATGAGAAATTAAAACCTACTAACTTATGAATTTCATTTATATAAATATGTATAAGGTTAAATAAATGGATAAATTATAAAAATGGTAGTGGAATAATATTTATAAGTTATAAAAACTATAAACTTGATTTTTACGACTTTTTCGGCTATTACCGTAAAATTAACGTTTTTCGCCAAATAAAACTTAGACGATCAAACCCGTCTTATGTAAAGTTTTTAAAAGTCATATACTGATATGTAAGTATCTAATACAAGTAAAAAATGATAAAACCCGAACTATAGGACATACGGACATTAACGAGCTAAGTAAGTATATAGGACTAATAATTGGACTAAATAAGTTAAACACTTATAAAAATAACTTATTGGGCTTAACCCATTTGGGCCCAACATGTAAAGTACAAATACTGATAATACAAGTATGAAATGGATTAATACAAGTTAAAGAACTTATAATAGGCTTATTGGACCTAAAACACGTAAATAGGTAAAACTAGTAAACTAGTAAGAAGTTACCAATACGTAAACACTAAAATGAGTAAAAGAGAATATGTAAACCCACTTGATCATTATATATATATATAATCATCATATGTATACATAATTGTTATTTTTATAAAGTCATTGGACATGAGTCTAAGACGAGTATTATTTGTCTAGGTTTCTGTGATTGAAGCACGTACCATACATCCAAATCGCCGATAATCGCCTTCCCACATCAACGTGAGTTCATAGCCTCACACTCTTTTAAATGTTTTTATGAAATGTTTTATAAACCAGCGAGGGAGATAACATGTTAGTTTTTATAAAATAGGACACTATTTGTCCCGATTGTTTGTTTATTGATTTGGACCCGAATGATTGTATGACCCGATTGTATGACCCTATGAATGATTAAAGGACCCGATAGATGAAATAAAATGGATTATTAAAGTTAGGTTATGTCACTAAAAGTCCCATTATTATGAATTGTGAACTACCGGGATTTGGTAGACGCTTATGCATATACTAGTACTATTTGGGGACGATCACCCCAGTTCGTGCCTTGACGGTTGATCCCCGTCGTGCCACATTGATTGGTAAGCGAATTTATGTATGAGAAGATTTCCATAGCGTGACCTTTGTGACGACACGCTACTTTAGATGGGCAAATTGAGTATCGGGTTAGCTACCCGTTGTTTGGTTTAGTAAGGTAACAATGTCATGCGGCTTATAATAATCCAATTAACGAAATACTACTATACGCACCGAATTACGATGTATTGCCTGACTAGCAATACGGGGTCATACTATTGATTTTATGTTCGTGTTTTGGTTTTATATAACCATATTTATATAAGGGTTTTTATTTAATCTATACAACGTTATAAAACGTATTGTATGATGTTTTTACGACATTGGTTCGTATAATGATTTTTAAGGCAAATGCCTATATTATGATTTTCGATAAGGATTTGTATAAAAATGACTTTGGCTATTTTATGGCCTATTACAATGAGTTGTACGAAATGATTTTTGGTAATAATTTTATACCAAAGTTATATTGATGGAATCTATTAAACTCTATGAATTCACTCGGTGTTATCGCTGACCTTTTCTTTTAACATGTTTTATCTCAGGTACTTGAAGGTAATTCTCGGGAAGATAACAAGAATTCATGGCCCGCACCTAAATAATAATTTCCATTCAAATTCTTTGTAAAACTTGTATGAAATATTATGACTTGGGACCTATGTAACTTTGATATTTATGAATGGAAATGCTTTATTATTAAAACGACGCGACTTTTAAGCGTTGTCTATGATGTGAGTAATGTGCTATCCCGTAACACCAACTAGTCTTCCGCTGTATTGAGTTGTATAAATTTGGGGGTGTTACAGTTTGGTACCAGAGCTCTCGTTATAGAGAACGAAAGATTTTTAAAACTAAGGTTTTGAATAAAACATTTCAAAATCCTTTAACTATAAACATTTTTCTAAAAATGTCTAAAAATCTTTTGACTATAACGGTGCCGAAGAATTCCCGAGTTACCGACAAGGCCAGACTGAGAAGTGTTATTTTAATATATATATATATAATTTGGATTATATATATATATATATTTACGATGTAATTTGATTACATAATTGTCTGATGATTATTTTGATATTTATACGAGGTATTTATACGACGAAGATTGTCACAAGGAACCCTAAATCCCCTAGTAAATTAATCGAATCTATTCTCGTAGGAATTCTAGCTATCCTAGATCTAAACCAAGTTGTGGATATTTATGATCCCAACAAATGGTTGATATTCGTAGAAATATTGATATTAGTTGATTGTGATATTGAAAAAGAATTGGCGAGATTAAATCTGATATCGATGTCATGACCATCTTTCCTTATAGAGTGGAGTTTTACAAAACGTTACCACCTAGAAAGATGTCATCTGATTCGTTGTCACCCAATTCTTAAGTTGAAATCGAAAGGGTGAATGTTGGACTTGAGGCTGTCATTGGAACCATTACCCAAAAGCCTCATGCCACTAATACCTTTCCGAGAAGTCTAATTGAATGTATGAGTCATCTCATACTAGAGACTCATTTGATAATTATTGTTGTAAGAGTTATAGGATTGGAAATTAAGTGTTGATCATATCGAGCTTTTATTCCCCTATTAAGGTTTATAAATAAGGTTGAAAGTATTAGAGAATGAGGTAGGATATCGAATTGAGTATGAAATTGGTTAAAACTTGAATAAAGTAAAATTTAATCCGTATGGAATATGAGATTGATAAGAGGAAGTCGTTAAGTTCTGTGACTGAATTATAAGGTTTTAACTGATTGTTGATTCGTGTTAAGTGTTGTTCCTAGGCCATTGTCCAATGATGAGGATGTCCAGTGTCCAAGAAATAAATCGAAGAAATCTTCTTCTGAATTGGGACCAATGGATCTTCCGGGACATATGGAACACCTAATGACTCTTGTAGGTTAGTATTCATTGTGGTATCTTTTAAAAATCCCTAACTTAACTGAGATATCAGTTGGTAGGATGAGTTCTGAGAATTGTATGACATAGTGACACGTAATGTGTTACGGTACAATTTTGACTTGTTTGTGATTAATGAAAAGACTACCATTGATTGCTAAATTCTACATGTATCGATGTTATCTATCTTTTATTGCTTCATCCTAATGTTCGCATTAGTGATGCAACCATTGAACAAGTACTCATCTTGAATTGAGTTACGTTGTGGATTAATCTTTTTGAGCGCCATCAAGGTCATGAACCTCATGATTATTTGGCTAAAGCTCATTTCCTGATATATTGTAGTTAGTTCTTGGTGAAAAACTTTTCATCACTCCTTCGCAGATCACTAATTGTTTTTATAAGTTAAAACAGTATTCCTTGAGAAAAATTGAATTCTCATCACTAAAAGGATTATTCAAAAAGAGATTTATAAGTAATCGTTATCGAATGAAGTTGTTTATGAAACACCTTGGAAAACTTAATTTTTTTTATGATAAAGAAAATCTTTGTAAATTTATTCTTGATTCTTATTTAAGAATTAAGCATGAAAATGTTTTTATTATAAACATGATGATAAAAATTTGACGAACTGAGTATTGCATCGTTAGTCTTGAAATTGTATATAGTTGCGCGCCTACATACAATTTGGAATGGACCATGCAAGACTGATTAGTAGTCACCATAAAACTAATGAATAAACACTACATTTTCCTTGAAGATTGTGAAAGATTAAATTTTATGAGATCTGCAAGAAGTGAAAAATAGGGACATAGTGTTAGGGACACCTACATATGTGCCTGTAGCATCTATTATTCTGAGTCAAATTTACTAATCTGTGGAAATTGCCTTATTTGACAATTGACAATTCTTTCTTGTCCAATTATCTCGTAGTGAGATTCTTAGGAAAAGTATCTGATTACCGAGTGTTGATACCCGACTGGATGTATTGACGTTCTTATCATTTCTTATGCTTTGATTTCATTTGAATGACCTGGGTAACGATCCGAGGAGCTTTCGAATGCGTACTCAAATTATGAAAACATGGGATATATTCATAGTCGTTAAATGTTTTCGTCTGTATCTGATTTGAAATTCTCTCGCATAGATTATGCGTTGACCTTACTCTTTTAAGGTTAGTTATGTCTCCATATATCCTTGAATTTGTGAAGGATTATGAGTTATTATTAGTCTTTTTAGAAGTTCACATCTTATCAATGGTAATGAAATTGGAAAGTTGATAATTCCAGTAGAATGGATTGATTGATTATGACATGAAGACATTGTCTTAATTGATGGGAACTCGAATAGAATTCCCCTAAATGATAAGATGTTGATTATCAAAAGTGATCTAAATAATTCTTGATGGATGACCATATCCTGTATTTAGACTTGGAATTATACTGTGAATGGTTGTGAATTAGTCATAGATATTATAATCTAGAAAGAACCTAATATGAATTTATTAAAAGATGTTTTTGTTATCTAAAACTTTAGGAAGTATTTGTTGGTGAATAACCTAGACTTTCGCCATTAAGGCAAGTTGAAATTGGTATTGATTATATTCCCGGTGCTGCACTTGTGGCTTGTGCACTGTACGTCAGCACCATCTGAATTAAAGGAATCACCGTACAACTGAGAGAGTTGTCGGAGAAAGATTTTATTCTACCAAGCTCGTCACCATGAAGAGCTATGGTGTTATCATTCCTTATATTTACAGATTACTGTGGACTGAGTAAATTGACAATCGAAAACGATATCCATGACTCGAAATGGAAGATTTGTTCGATCATTTACAAGGTTCTAGCTTATGTTTTAAAGATTTGATCCATGGCATGGTTATCATCAACTTCGCATCTACGAAAAAGATTATGTATTCCAATCACTACATCCGGTACTTGTAATGAACAATTATGAGTTCCACGTGATGTCGTTGGATTGACTAATACACATGTAGCATTCATAAATTTGGTGAATCACGTGTGTAGGCTGTAATTTGATAAATTCATGCTTGTAATCATTCAGGACTATTTGTTTGTTTATAAGTATAAAAAGGAGTTAGTAATTATTTATAGATTGCCCTAAATTGGCCGAACAATTAAAACCTGTACCTTGAATAATTAACATGTGATTTAAGACTTAATCATTTATATTAATTGACCATGTGATTAAAAGATAATGGAATCTATATTGACTCTTCCAAAATTAAGAGCCCTTTTAAGACTTTTAGCTTTACCAAAAAGAAAGTGCAAATATGTTTTGACAAATGTTTTAACAAAGGATTTTTAAGGGATTATTCCCTTATACACAAACCATTTAACTAAACTTCTGTTTAGGGGTAAATGTTTATGTATACCTCAAGACAACCTAAGAAGAATTGAGGAAACCATTTAATCCATGACTTAAAATGTGAAACGATAATTTTTACTTTTCAACTAAGAAAATTTTGACCAAAGTATAACCAAAGATTTTTCGAACATTTACGGATCTTACTAATTATTTTCGATAAATCAACAAAAGTCTTGTTTACTAAATTCAAATTATTTTGAACATTTTTATATAACTGGTCGAACTAGGAAATTTAAAATTTTACGTTTACTTTTCATAAAAATTTAAATATCTAACCTTTAATTACTTGTAATACTTATCGACGCTTAAAACGTCGGATTGAGTAAAACGGATAATATATATATATATATATATATATATATATATATATATATATATATATATATATATATATATATATATATATATATATATATATATATATATATATATATATATATATATATATATATATATATATATATATATATAAAATAGTTGAGACGAAACTAAAACATAGAAGATATGAAGAACCAATTAGGACATGTTCTTTAGTAATGAAGGTGCAAAATAAATTGCCAAACAATATTAAAAAATAAACAATGTTTGTGAAAAGGATAATATGGATAATAAAAGGGGTTCGCGGCTAATGTGAACCATTAAAATTGAGAAGCCAATAGCGTTAAATGTTTTAAAGACCACTTGTGGTTGCCTAAATATGGAGATTTTGAGATGTAGTCATGTTGGAATCTTGTAAGTATAAGTATTCTATTCCTACCATTTCTGATTTAATGTATCATTATCAGAAGAAGTTGAACTAATGGCAAATTATGAAGGCAGACACCGCCGCATACATTAGTAAACGTCAAGCTATCGCAAAGGTCATCATCTGAATTTGATTCGATTTGGGTCATCATCGACAGACTGACCAAATCTGATAATATCATTCCTGTTAATGATAGATTCTCGATGAAGAAATTGACTCTTTTCTATTTAAAGGAGTTATGTAAACATGGTGTGCCTGTATCGATCATATCTATCAAGATCCTCGCTTCGCATCGAATTTCTAGAGATTTGCTCAGAAGTCATTGGGAACGAACCTTGATGAGAGTGCTGTTTACCATCCCAATCGAAGGGACGAGGTACAGTAACGATACAAAATACTACAAGTGCTGTTTTATGTTTGAATGATTGACCTTTGGTAATAAACCGTATAATCATTTTCCTTTAGACAGATTATCATTGAGAATTATCGTATTAAGATCGAGATCGAATCTTGTTATGATCTAATTATTAGAGCCTTTGTAAGCAGGAGTTGGGATGAAGACACTCGACATACACCCATTGTGAGTTGGACATGTATTTTAGGTTTAAGGTTTCCTATGATGGCAAACCTAACCTTACAAAATACTCGACCCGCGAGGCCTGAAATGATTGTTGAAATTAGGATCTGATTATTGACTGCCGGTAGTAGGTAGGAGATTATGTGAATATGAAATGTAGATCTTGAAGTGCCAGATGGGTAGCATAGTTATGCCAAAATTTCTAACCTTGGAAAAATGAATTAATGATCTGAAAGATCATGGGATATAAGTCCTCGTTGTATGGGACCATGGAGATGATGTAAAAGTTGGGATTGAAAGGCATATAAGCTGGATCTACCCTAGGACTTCAAGAGCTGCGTGAATTATGTTTCGTCAAGCGAACTTGATAAAATATCTATCAAGTGAAAATCTGAATTCTTCTTAATAAAGCTTAGATCGGCGAAAAGTTGCATTCATCAAAAACCCGTGAACATCATGGATAGAGAAAGTAAGTCAACATTAAGCCTGATCTTATTCCCGTAGTTATGTTTGATGAAACTCGCGTATTGTAATGAATTACACTTGTGAGAAAAGACCGAATGTGGAGGAAATACCCACATGGCTTTAACTCTATAAGAAGCGAGTAGTAAGGTAAGATGATCTTTGAGGACAAAGATCATGTTTAGGGGTAAATGCTGTGACAATCCGTCAATTTATGGTTGATATTTTGTTCTCAAATATTATTTAAAAATATTATTTTAATGTGAACTCACTTATTTTTGGGAATAAATGTGGATTTACGTCTTGAAGTAGCATCGACTACGTTTAAAACCAGAGGATTCTACGTTACGTGCTCACGTTTACATACACCGTCTTTAGTGACAGTCCGACATTTCAGAAAATGAATTTATCCGTGAATATTATTTTGGAGTTTTAAATTTGTGTTGGTTCATAAACTCACAAATTTACGAGAAAAGATTAGGACTTACGATATTAATTTAACGTCCTTTACGACTAAACCGGAAACCTTAGGATTACGTATTTACGTTTTTGAACTCCGTTTTTGATGAGACAATTTTTATTGGATTCGTTTTGTGCCGTTGATTCATAATTTATAAAAAAGTTTTTCGTGAAACGACCCGAGGGCACGCAAATCGAGAAACTAGAATCGAGGAATACTCGTAAATTAGTGAGGTGGGACAAAATACATTATCCCACCCCACTACACACATGGGACAGCACAACATGACACCACATGAAAGATGTGGCATCATGTTAGCTTATAACTTACAAGTGTAAGTTAAGCTTACACTTTAAGCTACCAAACCAACAAAAACAACTACCTAAACACATACCACCATTTTCACTCATGCAAACAATCTCAAAATCCTCTCAAAACACCACCATTTCCGTCCCATATTCAAAGCACAAACACCCCTTTTGATCTTTTCTAGCCACAAAATACTTGTTATCTAGCTATATCATGGAGTTACCTTGAAGTCTTGATCACTTGGTGGCCATTTTAACAACAAAGGAGGTGATTTGCTTGTGTCCTAGGGCTGATTTCTCAACTTATTTTCTTGGTGTTTGATGATCTTGGAGTTACATTTGGTGTTCATCAAGTTCTTGTCTTCCAAAAACAAGATATACTCTTGGTTGGTAAAGAAGATCATCCTCTCCATTTTCTCTTGTTATTTTTGTAAAAATCAAATGTATTTTCTTTCTTATTGTATATGCATATTATGAATATATGATGATAAAAATGTTGTGTGGGGATCAAGTGTTGATAAATATGCTTAAAAAGGTAAATAACTATAAGAAACAAGGCTAAAATCATGATTAATTTGTTGGCTGTATAAAAACATTATGTAACCAAAACTTGAACTGATAAACTTGCATGGTAGAATCCATTTAAAGTAAGTACAAGATGTTATACACATGTGAGAGTTGGCCATGTAATGGAATCATTATAATGAGTGAGATATGATCAAAACAAGATGAGTGTGCTAATCTGAATAAGCTGTTTTGTAGGGACTGTTAAGCATAGATAAACTTAAACATAGCAGTAGCTATAACTAAGTTAATTGTAGCACATAATATGAAGTTCATGCCATCCAAAAATGAGCTTCTAATTCATTGTAGAACTCTAGATATGATAAAATGGTGAAGATGAAAATAAAAATCAGATTTTGAAGAATTAATGTTTATTACTATTATATAAGCACTCAAATTATATAGTATAAAATGAGAAATTAAAACCCACTAACTTATGAATTTCATTTATATAAATATATATAAGGTTAAATAAATGGATAAATTATAAAAATGGTAGTGGAATAATATTTATAAGTTATAAAAACTATAAACTTGATTTTTACGACTTTTTCGGCTATTACCGTAAAATTAACGTTTTTCGCCAAATAAAACTTAGACGATCAAACCCGTCTAATGTAAAGTTATTAAAAGTCATATACTGATATGTAAGTATCTAATACAAGTAAAAACCGATAAAACCCGAACTATAGGACATACAGACATTAACGAGCTAAGTAAGCATATAGGACTAATAATTGGACTAAATAAGTTAAACACTTATAAAAAGAACTTATTGGGCTTAACCCATTTGGGCCCAACATGTAAAGTACAAATACTGATAATACAAGTATGAAATGGATTAATACAAGTTAAAGAACTTATAATAGGCTTATTGGACCTAAAATACGTAAATAGATAAAACTAGTAAACTAGTAAGAAGTTACCAATAAGTAAACACTAAAATGAGTAAAAGAGAATATGTAAACCCACTTGATCATCATATATATATAATAATCATATGTATACATAATTTTTATTTTTATAAAGTCATTGGACATGAGTCTAAGACGAGTATTATTTGTCTAGGTTTCTGTGATTGAAGCACGTACCGTACATCCAAATCGCCGATAATCGCCTTCCCACATTAACGTGAGTTCATAGCCTCACACTCTTTTAAATGCTTTTATGAAATGTTTTATAAACCAGCGAGGGAGATAACATGTTAGTTTTTATAAAATAGGACACCATTTGTCCCGATTGTTTGTTTATTGATTTGGACCCGAATGATTGTATGACCCGATTGTATGACCCTATGAATGATTAAAGGACCCGATAGATGAAATAAAATGGATTATTAAAGTTAGGTTATGTCACTAACAGTCCCATTAGCATGAATTGTGAACTACCAGGATTTGGTAGACGCTTATGCATATACTAGTACTATTTGGGGACGATCACCCCAGTTCGCGCCTTGACGGTTGATCCCCGTCGTGCCACATTGATTGGTAAGCGAATTTATGTATGAGAAGATTTCCATAGCGTGACCTTTGTGACGACACGCTACTTTAGATGGGCAAATTGAGTATCGGGTTAGCTACCCGTTGTTTGGTTTAGTAAGGTAACAATGTCATGCGGCTTATAATAATCCAATTAACGAAATACTACTATACGCACCGAATTACGATGTATTTCCTGACTAGCATTACGGGGTCATACTATTGATTTTATGTTCGTGTTCTGGTTTTATATAACCATATTTATATAACGGTTTTTATTTAATCTATACAACGTTATAAAACGTATTGTATGATGTTTTTACGACATTGGTTCGTATAATGATTTTTAAGGCAAATGCCTATATTATGATTTTCGATAAGGATTTGTATAAAAATGACTTTGGCTATTTTATGGCCTATTACAATGATTTGTACGAAATGATTTTTGGTAATAATTTTATACCAAAGTTATATTGATGGAATTTATTAAACTCTATGAATTCACTCGGCGTTATCGCTGACCTTTTCTTTTAACATGTTTTATCTCAGGTACTTGAAGGTAATTCTCGGGAAGATAACAAGAATTCATGGCCCGCACCTAAATAATAATTTCCATTCAAATTCTTTGTAAAACTTGTATGAAATATTATGACTTGGGACCTATGTAACTTTGATATTTATAAATGGAAATGCTTTATTATTAAAACGACGCGACTTTTAAGCGTTGTCTATGATGTGAGTAATGTGCTATCCCGTAACACCAACTAGTCTTCCGCTGTATTGAGTTGTATAAATTTGGGGGTGTTACACTACTGGACAGGTGACGCGGATTGAAGGTAATTCTTCTCTTACTTCTCATACTATATTGCCACCTCATCCTACTGCGTGCACGCCCAAGCGGGTGATGTACCAATTTCACTCTCCGGGAAATGAGGATGAGTTTTTTGACCCGGGAGGTGACAATGACAATTCTATGATTGATAACTTTACGGCTTTGCCAATTGGTCAGCTTCCATTGTCTTTGGAGGATGACAATGTGATTCCTTTACCCACCCCACCTCCCGTGGATCAATATTTCACATACTTCTTGTATGTTGAAAGGACCTTCCTACCAATCAAGACTTATCCTCCTGCCTCTCCTTTATTATATTCCTCCGGGAACGAGGACAAGGTCTTTGATCCCGGTATTACATTCGAGGCTTCCCCATGGACCATTTAATTCGGGGACGAGTCAGGCTCGTGACTCAGTTAAAAAAAACAAGCGCTTTTTGGGAGGCAACCCAATTATTTATCTATCTTTCCTTATTTTCACCATAAGTGTAGGGGGAGCCCCGTGGTGTTTCTTGTTCTCTTTTTTTATCATGTGCAGGGATTAGAGCTTCAAAGACACACTCTTGATGAATTTTGACGAACCGTGATTCCGTGTTCCTTCTTCCCGGTTCTATCTTAAACTCTTTTTGATTCACTATTTTATATTTCTCAATATTAAAATAGGAATCACTTTAGTTATCCTTTCCTTAGCAAGATTTAAACAACGTGCACAATGTCCTAAGTGTAGGGGAGTTTACTCCCACATGCTTAAACATTGAGGACAATGTTTATATTAAGTATAGGGGGACTTCTATCGAAGTTAAGTGGCCTTTTCCTTGTATTTGTCCTCATTTTAACCGGAATATCAATTTTTTGACATTTTTCAAAATTGTTGATCTATTTTGGCCTATTAATTTTTCCTTTTGTATAGTTATTCCCTTTCTTTACTAGAATAAATTTTAATAAAGTGGTTTTAATTTTCAAACGTTATGAATCTTTTGAATCAACCCGAGTTTACTTATCTAAGTTTACTATAGCTAGTATCCTTAACATGTTTAAGTCAAGTTTTGCTAGACTTTTATATAGGGAGCTATAAAACGCGAAAGTCTTAACTCTCACGGGTTAAGAACAAGAACTTTTCGCAAGTTCCTATAATTGATCCTAGAGAGTTGTTTATCAAGGGAACTTTAAAATGCGATTTCTAAACTTGAAAAAGTATAAGAGTTTGCAAGATCCTATAGATGACTCGAAAACCCAAAACTTTGGTTTAATAGGCTAAGCATCCACGAGCCTCATTCCTTGAGATTTTAAACTGTGGAGAACGAGAGATGATAGAGTCAATTATAAGTTTGGTATTCTTTCGTGAATTTATGTGAGTTAATTATAAGCCTATTCTCCCATCGCTTGCTAATAAATTTATCTGCAATAAATAAGGTTGTACGATTTGAAAAGTTACTTAGCTTCTAGCCCAAGATCGTTTAAAAGTTGCTGGGTATGGATTAGAGTTCATAGCCAAGGCATAACTTATTGAAGCGGGATGCGAAGATTGGCGAGTCCAAAAAGGCCCTAACAAGGCATGAAGGCTACATTTTGTTGCTAAAGATCAAAAGTGATGTGAAGAATCATTTATCGAAAATCAATATGAAGGATCGAGACACACTACAAAAATCAAGTACTCCCCAAAAGATCATGGAGAAGTCTATCCGAAAAGACCCTAGCAAGGTATGAGGATAAATAGATCCAAGTCCAAAAAGGAGGCGGATCGTTGTATATCAAAGTCCAAAGTAATGATTGGAGAAAAATGAAGAAGTCGTGGTCCAAATATGAAGAATCTCTCAAAATTTCAAGTGAAGAAATTCCTATTATGAAGAGAAGACCATTATTTCATGAACGTCTCTCAAGATTTGAAGTATGAAGTCGCTGCCAAATATCGGTCCGAGAAAGGTCTCAAATCGTGAAGCGAGTTATGCCAAGATATGAACTTTATGAGGTCCCGAGAAGCAGTTTTAAAAGATTTTCTCCTTTAGCTAACTATTGATTAAATCGTCCCACTTTATTTTCAGCCTTAATAATTATCGAAATAAGTCAACAATGCATCCTCGTGATCATTCAAGACAACAATAAAATATAAGAGATACACGTAGGAATAAGGGAGTCTAAGTAAATAATTGGCCCACATGAGTTCGTGTTAGTTTGCTAACTTATAGTAACAATGATCACGTTTTCAAGATTGGTTTGGAGAAAGTGAAAACTTGATGATGATGATCATTCATGACATTTCCAAAACCCGAAGGTATGTTTTTGATTTCTTTACTTTGAATGTTTATAATTTTCTATCTCTTTAATAAAGGCCAATATGGATTGATTAGGATGGAAAATGTAATCTTGCTTTGTAACTAATGCATTGCATGAGGACATTGCAATGGTCAAGTGTAGGGGATTTGATAGGTGTGTAAACACCCATCCTTTTTATCACTTAACTACAATAATAACCGAGCCAAAACGTGTATTTTATGTCGTAAATGTCGGAATTATGCATGGTTTGTGTTTTTGTTGTGATTTAGGACGAAATTGTGAAAAGGGGAGAAAACACGGGCATTCACGAGCTTTTATCGAAGAAAAAGACAAAATACGAAGTGAAGAAATCAAGAGTGCAAAAAGAACGGAAGTCCAAGACCAATTCTGAAGATTTATCAAAGAAAAAGTCAAAAGACGGAAGTTTACTAAAAGCCGAAGAACTCAAGTCTAATTTATTGAAGAATTACAAGACGAGTTTAAGTAAATCCCGAGACAAAGTCGTTAAAGTCAAAAGATTAAGAAGACAAGGACTTAATCATGCAATTAGAGAAAGAAGAAAGATGGGAAGAAGCTTCCTAAGCACCTCCCTAATCCTCCTATAAATAGTCTTTAATTCCCTTCATTTGTTTCGTTGGCTAAGTGTGACAATTAGTCTTCCACCCTTTAATTACTTGTTCTTTAATTACATGTCATTTAATTAATTGTCTTGCACCTTAAATACATTTAATTTCAAGTAAGTTTCCTTTTAATTATTGTCAATCTTTACTTTTCTTGTCAATCTCCTATCTACCTTTCTTTAATCTTTAATGTTTATGCTTATTTGTTAATGTTCATGTTTTTGATGTTTTTATTGATTTGATTAAAGTGGGTTTTGATTATTTTGATTATTATTGTTAGTTTGATTGTTTTGAATTGTTTGTTTATGATTAGTAGATGCTATTGGATTAGTCTTGTT
This sequence comes from Glebionis coronaria, assembly GCA_025667525.1. Classification (NCBI taxonomy): domain Eukaryota; kingdom Viridiplantae; phylum Streptophyta; class Magnoliopsida; order Asterales; family Asteraceae; genus Glebionis; species Glebionis coronaria. The sequence continues at coordinate 528,654,145 of CM046882.1, forward strand.
TAATCTTTTGGTTTGATTTTGATTATTTTGTCCAAATTCGTTTCTTTTTTGTTCCCCGTGTTCTTCGTGGTTTCTGTTTCCCCATGTATTCTGAATCAAGGACCAGCAAAGCATATATTCCGGATCAAAGATTTGTTCAGAAAGTTCTGAATCAAGGGTGTTCTGAATCAAGGAAGTTCTGAATCAAGGGAGTTCTGAATCAGCAAAGTTCTGAATCAAAGTTCCGAATCAGCAAAGTTCTGAATCAAAGTTCTGAATCAAAGTTCCGAATCAACAAAATTCCGAATCAAAGTTCCGAATCAAAGTTTCGAATCAGCAAAGTTCTGAATCAAAGTTCCTAATCAAAGTTCCGAATCAAAGTTTTGAATCAAAGTTCCGAATGAGCAAAGTTCTGAATCAAAGTTCCGAATCAGCAAAGTTCTGAATCAAAGTTCTGAATCAGCAAAGTTCCGAATCAAAGTTCCGAATCAAAGTTCCGAATCAAAGTTCCGAATCAGCAAAGTTCCGAATCAACAAAGTTCTGAATCAAAGTTCTGAACCAAGCAAAAGTTCTGAATCAAAGTTTTGTTCATCCGGAATATTCAATATTCCGGATCAAGGGGTATTCATTTGGAATATATTCCGAATCAAGGTTTTTGGTAAATATTCCGAGTAAAGAAGAACATTCTGAACAAAGGTGACATTCCGGAGGAATGTTTATTTCGAATGAGGGTATTATTCCGAATGAGCTGTTTTCAGTTTCTTTTAAGTTTCTGTTTTTAATTTTTAATTTTCAAGCTTTATTTTTCCCGCCTTTTTCCTTAGTCGCACTTTAAGATTACTTGCCTTAGATTTATTTTAGCCTTGCCTTATTTTAAGTTTTTGTTGCGTTTTAAGTTTGCCTTAGATAGTTTTAAGTTTGCGTTATTTACTTTAATTGCCCATTTACTTTTAGTGCCTTTTAATTTTCGTCACGCTTTTAAATTCTCGTCATTTATTTTAAATTAGAGTTAGATTTAAATTAACGTCATTTTCATTTACGTCTTTGCACATTTATTTTAAAACAACAAAAATATTCTTTTTCACCAAAAACAATTGAGTCGCATTTTGAACCGGAAATCAATTCGAGAAGATACCGAGAAACGAACTTTTTAACTGAGTGAAACCAGTTATAAAATGGCGCCGCTGCCGGATCTTTTCGTGAAGATTAACGGTTTTCTGTGAGAGACGCGTTGCTTTTTGGGATCCGTTCACTCGTGAACGTTATTTTTCGTGTCAAAAATTTTCAAAAAATCCCAAAAACATTTGAAAAATCATAAAAAGCATTTCTTTTTCAAAGTTTTGCACCAAAAATATTCCTCTTTATCCTCTATTATGTTTAATTCTTTTCTTTACCCCTCTTATTTATAATTCTTCATAGATTCGTCTTGCGTACGGTGTGGGAGACCATGGCATGGTTTTCAAACATGTCAATGGTGTACTTGTGAGCGGTGTGGTTTTAATATCGACGATACACAATTTGGATTTTGTCCATTTTGTAATTCAACAAATTCGTACTTCTCCTCTTACAATACTTTCTCACCCTCTCCCGTCTATGACAATCCTTATCCTCAAGATGCACCGGGTTTTTCTCCATACCCGTGGTGCTATATTTTTGGGGGCCCTCACGATGCTTCTTCTTGTGATCCGTCGAAGGTCTTTGAGAAAATTCCGTGTTATCATCCCATTGTGTATAATTTTGAGCCCCCACGTCACACCGTCAATCATCAACCCTTTTGTGCACTTCCTCCTGAGCAACTTGCCATACTTTTTGACAACTTTCAAAAAGTTCAAGAAGATTGCAACAAGATCATCGAAAAATGTCAAGCGGATCAGCAACAAGAGCAAGTATCTAACCTTAATGCTTATACTCCTCCTCTTGTGCCTCCATATTATTATGATAGTGATAACGACGAGAGTCCTATTTCTTGGAATGATTAGAATTCTATTTATTCTCCCGACTTGCCGGCTATGGAGCCTAAGGATTCACCCATCCTAGGGGATGAGGATCTTAGCACAATTCCTGCAAAGGAATCCGACGAATTCATAAGGTCTAGTGCTGATAACCTTGTCCCAATTCCAAGTGAATCTGAGTTGACATCCGACAGTGACGATGAGTATGATGCACTTTCTTCAGATGATGTTCCTTCCACCAACACTTTAGGAGAAGATTCTTTGGCTTTCTCTAATCCTCTTTTTGATCAAGATGATGATTTTACTTCTAGTGATGACGAGTCACTATCCGATGAAGACGTTCTGAAGCAAACTTTCAAGATTTATTCGAACCCTTTATTTGATTTTGATGACGCTTACATATCTAGTGAGGTGAATCCTCTCTTTGACGAAAGGATTAAGGACACTGATAGCTTTGCTTCTCTTGCTATTGATGATCATACTTTGTTAGGTGGAGAGATTTGACTCTACTGGACAGGTAACGCGGATGGAAGGTAATTCTTCTCTTACTTCTCATACTATATTGCCACCTCATCCTACTGCGTGCACGCCCAAGCGGGTGATGTACCAATTTCACTCTCCGAGAAATGAGGATGAGTGCTTTGACCCGGGAGGTGACAATGACAATTGTATGATTGACAACTTTATGGCTTTGCCAATTGGTCAGCTTCCATTGTCTTTGGAGGATGACAATGTGATTCCTTTACCCACCCAACCTTCCGTGGATCAATATTTCACATACTTCTCGTATGTTGAAAGGACCTTCCTACCATTCAAGACTTATCCTCCTGCCTCTCCTTTATTATATTCCTCCGGGAACGAGGACAAGGTCTTTGATCCCGGTATTACATTCGAGGCTTCCCCATGGACCATTTAATTCGGGGACGAGTCAGGCTTGTGACTCGGTTAACAAAAACAAGCGCTTTTTGGGAGGCAACCCAATTATTTATCTATCTTTCCTTATTTACACCATAAGTGTAGGGGGAGCCCCGTGGTGTTTCTTGTTCTCTTTTTTATCATGTGCAGGGATTAGAGCTTCAAAGACACACTCTTGATAACTTTTGACGAACCGTGATTCCATGTTCCCTTCTTCCCGGTTCTATCTTAAACTCTTTTTGATTCACTATTTTATATTTCTCAATATCAAAATAGGAATCACTTTAGTTGTCCTTTCCTTAGCAAGATTTAAACAACGTGCACAATGTCCTAAGTGTAGGGGAGTTTACTCCCACATGCTTAAACGTTGAGGACAATGTTTATATTAAGTATAGGGGGGACTTCTATCGAAGTTAAGTGGCCTTTTCCTTGTATTTGTCCTCATTTTAACCGGAAAATCAATTTTTCGACATTTTTCAAAATCTTTGATCTATTTTGGCCTATTAATTTTTCCTTTTGTATAGTTATTCCCTTTCTTTACTAGAATAAATTTTAATAAAGTGGTTTTAATTTTCAAACGCTATGAATCTTTTGACTCAACCCGAGTTTACTTATCTAAGTTTACTCTAGCTAGTATCCTTAACATGTTTAAGTCAAGTTTTGCTAGACTTTTATATAGGGAGCTATAAAACGCGAAAGTCTTAACTCTCACGGGTTAAGAACAAGAACTTTTTGCAAGTTCCTATAATTGATCCTAGAGAGTTGTTTATCAAGGGAACTTTAAAATGCGATTTCTAAACTTGAAAAAGTCTAAGAGTTTGCAAGATCCTATAGATGACTCGAAAACCCAAAACTTTGATTTAATAGGCTAAGCATCCACGAGCCTCATTCCTTGAGATTTTAAACTGTGGAGAACGAGAGATGATAGAGTCAATTACAAGTTTGGTATTCTTTCATGAATTTATGTGAGTTAATTATAAGCCTATTCTCCCATCGCTTGCTAATAAATTTATCTACAATAAATAAGGTTGTACGATTTGAAAAGTTACTTAGCTTCTAGCCCAAGATCGTTTAAAAGTTGCTGGGTATGGATTAGAGTTCATATCCAAGGCATAACTTATTGAAGCGGGATGCGAAGATTGGCGAGTCCAAAAAGGCCCTAACAAGGCATGAGGGCTACATTTTGTTGCTAAAGATCAAAAGTGATGTGAAGAATCATTTATCGAAAATCAATATGAAGGATCGAGACACACGACGAAAAGCAAGTACTCCCCAAAAGATCATGGAGAAGTCTATCCGAAAAGACCCTAGCAAGGTATGAGGATAAATAGATCTAAGTCCAAAAAGGAGACGGATCGTTGTATATCAAAGTCCAAAGTAATGATTGGAGAAAAATGAAGAAGTTGTGGTCCAAATATGAAGAATCTCTCAAAATTTCAAGTGAAGAAATTCCTATTATGAAGAGAAGACCATTATTTCATGAACGTCTCTCAAGATTTGAAGTATGAAGTCGCTGCCAAATATCGGTCCGAGAAAGGTCTCAAATCGTGAAGCGAGTTATGCCAAGATATGAACTTTATGAGGTCCCGAGAAGCAATTTTAAAAGATTTTTTCCTTTAGCTAACTATTGATTAAATCGTCCCACTTTATTTTCAGCCTTAATAATTATCGAAATAAGTCAACAATGCATCCTCGTGATCATTCAAGACAACAATAAAATATAAGAGATACACCTAGGAATAAGGGAGTCTAAGTAAATAATTGGCCCACATGAGTTCGTGTTAGTTTGCTAACTTATAATAACAATGATCTCGTTTTCAAGCTTGGTTTGGAGAAAGTAAAACTTGAGGATGATGATCATTCATGACATTTCCAAAACCCGAAGGTATGTTTTTGATTTCTTTACTTTGAATGTTTATAATTTTCTATCTCTTTAATAAAGGCCAATATGGATTGATTAGGATGGAAAATGTAATCTTGCTTTGTAACTAATGCATTGCATGAGGACATTGCAATGGTCAAGTGTAGGGGATTTGATAGGTGTGTAAACACCCATCCTTTTTATCACTTAACTACAATAATAACCGAGCCAAAACGTGTATTATGTCGTAAATGTCGGAATTATGCATGGTTTGTGTTTTTGTTGTGATTTAGGACGAAATTGTGAAAATGGGAGAAAACACGGGCATTCACGAGCTTTTATCGAAGAAAAAGACAAAAGACGAAGTGAAGAAATCAAGAGTGCAAAAAGAACGGAAGTCCAAGACCAATTCTGAAGATTTATCGAAGAAAAAGTCAAAAGACGGAAGTTTACTAAAAGCCGAAGAACTCAAGTCTAATTTATTGAAGAATTACAAGACGGGTTTAAAGAAATCCCGAGACAAAGTTGTTAAAGTCAAAAGATTAAGAATACAAGGACTTAATCATGCAATTAGTGAAACAAGAAAGAGGGGAGGAAGCTTCCAAAGCACCTCCCTAATCCTCCTATAAATAGTCTTTATTTTCCTTCATTTGTTTTTTGTTGGCCAAGTGTGACAATTAGTCTTCCACCCTTTAATTACTTGTTCTTTAATTACATGTCATTTAATTTATTGTCTTGCACCTTAATACATTTAATTTCAAGTAAGTTTCCTTTTAATTATTGTCAATCATTACTTTTCTTGTCAATCTCCTATCTATCTTTCTTTAATCTTTAATCTTTATGCTTATTTGTTAATGTTCATGTTTTTGATGTTTTTATTGATTTGATTAATGTGGGTTTTGATTATTTTGATTATTATTGTTAGTTTGATTGTTTTGAATTGTTTGTTTATGATTAGTAGATTCTATTGGATTAGTCTTGTTTAATCTTTTGGTTTGATTTTGATTATTTTGTCCAAATTCGTTTCTTTTTTGTTCCCCGTGTTCTTCGTGGTTTCTGTTTCCCCAGGTATTCCGAATCAAGGACCAGCAAAGCATATATTCCGGATCAAATATTTGTTCAGAAAGTTCTGAATCAAGGGAGTTCTGAATCAAGGAAGTTCTGAATCAAGGGAGTTCTGAATCAGCAAAGTTCTGAATCAAAGTTCCGAATCAGCAAAGTTCTGAATCAAAGTTCCAAATCAGCAAAGTTCCGAATTAAAGTTCTGAATCAGCAAAGTTCCGAATCAAAGTTCCGAATCAGCAAAGTTCCGAATCAATGTTCCGAATCAAAGTTCCGAATCAAAGTTCTGAATCAAAGTTCCGAATCAGCAAAGTTGTGAATCAAAGTTCCGAATCAGCAAAGTTCCGAATCAGCAAAGTTCCGAATCAAAGTTCCGAATCAGCAAAGTTCCGAATCAAAGTTCCGAATCAAAGTTCCGAATCAAAGTTCTGAATCAGCAAAGTTCCGAATCAACAAAGTTCCGAATCAAAGTTCTGAACCAAGCAAAAGTTCTGAATCAAAGTTTTGTTCATCCGGAATATTCAATATTCCGGATCAAGGGGTATTCATTCGGAATATATTCCGAATCAAGGTTTTTGGTAAATATTCCGAGTAAAGAAGAACATTCTGAACGAAGGTGACATTCCGGATGAATGTTTATTCCGGATGAATGTTTATTCCGAATGAGGGTATTATTCCGAATGAGCTGTTTTCAGTTTCTTTTAAGTTTCTGTTTTTAATTTTTAATTTTCAAGCTTTATTTTTCCCGCCTTTTTCCTTAGTCGCACTTTAAGATTACTTGCCTTAGATTTATTTTAGCCTTGCCTTATTTTAAGTTTTAGTTGCGTTTTAAGTTTGCCTTAGATAGTTTTAAGTTTGCGTTATTTACTTTAACTGCCCATTTACTTTTAGTGCCTTTTAATTTTCGTTTCACGCTTTTAAATTCTTGTCATTTATTTTAAATTAGAGTTAGATTTAAATTAACCTCATTTTCATTTACGTCTTTGCATATTATTTTAAAACAACCAAAAATATTCTTTTTCACCAAAAACAATTGAGTCGCATTTTGAACCGGAAATCAATTCGAGAAGATACCGAGAAACGAACTTTTTAACTGAGTAAAACCAGTTATAAAATGGCGCCGCTGCCGGCTCTTTTTGTGAAGATTAACGGTTTTCTGTGAGAGACGCGTTGCTTTTTGGGATCCGTTCACTCGTGAACGTTATTTTTCGTGTCAAAATTTTTCAAAAAATCCCAAAAACAATTGAAAATCATAAAAAGCATTTATTTTTCAAAGTTTTGCACCAAAAATATTCCTCTTTATCCTCTATTATGTTTAATTCTTTTCTTTACCCCTCTTATTTATAATTCTTCATGGATTCGTCTTGCGTACGGTATGGGAGACCATGGCATGGTTTTCAAACATGTCAATGGTGTACTTGTGAGCAGTGTGGTTTTAATATCGACGATACACAATTTGGATTTTGTCCATTTTGTAATTCAACAAATTCGTACTTCTCCTCTTACAATACTTTCTCACCCTCTCCCGTCTATGACAATCCTTATCCTCAAGATGCACCGGGTTTTTCTCCATACCCGTGGTGTTATATTTGTGGGGGGCCTCACGATGCTTCTTCTTGTGATCCGTCGAAGGTCTTTGAGAAAAATCCGTGCTATCATCCCAGTGTGTATAATTTTGAGCCCCCACGTCACACCGTCAATCATCAACCCTTTTGTGCACTTCCTCCTGAGCAACTTGCCACACTTTTTGACAACTTTCAAAAAGTTCAAGAAGCTTGCAACAAGATCATCGAAAAATGTCAAGCGGATCAGCAACAAGAGCAAGTATCTAACCTTAATGCTTATACTCCTCCTCTTGTGCCTCCATATTATTATGATAGTGATGACGATGAGAGTCCTTCCTTCTCCCGACTTGCCGGCTCTAGAGCCTAAGGATTCACCCATCCTAGGGGATGAGGATCTTAGCACAATTCCTGCAAAGGAATCAGACGAATTCATAAAGTCTAGTGCTGATAACCTTGTCCCAATTCCAAGTGAATCTGAGTTGACATACGACAGTGACGATGAGTATGATGCACTTTCTTCTGATAATGTTCCTTCCACCAACACTTTGGGAGAAGATTCTTTGGCTTTCTCTAATTCACTTTTTGATCAAGATGATGATTTTACTTCTAGTGATGACGAGTCACTATCCGATGAAGACGTTCCGAAGCAAACTTTCAAGATTTATTCGAACCCTTTATTTGATTTTGATGACGCTTACATATCTAGTGAGGTGAATCCTCTCTTTGACGAAGGGATTGAGGACATTTATAGCTTTGCTTCTCTTGCTATTGATGAGCATACTTTGTTAGCCATGCCCCCTTCTATCGCAGAGGTGGAGAGATTTGACTCTACTGGACAGGTGACGCGGATGGAAGGTAATTCTTCTCTTACTTCTCATACTATATTGCCACCTCATCCTACTGCATGCACGCCCAAGCGGGTGATGTACCAATTTCACTCTCCGGGAAATGAGGATGAGTGCTTTGACCCGGGAGGTGACAATGACCATTCTATGATTGATAACTTTACGGCTTTGCCAATTGGTCAGCATCCATTGTCTTTGGAGGATGACAATGGGATTCCTTTACCCACCCCACCTCCCGTGCATCAAGATTTCACACACTTCTCGTATGTTGAAAGGACCTTCCTACCATTCAAGACTTATCCTCCTGCCTCTCCTTTATTATGATCCTCCGGGAACGAGGACAAGGTCTTTGATACCGGTATTACATTCGAGGCTTCCCTATGGACCATTTAATTCGGGGACGAGTCAGGCTCGTGACTCGGTTAACAAAAACAAGCGCTTTTTGGGAGGCAACCCAATTTATTTATCTATATTTCCTTATTTTCACCATAAGTATAGGGGTACCCCCGTGGTGTTTCTTGTTCTCTTTTTTATCATGTGTAGGGATTAGAGCTTCAAAGACACACTCTTGATGACTTTTGACGAACCGTGATTCCGTGTTCCCTTCTTCCCGGTTTTATCTTAAACTCTTTTCGATTCACTATTTTATATTTCTCAATATTAAAATAGGAATCACTTTAGTTGTCCTTTCCTTAGCAAGATTTAAACAACGTGCACAATGTCCTAAGTGTAGGGGAGTTTACTCCCACATGCTTAAACATTGAGGACAATGTTTATATTAAGTGTAGGGGGAACTTCTATCGAATTTAAGTGGCCTTTTCCTTGTATTTGTCCTCATTTTAACAGGAAAATCAATTTTTCGACATTTTTCAAAATTTTTGATCTATTTTGGCCTATTAATTTTTCCTTTTGTATAGTTATTCCCTTTCTTTACTAGAATAAATTTTAATAAAGTGGTTTTAATTTTCAAACGTTATGAATCTTTTGACTCAACCCGAGTTTACTTATCTAAGTTTACTCTAGCTAGTATCCTTAACATGTTTAAGTCAAGTTTTGCTAGACTTTTATATAGGGAGCTATAAAACGCGATAGTCTTAACTCTCACGGGTTAAGAACAAGAACTTTTCGCAAGTTCCTATAATTGATCCTAGAGAGTTGTTTATCAAGGGAAATTTAAAATGCGATTTCTAAACTTGAAAAAGTCTAAGAGTTTGCAAGATCCTATAGATGACTCGAAAACCTAAAAATTTGATTTAATTGGCTAAGCATCCACGAGTCTCATTCCTTGAGATTTTAAACTGTGGAGAACGAGAGATGATAGAGTCAATTATAAGTTTGGTATTCTTTCGTGAATTTATGTGAGTTAATTATAAGCCTATTCTCCCATCGCTTGCTAATAAATTTACCTGCAATAAATAAGGTTGTACGATTTGAAAAGTTACTTAGCTTCTAGCCCAAGATCGTTTAAAAGTTGCTGGGTATGGATTAGAGTTCATAGCCAAGGCATAACTTATTGAAGCCGGATGCGAAGATTGGCGAGTCCAAAAAGGCCCTAACAAGGCATGAGGGCTACATTTTGTTGCTAAAGATCAAAAGTGATGTGAAGAATCATTTATCGAAAATCAATATGAAGGATCGAGACACACGATGAAAAGCAAGTACTCCCCAAAAGATCATGGAGAAGTCTATCCAAAAAGACCCTAGCAAGGTATGAGGATAAATAGATCCAAGTCCAAAAAGGAGGCGGATCGTTGTATATCAAAGTCCAAAGTAGTGATTGGAGAAAAATGAAGAAGTCGTGGTCCAAATATGAAGAATCTGTCAAAATTTCAAGTGAAGAAATTCCTATTATGAAGAGAAGACCATTATTTCATGAACGACTCTCAAGAATTTAAGTATGAAGTCGCTGCCAAATATCGGTCCGAGAAAGGTCTCAAATCGTGAAGCGAGTTAGGCCAAGATATGAACCTTATGAGGTCCCGAGAAGCAGATTTAAAAGATTTTGTCCTTTAGCTAACTATTGATTAAATCGTACCACTTTATTTTCAGCCTTAATAATTATCGAAATAAGTCAACAATGCATCCTCGTGATCATTAAAGACAACAATAAAATATAAGAGATACACCTAGGAATAAGGGAGTCTAAGTAAATAATTGGCCCACATGAGTTCGTGTTAGTTTGCTAACTTATAATAACAATGATCTCGTTTTCAAGCTTGGTTTGGAGAAAGTGAAAACTTGAGGATGATGATCATTCATGACATTTCCAAAACCCGAAGGTATGTTTTTGATTTCTTTACTTTGAATGTTTATAATTTTCTATCTCTTTAATAAAGGCCAATATGGATTGATTAGGATGGAAAATGTAATCTTGCTTTGTAACTAATGCATTGCATGAGGACATTGCAATGGTCAAGTGTAGGGGATTTGATAGGTGTGTAAACACCCATCCTTTTTATCACTTAACTACAATAATAACCGAGCCAAAACGTGTATTTTATGTCGTAAATGTCGGAATTATGCATGGTTTGTGTTTTTGTTGTGATTTAGGACGAAATTGTGAAAAGGGGAGAAAACACGGGCATTCACGAGCTTTTATCGAAGAAAAAGACAAAAGACGAAGTGAAGAAATCAAGAGTGCAAAAAGAACGGAAGTCCAAGACCAATTCTGAAGATTTATCGAAGAAAAAGTCAAAAGACGGAAGTTTACTAAAAGCCGAAGAACTCAAGTCTAATTTATTGAAGAATTACAAGACGGGTTTAAAGAAATCCCGAGACAAAGTTGTTAAAGTCAAAAGATTAAGAATACAAGGACTTAATCATGAAATTAGAGAAACAAGAAATAGGGGAGGAAGCTTCCAAAGCACCTCCCTAATCCTCCTATAAATAGTCTTTATTTTCCTTCATTTGTTTTTTGTTGGCCAAGTGTGACAATTAGTCTTCCACCCTTTAATTACTTGTTCTTTAATTACATGTCATTTAATTTATTGTCTTGCACCTTAATACATTTAATTTCAAGTAAGTTTCCTTTTAATTATTGTCAATCATTACTTTTCTTGTCAATCTCCTATCTACCTTTCTTTAATCTTTAATCTTTATGCTTATTTGTTCATGTTCATGTTTTTGATGTTTTTATTGATTTGATTAAAGTGGGTTTTGATTATTTTGATTATTATTGTTAGTTTGATTGTTTTCATCTGTTTGTTTATGATTAGTAGATGTTATTGGATTAGTCTTGTTTAATCTTTTGGTTTGATTTTGATTATTTTGTCCAAATTCGTTTCTTTTTTGTTCCCCGTGTTCTTCATGGTTTCTGTTTCCCCAGGTATTCCGAATCAAGGACCAGCAAAGCATATATTCCGGATCAAAGATTTGTTCAGAAAGTTCTGAATCAAGGGAGTTCTGAATCAAGGAAGTTCCGAATCAAGGGAGTTCTGAATCAGCAAAGTTTTGAATCAAAGTTCCGAATCAGCAAAGTTCTGAATCAAAGTTCCGAATCAGCAAAGTTCCGAATCAAAGTTCCGAATTAGCAAAGTTCCGAATCAAAGTTCCGAATCAAAGTTCCGAATCAGCAAAGTTCCGAATCAAAGTTCCGAATCAAAGTTCTGAATCAAAGTTCTGAATCAGCAAACATGAATCAAAGTTCCGAATCAGCAAAGTTCCGAATCAAAGTTCCGAATCAGCAAAGTTCCGAATCAAAGTTCCGAATCAGCAAAGTTCCGAATCAAAGTTCCGAATCAAAGTTCGGAATCAGCAAAGTTCCGAATCAACAAATTTCCGAATCAAAGTTCCGAACCAAGCAAAAGTTCCGAATCAAAGTTTTGTTCATCCGGAATATTCAATATTCCGGATCAAGGGGTATTCAATCAGAATATATTCCGAATCAAGGTTTTTGGTAAATATTCCGAGTAAAGAAGAACATTCCGAACGAAGGTGACATTCCGGATGAATGTTTATTCCGGATGAATGTTTATTCCGAATGAGGGTATTATTCCGAATGAGTTGTTTTCTGTTTCTTTTAAGTTTCTATTTTTAATTTTTAATTTTCAATCTTTATTTTTCCCGCCTTTTTTTCTTAGTAGCACTTTAAGATTACTTGCCTTAGATTTATTTTATCCTTGCCTTATTTTAAGTTTTAGTTGCGTTTTAAGTTTGCCTTAGATAGTTTTAAGTTTGCGTTATTTACTTTAATTGCCCATTTACTTTTAGTGCCTTTTAATTTTCGTCACGCTTTTAAATTCTTGTCATTTATTTTAAATTAGAGTTAGATTTAAATTAACGTCATTTTCATTTACGTCTTTGCACATTTATTTTAAAAAATCCAAAAATATTCTTTTTCACCAAAAACAATTGAGTCGCATTTTGAACCGGAAATCAATTCGAGAAGATACCGAGAATCGAACTTTCAAACCTAGCAAAATCAAACATTACACCTTTACATAGGGCTGGACATGCTAAAGACACACAGTGCACGTCTAGTAAAATATAGAATTTTTTTTTCTTGTAAGCCGTGATAAATCACGCATGGATGTTCAATAAAATGGATATACAATTATCTACATAAAGAATACAAGTTTCAAATAAATACATCGAAGCGCCGTAAACAATCACGACCATAATAGTTACAATATTAATTGTTGTACAAAATATAATCAAGTGTTTAGGTGTCGTGGACATCCACGGGCGAATATTACGAAACATAAGTTATTGTTTGTTACACACAAAGACAATCAATGGGGTAGCATAGAATCCCCAAGTTCCTTCCTATGTTGCGCTAGTGACTCAGGTATCCTTCCGGCGTGGCGTAACTCCCTGCTAGTGATGTCGCACCATGCATGGTCAGGGCTGTCACAGGCACTCTATCAGACCGTGGAAGATGGGTGGATCCAGCAGTAGGGGTGCGGCATGTAGCGCGACACCCTTTCTTTCTCAAGTCCCGATCCACGTTAGCCTTGATGACTTCTTCCAAGCTTCTTTCCCCCTCAAGGGCCCATGGGTTCTCCAAAGGAGGATTGTCTGCATATAGGGGCACCATAAGCTGGGAATTGAAGTCCGCCTCTATGCACAATTGCTCAATGACCATGTCAATGGGCGCGTCCTTCAGTGCCTCAATCTTGTACCGCAATGGGTACTCGACTTCGTCCAAGGTGTCCATGGACGCGTCCATCTTCTTTTCAGCATCGGGCTTGTGATAGATGTGGTCCTTGACATCCTTGCCTTGGCTTATCCATTCTGCTCCAGCTAGAAGACCCTCGTGCCTACCATGGTCTATCCCGTTAGAGACCACATCAGCAAAAGGCTGGGCCAATTCAGGAGAGTCTGCAATCTTCTTCACGGCCAACCTCAGGCCGGATCCTATCAACCATCTACGACCTGCAATGGCTGTGAGTAGGTGGGGATATAACTCTTCGTCGAAATCTACAGCCATTACGTCCAACCGCATATCCATTCCCCTCAGGCGATCCTACACGACCTTCTCGTGCTCAACTCTGTAGTCCACAAAGGCTGAGTCTAGCTGTTCCTCACCTTTCACGGCTGCGCACAGGTCGTCACGCTCTTTGGATATGGTCGCCACATCCTTGGTCAGGGATTGGGGTGGTGGTCTCTACGGCTGTCACCTGTTGATATAATGATTATTGTTATTAAGCAATAGTGGCATATATACATGGACAATATATATATATATATAACTAAGGTGGTGTAGGGTTGGGCGTTCCTTCTCTCGCAACAATTGGGCTTCAGCCTCTAGCTCAGCTATCCTATCTTCACGAATGGCGGCATGAATCGCCTGCTCCTTCACGGTTGCCTCATCCACGGTTAAATCTTCTCGCAGGGTGGATATCGTTTGTTCATGATCGTCAACCATTTTTTCCCGGCTAGCAATTTTCCTGTCAGCACTCCTTATATGACTCAATGCGCTCTCAAAGCGGTGTCGCATGGTTGCGCCCACCGTCATTTGGTGTGCGGTTGCAACGTTGAATTGTTCTAGGAGGACGACATGAGTCAGCTCGTTCAAGTCTTGAGCTAGGATGGGCGGAGTCAGGTGATCTATAAACTCCTTGCATTCTTCTTCTGACTCCAACCTCATGAACTCGGATAAATTCCATTGAGGGGAGAGGCGTAGAGCTATCCCATCTAACTGCGGCTATGTGAAGGATGGAGGAGGGGTCAAAGGAGTAGCTTTCATCACAGGCGAGGCTTGTTTGCTTGTGCTTTCCTTGTGCGGTACGACCATAGGGTCCGCCTTGTTATTTAATGATTCATAAGTTTCTTCAAGCTTTTAATTGACAATTAAACAGTGAAAAAGGTGGTTGTATATCACTTACATTAAGGCTATCGTTGGCTCAGTGATGATAGGGTCCACGGTGTTGACGAGGGTAGCTTTCCACACAATCTTCTCCGCTTGGCTTCTTATCACGGTAGGGGGAGGTAGTGGGTTGATTTCTGGTGCGGTTGTGCTGCTAACCTCTTGGTATTGATGGTGGTCCTTACGTAACCTCTCGATAGGCGTATTGGACGCACCCGCTTCTTCCTCTGTTTCTTTCACAACTTTCCTCTTCAGCTTGTGCCTTTTTGTGGCGGGTTTTGGTTGTGTTGTTGAGTCAGGCTGGTTCACTGCTTCTTCTTCTTCCTTGGATTCAAGCATCCGGTCAATTTCCTCTGACAACTGGTCTTGATTGTCATCTTGGTTCTCTGGGTGATGAGTCGTGGTGTCTTTTGCCGTGTTCTCACCACCTTCCAGCAAGAGGTTGTCGCCATCTTTGTTGAGGAAGTCTAATGGCGACTTCTCTATTCCTTCTTTGCCCATATCAGAGTGGGGCTCTTGCACTTCTTCCAGTGGGATGGTCAAGTTTTGGGTAGCATCAAGTAGTGGTGGCTCATCCTGGCGTAATGGTCGAGAGCCTTCGGAGACTTTTTAGGGTCTCCTTGGCGTAGCAAACCGAATAGCCTCATCTCTGTGGATAAATGCATACAAATGTGTTAGTTACGTACAAAGCATGTTACAAATGCCATTGGAAAGTAAAGTATACCCACCCTGTCTACGGTCATTCAGGAAGCACGGATATTTGTCCTCCCTACCAAAGTAGTTATGGCTAATCCTTACCAAGCATAGGTAATAAGTGTGAAAACACTTATCCTTTTACCACTTATTTCTAATAATAACAAGACCAAAACGTGTATTTAACGTCGTAAAAGGCGGAATTACGCGTGGTTTGTGTTTTTATTGTGTTTTAGGACAAAAATATGAAATAGGAAGAAAACACGGGCTTTCACGGGCTTTTATCAAAGAAAAAGACAAAAGACGAAGTCAAAAGATCAACAGTGCAAGAAGAACGGAAGTCAAAGACCTATTCTGAAGATTTATCACAGAAAAAGTCAAAAGACGGAATTTTAACGAAGTCGAAGAACCAAGTCTACTAAAAGAAGAAAATTAGAAGACGAGTTCATTTTATCATTCGACTAATCCCGAGACAAAGTCGAGAAAGACGAGTTATTTAAAAGACGAGAAGACATGAAGAAAGAGAGAAGCAACAATACCTTCCCCTTCCCCTATATATAATTTCCTAATATGTCATTAGGAGAGTTAGTTATTTTTTTGAGTTTTTAGAGGTAAGTAGGAGTATGTGTTTTACTTTCTCTCTCTAGCTTTTCTTTCAAGTTTATTAATCATT
This sequence comes from Glebionis coronaria, assembly GCA_025667525.1. Taxonomy (NCBI): domain Eukaryota; kingdom Viridiplantae; phylum Streptophyta; class Magnoliopsida; order Asterales; family Asteraceae; genus Glebionis; species Glebionis coronaria. Next base: position 528,669,998 of record CM046882.1, read on the forward strand.
CATCTTAATCTTGTAATTTTTGATCTTAATCTTCAATTTAATCAAGCTTTTTAGTTAATTCTCATTCTACCTTTCTGATGGAGGAGCATAAGAATAAACTTCTTATTTAGTTTTATTTTGATATATCTTTTATTTAGTTTTCTTATTTTGTGGTATCTTTTATTTAATGTTTTTATTTTTGTATTTTCTAGAAGAATATTGTTTTCTTTTTATCCAAGTTTAGTTTTCCTATAAAATTAGGATTTTGGTTATTGTATTTGATAATGAAGTTATGAATAAAAATTACAGACTTTTAGTCTTTTGTTAATCAACTTAAATCCAGGTTAGGGTTTATTGTTTGATTTCATCCAAATAATCGGGTATTCGTTGAATCAACGAATACCCGATTATTTGGATGAAATCAAACAATAAACCCTAACTTGTATTTAATTTGATTAACAAAAGACTAAAAGTCTGTAATTTTTATTCATAACTTCATTCCTAATTTTATAGGAAAACTAAACTTGGATAAAAAGAAAACAATATTCTTCTAGAAAACACAAAAATAAAAATATTAAATAAAAGATACCACAAAATAAGAAAACTAAATAAAAGATATCACAAAATAAAACTAAATAAGAAGTTTATTCTTATGCTCCTCCATCATTATACAGATAATCAGGTAAACTCCAACAATCGTTGATTCAACGAATACCCGATTATTTGGATGAAATCAAACAATAAACCCTAACCTGGATTTAAGTTGATTAACAAAAGACTAAAAGTCTGTAATTTTTATTCATAACTTCATTATCAAATACAATAACCAAAATCCTAATTTTATAGGAAAACTAAACTTGGATAAAAAGAAAACAATATTCTTCTAGAAAACACAAAAATAAAAACATTAAATAAAAGATACCACAAAATAAGAAAACTAAATAAAAGATATCACAAAATAAAACTAAATAAGAAGTTTATTCTTATGCTCCTCCATCACTTTCTTAATCATAATCTATTGTTTTGTCTCTTTAATCATGTAGTTGATTTAATCTTATTGATTGTGTGATTGATTTGCTTATTACATTGTGCTTATTGATTTGGTTTGTTTGATGTTCTAGCTTATTATGCTTTTTGATTAATTAGTGTTGGCTTATTTTTAATAATGTTTTTTTTATAGTTTAAATCTTTTAAAAGTTCATTTTTAATATTTAGCTTATTTGGTGTTTTTATAGTTTTAAAATTGTGGCTTATTTGCTTTTTCTTAAAATTAATTTGATTAAGTTTTTGGTTTATAGCTTATTTTTGGTTTTTTCTTATTTGAATTTTAGATGTTATTCGGCTTTAAAACCCTAATATTCCAAATAGTTTCATTCTCTGTTATCCCGGATTAGCAAGAGTTTCAATATCCCGAATAGTGTAAATTTTGTGATTCTGGGTTAGCCATAAATTTCATATTGCGGATAAGGTTTATTACACCTTATTCCGGATTGTATACGGGTTACATATTCCGAATAGCAACAAAAGCATGTATTCTGGATTGTAGCACTTTGGTAGATTCTGGATTAAACTTGGTGATTCCGGATTGTTCTTATTTCTAATGATTCCGGTAAGGGAAATTTCCGATATTCCGAATTGTTATAGGAAGTGGATTCCGGATTATATCCGTAACATGGATTCTGGATTGCTTAAGTGAACAAGATTCCGGATAAGAAAACATATTCCGGACTGTTTATGGAATTTGGATTCCGAATTAGCTGCTGATTAGTATTCCGGATTGTTAGTGTTTCTTTTATTCCGGATAACGTGTGATAGACAAATTCCGGATTGTTTCTAATTTTAACATTCCGGATAGAGTATAGAATTCATCATACCGGATTGTGAGGAAGTTGTGGTTTCCGGATTGTGTAAAGTATACACATTCCGGATTAGGTAAATTTTTGGTATTCAGACTTATGTTTGGTTTTGGTTTTCTGTTCTATTTTCAAACCTTTATTTTTCCCGCCAGTTTTTTTTAATTTATTTTCAAAGCGTTTTATCTTAGTTAATTTCAAATTTAATTTTTAATAAAGTTTTAACTTTCAACATTTACTTTTTATAAAGTTTTAATCTTTCCTCGTTGTTTTAAAAGTCTTAATTTTTACTTTAATCTTTTCAAGTTTTCAACTTTATTTCTTAAATAGTTAATCACCTTTAGTTTCTTTTACCAAGTTCTACTGTGCAACATTCATTTTGGATAAGCACTCAAGGTTAGACATCCTTCCTTTATTTTTATGTTTAATAGCTTTAACGTTTATAAACTTAGATAATCAATATCTCCCCCTTTTAGTGACCAAAAACAAAAATTCCACCTTAAACCGTGATCAATTAAATTAGATACCGAGAACGAACGAGTACACATATGCAAAAACCATCTATTAAAATAGTGCCGCTGCCGGCTCTTTTTGTAAAGATTAACGTTTTTTTTTAAAATGGATTTTGGGATTGTTCTTTTGGGAACGTTATTTTCAAGCATAAAAATTTTACAAAAAAAAGATCCTAAAAAATATATAATTTTCAAAAATTCAAAAAAATAAAAAAGATAAAAAATTAAAAATATTATATTTCTATTTTAGTGTATGCGTACTCGATCTTCGTCTTATCCTGAGCCCGAGACTCGTAGAGACTTAGATATGGCCGGTGTGCATAATAATAACAATCCACCTCACCCAAACATGAATAATAACAACCATGACCCTCAAGCTGACCTTCGTACAATGGAGGAGCTATGCCAACCAACTATGAATGGACGTGGAGGACCGATTGCGCCGATGCAAATCACGGCTCCCGAATTTTCGTGGAAGCATCACATGATCCAACAAGTTCAAAATGCTAGTCCATTTCGTTGATTACCGGATGATGATGCCAACAAACACCTCGATAAATTCATAACCGTCACTCAAAGCATGAAATTACCCGGTGTTTCCATGGATTTTATCCGCCTTCATCTTTTTCCACATACTTTATCCCGCCATCCCAAAAAATGGTTTTATCGTCTTCCTAAAAACTCAATTCATACATGGGACGAGATGATTCAAAAAAATTTGTTGCGCTACTTTCCACTATCCATGATCACTAGTCTTCGGAATCAAATCAGTGGTTTCACTCAAGAACCTGATGAGTCTCTTTTCGATGCTTGGGAATGTTATAATGTCTTGATCAATCGTTCTCCCAACCATAATATGCTCCCCGTCACTTTAATTGATACTTTCTACAATGGTTTAACTTTTCGTGATCGTGATACGATTAATGCCGCCGTCTGTGGTACGTTTATGAAGAGAAGACCCGAGGAGTGTAGAGAGCTTATAGAGAACATGACCACTCATCACAAAAATTAGGATTCATCTGCATCTTCAAGAAATAATCCGAGAGTCAATGTTTCTTCTACTTCATCAAACCCCGAGTTAACCGAACTCACCCGCCAAATAGCCGAGATGAACAAAAATTTCTTAACCATGGCTACGAACCAATTTCAACAAGTTAAAGCTGTAACACCTTCTTCTGAGACTTGCGGTGGTTCTCATTCATACACCGATTGTCCTTCTACTCATGACAATCCGGAAAACGTGTATGCGGTTAACGGTAATTTTTCCACGGGAGGCTATCAAGTACGTCCTCAAGGTGACCGCAATTTGCTAAGTTATCGTTCAAACAACTTTCTTTCACCACCCGGTTTTCCTCCTAAAAACCAAAACAACTTCACTCACAACAATCAAAACCAACCTCGAGCTCCTAATCACTATCAAACTCAAAGAAATCCATATCCACCTCAAGGAAATAATCATGTTTACCAACAACCCACTTATCAACCACCCGCTTACCAAGCTCCTCCTCCCAACCAACCCACGACATTTAATCACGAGGTTGAAACTTACATGAGGACTAATGACGCGCTGGTGAAGAATCTTTAGAGCCAAATTATTAACTTGAAAGGTGTCATGGCTAAACAAGGGAATGATCTTCGAGCCGAGCTTAGGAATGACATGCGAAACTCTTTAAGCAGTCAAACCAATGACTTAAGAGATATGATGGCTAGTTTCTTCCCAAGTAATCAACCCTCTGCTTCGGGTTCTCTTCCGAGTAACACCATTGCTAATCCAAGAGGGGAGATGAAAGCAATCACCACCCGAAGCGGAAAAGGTTATAAGGAACATGAGATTCCTAAACCTACTCCGGTGATTGTGACAAAGGATAACGAGCAACCTTTACAAATTCCTCCACCTTCTACTTCCACCCCTCCTCCACCCAAGGATGTGAGTGAGAATTCCATTCCAAAGCCTTCATCTCAACCCGACATACCTTACCCTTCAAGGTTAAGGAAAGAGAAGTTGAAGAACAAGGATGATATTCAAATTTCAAACTTTCTTAAAATATTTAAACAATTGAATTTCAACATCTCCTTTGCCGAGGCTCTCGCTCACATTCCTAAATATGCTAAAATGTTCAAAGATCTTATAAGTGATAAGGAAAAACTCCTTGATATTGCTCAAACCCAACTTAATGAGAATTGCTCCGCGGTTGTCTTAAGGAAATTACCAACCAAACTTGGTGATCTGTGTCGCTTTCTCATTCCTTGCAACTTTCCCGGGGTAGAGAATTATATGTCCCTAGCCGATCTAGGTGCTAGTGTCAACTTAATGCCATTAAGCGTTTGGAAACAATCATCTCTACCCGAGCTAGTCCTCACACGAATGACATTGGAGTTAGCTAACCGTACGGTTGCCTATCCGGTGGGGATAGCCAAAGATGTTTTCGTCAGTGTCGACAAATTCACCTTTCTGGCGGATTTTGTTGTCGTTGACTACGAGATGGACCCCCGTGTTCCATTAATCATTGGATGTCCATTCTTGAGGACCGGTCGCACTCTTATTGATGTAGCCGCGGGGGAATTAATCATGAGAGTTGGTGACGACAAAATGGTCTTCAACATGGGTAAACTTTTTAAGAAACCTTATGAACACGAGAGCGTTAATTTCATCGACGTACTTGATGATGCTTGTGAAGAACATTTCAAAGATGCTTGTAAAAGTGGTTTTTCTTCTCTACCTATTGTTGAGACCGTTGCCTCTATTGCTCCCTCATTTACACCACCACTTCATCATCATTTACACCACCTTCTAGGACTGAATGGGATACGTTGTTTCAACCGTTCTTTGATGAATTCTTTACTCCTCCAAGTATTGTTGCTCCAGAACCTGAGGTAATAGCTCCGGTAACCGAAGTTGTCGCTCCAGCAACCGAAGCACAATCAGACAGATCTGCACCTACAATTGGTCAAGATATACCATCAACAAGTAATTCACAACCAACACCTGTTTCAACTACCCATGTCATGCCTATTGATGATGAAGAGGATGATGATGATCACGATTTGGAATTCGCTCAAATGCGTGAACTTCCATTCTTTGGTGTACCTATTCCCGACCCTAATCAAGTCGGGTCGTCCACCTCAGAGGAAGCTCCTTCTTCAGTTTACTCCAATCCACGGATTCGTGAACATGACAACAAGTGGACAAAGGATCATCCTATAGATTCTATTATTGGTGACCCTAATCGTCCGGTATCCACACGAAGTCAGTTACAAGAAAGTGCATTGTTTTGTCACTTTGATGTTTTTCTCACTGAAGTTGAACCTAAGACATGGCAACAAGCTTTTACTCAATCATGTTGGATAGAAGCTATGCAAGAAGAACTTAATGAATTTATACTTCTTGAAGTATGGGAACTTGTCCCATGCCCGGATCAATTGCAGTTACTCACTTTGAAATGGGTTTACAAGGTGAAACTCGATGAGTTAGGCGTAATATTAGAGAACAAAGCTCGTCTAGTAGCTCGTGGATACAAGCAATTATTGGGCATCGACTTTATGGAATCCTTTGCACCTGTTTCCCGTTTGAAAGCTATTCGACTATTCCTCGCTTATGCAGCCCATATGAATATGATCGTCTATCAGATGGATGTGAAGACGGCATTTCTTAATGGTGAACTCAAGGAAGAGGTCTATGTTCAACAACCAGATGGTTTTGTGAATCCTAATTATCCTAATCATGTGTACAAGCTTAAGAAGGCTCTCTATGGGTTGAAGCAAGCTCCTCGCGCATGGTACGATCTATTGTCATAATTCTTCATTATGCAAGGCTTCGCTAAAGGCAAGGTGGATCCCACGCTGTTCATTCAGAAACGAGGTAAAGATATGATTATGGTACAAATATATGTTGATGATATTATATTTGCAGCCTCGACCCAAACCCTTATCGGATGAGTTTGGGACACTCATGTCTTCCAAGTTTAAGATGTCAATGATGGGCAAAGTATCATTCTTCTTAGGTCTTCAGATATCTCAAAGTCCCAGAGGCATCTTCATCACTCAATCCAAGTATGCCCTTGAATCACTAAAGAAGTATAAGATGGAATCTTGCGACCCCGTGGATACTCCAATGGTGGAACGAACTAAGCTTGATGCAGATCCACATGGAGTTGCCGTTGATCCGACGCTTTATCGTGGAATGATCGGTACTCATCTGTATATCACAGCTAGTCGACCTGATCTTCAATTTGCTATATGTATGTGTGCTCGGTATAAAACTAGGCCTACTGAGTTACACTTAGCTACTGTTAAACGGATCTTTCGATATCTTAAAGGAACCATTAATCGGGGACATTGGTATTCGAAGAACTCTTCTATTGCACTAATGGCATATGCAGATGCGGATCACGCGGGTTGTCAAGATACAAGGCGTAGCACGAGTGGAACTTTGCAACTTCTAGGAGATCGACTAATCAGTTGGGCATCGAAAAGGTAGAAAAGCGCTGCAATTTCAAGTACGGAAGCAGAATACATAGCTATGTCCGGTTGCTGTGCTCAAATTCTTTGGATGAGATCGCAATTAACTGACTATGGTCTAGGTTTCAACAAAATCCCGATGTACTGCGACAACAAGAGTGCAATTGCCTTATGCTGCAACAATGTTCAATTCTCCCGGTCGAAGCATATTGACATTCGCTACCATTTCATCAAGGAGCAAGTGGAAAATGGAGTAATCGAGCTTTACTTTGTCTGATCTGATTATCAATTGGCGGATATTTTCACGAAGGCATTAGATCGCGCTCGAATTGAATTTTTGGCCGACAAGCTAGGAATGAGAATTTTCTCGCCTGAGACTCTTAAGGAATTGGCAGATGAAGAGAAAGAATAGTGATGGTAAACTATTATCCGTATCCTTGGTGATCATCTGTATATATTGTTTATATTTTACTCTACAAAAGCAAAATACAAAAATATAAAACCATATAAAAACCATAAAAATTGAAAAATTCATAAAAATCCAAAAATATTTTCACTTTATTTTTCAAAGGCATGTCTTTTGGTACGATAATATTTACGGCCTTAGAAATGTTGATTAATATTGACACGGCGCTATAAATAGAGTTCGTACAAAAGTTGTAAATATTTCATAAAACATGCCTTATGGCTTGTAGTTATTTTTTACTGCAACCCGATTTTCATATTAAAGTCAAGTATTTCTTATGAAAGCTTTGGCTCACAACGGGAATTAATTTTCTCGGGCAAGGTTTACTTTAAAACCTTGTAAGGGATCCAGTTTACTTTATAACTTGGTCTAACATAAATCTATGTACGTTTCAGTGCATTTATTTGTTAAAACAAGAGAAGTCTTGTTTTTATGAAGCTATCATCCCTACAACCATATCAATCTACAATTGGTATCTACATACTCGACAATGAAACTACTCAACCGACGACTACAGCTCTTTCAATAGAACACGGGTCAACAATTGAGGGGAGCAATTGTCAAGCATTCAGAATCTTCGATGCCGAACGTGCCAAGCTCACTAACTGGTGTCAAGACTACAATACCAATCGTACATGTGGTGTCAAGATGACTTCAGACGTGACGAGGCGACCAACATATGCTGACAAGAACCATCTGATCTTATCATATGATGTTCTCATCTATCAGGTCCAACCTTGTCAATTTTTTTCTAATATGGTGAATATGTGATCATGTTACAAATCGGTATCATATCTCATACATTTGGAATCATGAAGATAAAACGGACTTGCATTTTTCTTCCCAAAACCTTTGTTAAAACTTCATTAAATAAATTGATATTAAAAACATCGATTGGGTTAATATTTTTAATATGGGGGAGAAAATGTGATTTAATATGGGATATTATCACAAATGGTAATGTTCTGGCTCATCCCGACATATGCGAAATGTTTTCGAATATCGTGGCATATGTTAAGGGGAGCAAAATGGATTTGCTATATCAAAATGGATTTTCATGGTGACATATACTTACCCAAAACCCATTTATTTCACGACGATGAAGATTGTGGTGACAGAAGGATGGTAGGATAGGTTAAGTCCTATGATTCTTCCAGAACCAGAGGAATCTTCCCAAGGACATTCCATAGCTAGAAATAGTAGTCCTTAGGAAATATGGAGAAAGATTGTGAACGTAGCTGAATGCCGACCAAGTACTTAAGTTAGCACTGAAACAATCACAACAAGGTGCTAGTTATGACGTATTGGTAAGCATTGAAGGGGTTGAAGAATGAAAAAGAATTGTAAAGATAAAAGGTGTAAAGAAAGAAGCCCTCCTTACAACTTTAGGCAGAAACCGGGTCAACACATATGCTATTGAGATCATTTTAATGATTCTCGATATTGAAGACAGACATCATGGACCCAGTGATGCAATGCACAACCCATCCCAGCTAACTCAGATATCTCTCAAAAGGTATTTGTTTTAATCACACAGAGACAACACATTATCTATTGATTTATTCACTCCGAATAAATTGGTATTGAAAAGGTGGCACTCCACTCCAGCCTCCGATCACTAAAATCCAAAATGCACGATCGAGTCTAGAGCCATTTGAGATCATCAAATATCTCATTAGGACACACTTTCATAATTCCTTGCTTCTTCACACACTGTGAAAAGTAAGAAAGATCTTAAGAGTCCTACGCAAAATCTTCATGATCTTGCCTGAACATCCGAGTAATACGAAAGTATTTACAATGAAGATGGAAATCCTTCTTGAGCGAATATCAAAAAGCTCATGGTAGGTGACTTGTGCGATTCTTTATGAATCAAGTTTGTGATAACTGGAAAGCAACAGTGGTTTAATTCTTAAATGAATTTAAACACGTTCCAGGCCTCTACGCAATATCTTAATGATCTTACCAGAACACTCAGAGTGATATCTTAGTGTTCAAAGTGATGAGTGGAAATCCTTCTAGTGTTAACCTCAAACAACACTTGGTAGGTAACTTGCAAGATTCTATACGAATCAAATCGTGACAACTGGAAAGCAACGATGGTGCGGTTCTTAATTGAATTTCACTTGTTCCAGGAATATGAATTGACGGCTTCAAATCATGCGGATATTATTATCCAAATGATTCACTCTTTATGTTCGCAGTCAGCTTTGGACGGTCGAATAAAGAGAACGGGTTTACCCGCGAAATCCTGTCAGGAAGTTACTTAATTGAAACTATCTGTCACGGGTACGATATCTAATATCGTCCAACGGTCTTCACCGACCAGAGGTAAAATGCTACCGATTTAGAATGAAATTTTCAAAGCCATTTCTTTCGTGTCTACTTATGTTGCGGCATTTGAAGACGGTGGCGTTGCGGAATCCAAGAAGAAGTCGTCCCCGCATGTTTATACTTTATGCACTTAATAGCTCATCTAATTCAAGAAAGCCTAAAAGTTAAGTCTTCCGCTGTATCGAACTCTGAAGCTTTCAAGAATTACGAAGGTATAAGTATGTGGGACATGGTGTCACGAGGAGGCGAAGATCACAAGTGATGGATGCACAAGATCAAGGCAAGAGATTAATGCTAAAGATTGATATCAAAGATCACATTAGCATGTTCACCAGAAAAGAAAAAGAAAAGAGAGACGAAGACTTCGAGCTCAAGACAAGCATAGTATGCTAGGTTTATTTAATTATTGTAACTCGGGTGACGCCCTTGTTTGGAGTGACTTCCCTTAGGGGGAGATTGTTGGAAATACGTTTTTACGTATTTAGGAAGATTCGGTCACTCCGACAATATATTAAGTAGTAGCTCGTAGTATAGATATCTTTATTAAACAAACAAAGTCAAGCCTAGCCTACAACATGTGTAAGCCGGCCCAACATTGTAAGCCCAAGCCCATCACAAGGCTTGGGTATATAAACCCTCTCCTTTGATGGAGAGGGTGTGTGTTCTTCATTTTTACACATAGTGAAAAAGTGTTTTTCTTTCACTTTCTCTCTCTAAGTGTGTGTGTTCTCACCATCTCTCTATCTCTTTCTCTCTCTAAAACATAAGCAAGATTTACATATCCTTCAGACTCCATTTGGAGAAAGTGACTTTCTTTTAAAATAATTTGAAGCAACTTTAGGGGATGTGGACTTAAAATATGACGATTCTCCCTCCGATTGGGACGAAGACCTTCGTAGCATTGAGAAATTTCTCAATGAGGACCATATTTCTCCACCTTCTCCTATGGAAATTACAAACGATGATCCGAATTTGACTAAGCCTTCCATCGACAATCCTCTGGATTTAGAGCTTAAGGATTTACCGTCTCATCTTGAATACGTTTTCCTAGAAGACAATAAGAAGTTACCCGTCATCATTGCAAAGGACTTAAAAGAGGATGAAAAATCTCGACTTATCGATGTGCTCAAAAATCATAAGAAAGCAATAGCTTGGAAAATTTCCGACATCCGCGGAATTGATCCTAACTTTTATACTCATAAGATTCTCATGGAAGATGACTTTAAACCTGAAATCCAAAGACAAAGAAGGGTTAATCCAAAAATTCATGATGTCATCAAGAAAGAAATTATCAAACTTCTAGATGCCGGAATGATTTACCCTATTTCGGATTCGCCATGGGTTAGTCCCGTCCATTGTGTGCCTAAGAAAGGCGGAATAACCATTGTTCCCAATGAAAACAAAGAGTTGATTCCTACTCGACTTGTCACGGGTTGGCGAGTTTGCATAGACTATCGCAGGCTCAATGATGCCACTCGTAAGGATCATTTTCCTCTTCCTTTCATGGATCATATGCTCGAACGTTTAGCGGGTAATGACTACTATTTCTTCTTAGACGGTTTCTCCGAGTATTTTCAAATTCCCATCGATCCAAAAGACCAAGAGAAAACCACATTCACTTGTCCTTATGGAACATTTGCTTACAAAAGAATGCCTTTCGGCTTATGCAATGCTCCTAGGACTTTCCAAAGGTGTATGATGGCTATATTCCATGACACGGTTAAAGAAACTATGGAAGTCTTTATGGACGACTTCTCGGTCTATGGTGATTCTTTCTCTTCTTGCCTTGCCAATTTAGAACGTATGCTTAAACGGTGTAAAGACACTCGTCTCGTTCTTAATTGGGAAAATGCCATTTCATGGTAAAAGAAGGCATCGTCCTCGGTCATAAAATTTTCAAAGCCGGTATCGAAGTCGATCGTGCTAAAGTTGACATCATTGCCAAGTTTCCTCCACCTACCACCGTTAAAGGAGTTAGAAGCTTTTTAGGTCATGCGGGATTTGATCGTCGTTTAATCCAAGATTTCTCTATGATAGATCGACCAATGACTCACCTTTTAGAAAAGGATGCTCCTTTCATCTTTTCTCAAGAATGTCTCGATTCTTTCGAACTTCTTAAAGGTAAATGAACTAAGGCACCAGTCTTAGTCTCTCCAAATTGGGTGTTACCTTTCGAGCTCATGTGCGATGCTAGTAATTTCGCGGTAGGAGCGGTTTTAGGTCAACGAGTGAACAAACAATTCCAACCAATCCATTATGCTAGCAAGACAATGACGGGGGCTCAATTCCATTATACCACTACCGAAAAAGAGCTTTTAGTCGTAGTGTATGCTTTTGAGAAATTCCGCCCCTATCTTGTGCTTTCCACCACCATCATTTACACCGATCATTCCACCTTGAAATACTTGTTGACCAAGCAAGATGCTAAACCGAGACTCCTTCGTTGGGTTTTTCTCCTACAAGAAATTACAATTGAAATTCGCGATAAAAAGGGAGCAGAAAACCTAGCAGCGGATCATCTTAGTAGACTCGAAGATCGTTATCAAGGGGAACTCCCAAATCAAGAGATTAATGAATCTTTTCCCCCTGAGGCCTTAATGTCTATTAACTCAAATCTTGACGATACCCCATGGTTTGCGGACATTGCAAACTATTTAGCGGGTGGTGTTCTTATGGAAGGGTTAACGTCCCAACAAAAGAAAAAATTCTTTAAGGAAATTAAACACTATTATTGGGACGGCCCTTACCTTTTCAATCAATGTGTGGATCTTGTCATTCGTAGGTGTTGATGGGCCGGCAACTTTACTAATCCTTGAAGCTTGCCACAAAGGACCCACCGGTAGTCACTTTGGTCCTAACTATACCGCGAAGAAAGTTTTCGACTCTGGATTTTATTGGCCCACCATTTATCATGACGCTCATGAAATGGTTAAGAATTGTGATGCTTGCCAAAGACAAGGCAAGATCATACATAAAGATGAGATGCCTCAAAATTTCATCCAAGAGTGTGAATATTTGACGTATGGGGCATCGAATTTATGGGGCCATTTCCATCATCCAAAGGGAACAAGTACATCCTCGTAGCCATTGACTACGTATCCAAATGGGTTGAAGCAAAAGCTTTACCTACGAACGATGCGAGGGTGGTTGTGAACTTTCTGAAACAATTGTTTGCTCGATTCGGTGTTTCTCGTGCTATCATTAGTGATCGCGGGACTCATTTTTGCAATGATCAATTTGCTCGAGTCATGGCTAAGTATGGTGTCAATCACCGTCTTTCTACCGCGTATCATCCACAAACCAATGGTCAAGCCGAGATCTCTAACCGTGGACATAAGCGAATCTTAGAGCGTACTGTGGGAGAGCATCGTGCCTCATGGGCCAATAAGTTAGATGATGCTTTGTGGGATTTCCGTACCGCATATAAGACACCTATTGGTTGCACTCCATATCGTCTTGTGTACGGCAAGGCATGCCAACTCCACATTGAGTTGAAGCATAAGGCTTATTGGGCCTTGAAATGGGTTAATTTTGATATCAACAAAGCCGGTGATCTTAGGAAAATCCAACTCAATGAACTTAATGAACTTAGGAGTGAAGCTTATGAGAATTCATTGATCTACAAGGAGAAAACCAAGCTCATTCATGATTCCAAGATTAAGAACCAAGAGTTTCACATAGGCGATCAAGTTTTACTCTTTAACTCTCGGTTGAAAATCTTTTCGGGCAAGCTTAAGAGTCGTTGGTCTGGTCCATGCACTGTCGCCAAAGTCTTCGCTTATGACACCATTGAGTTATCTCAACCAAATGGGCCAAACTTTAAAGTGAATGGCCAGCGTGTTAAGTTGTACTTTGGTGAGGACATTTCTCATGAGATGATTCCATCCCTCACCATGTTTCCCTTGAATTAGTTCTGGGTTGAGTTAGGCTCGTGACTCGGTTAACAAAAACAAGCGCTTCTCGGGAGGCAACCCGATGATCTATCCTTTGTACCCATTTTCATAATAAGTGAAGGGGGAGCTACATAGGTGTATGTTGTCTTGTTTCTTATGATGTCCAGGGATTAAAGCTTTCAAAGAGCACTTTTGATGATATTTGACGACCCGTGATCCCGTATACCCGTCTTCCTGGTTCTATCCAAAACTTTTGTGATTCAATATTTCATATCTTATATGTTGACATTGAAATCACTATAGTCGTCTCTTCCTTAGCAAGATTTAAACAAAGTGCACAATTTCCTAAGTGTAGGGGAGTTTACTCCCACATGCTTAAACATCGAGGACAATGTTTATATCAAGTGTAGCGGAGACTTCTATTGAAGTTAAGTGGGGTTTCCATGAATATGTCCTCATTTTAACCGAAAATTTTCATTTATCGACTTTTTTCAAAATTTTTGATCTATTTTGGCCTAGTAATATTTTTCATTTATTTTCTTTTATATACCTTTCTTTTGTTATCGCATTGTATGTATATATTTCATTCCAAGAATAAAGTCAAAAGAGAAAAATAAATTAAATAAAATAGTTTTAATGAGTTTAGATGTCTTTAATATATTAGGCCCGTCATGAATCTTTTGACTCAACCCGAGTTTACTTATCCAAGTTTACTCTAGCTAGTATCCTTAACGTGTTTAAATCAAGTTTTGCTGGGCTTTTATATAGGGAACTTTAAAACGTGAAAGTCTTAACTCATATGGGTTAAGAACAAGAACTTTTCGCAAGTTCCTATAATTTATCCTAGAAAGACGTTTATCAAGGGAACTTTAAAATGCAAATTCTAAACTTGAAAAAGTCTAAGAAGATGCAAGATCCTATAGATGACTTGAAAACCCAAAACTTTGATTTAATAGGCCAAGCATTCACGAGTCTCATTCCTTGAGATTTTAAATTGTGGAGAACGAGAGATGATAGAGTCAATTATAAGTTTGGTATTCTTTCATGAATTTATGTGAGTTAATTATGAACTTTTTCTCCCATCGCTTGTTAATAAATGTAATTGAAATAAGTAAGGTTATACGATTTGAAAAGTTACTTAGCTTCTAGCACAAGATCGTTTAAAAGTTGCTCGGTATTAATTAGAGTTCATAGACAATGCATAACTTATTAAAGCAGGATGCGAAGATTTGTGAGTCCAAAAAGGCCCTTACAAGGCATGAGGGCTACATTTTGTTGCTAAAGATCCCAAGTGATGTGAAGAATCATTTATCAAAATCAATATGAAGGATCGAGACACACAACGAAAAGCAAATACTCCCCTAAAGATCATGGAGAAGTCTATCCGAAAAGACCCTAGCAAGGTATGAGGATAAATAGATCCAAGTCCTAAAAGGAGGATGATCGTAGTATATCAAAATCCAAAATAGAGAGTGGAGAAAAATGAAGAAGTCGTGGTCCAAGTTTGAAGAATCTCTCAAAAATTTCAAGTGAAGAAATTCCTATTATGAAGAGAAAACCATTATTTTAAGAACGTCTCTGAAGATTCGAAGTATGAAGTCACTGCCAAATATCGGTCCGAGAAAGGTCTCAAATCGTGAAACGAGTTATGCCAAGATATGAACTTTATGAGGTTTCGAGAGGCAGTTTTATAAGATTTTTTCCTTTAGCTAACTATTTATTAAATCGTCCTACTTTATTTTCAACCTTAATAAATTATCGAAATAAGTCAACAATGCATCCTCGTGATCATTCAAGACAACAATAAAATATAAGAGATACACCTAGGAATAAGGGAGTCTAAGTGAATAATTGAGCCACATGAGTGAGTGTTAGCTTACTAACTTATAATAACAATGATCTTGTTTCTAAGCTTGGTGTGGGGAACGTGAAACTTGAGGGTGATAAACATTCATGACAACCAAAGCCCTAATGTAAGTCTTTGATCTCTTTACTTGTTCTTCCTTCTAGCATTTTGTAATTTTCTATCTTTTTGGTTTCCTTATTGTCTAATAATTAATAAAGGCCAAGGTGGGTTAATTATGATGAAAAATTTAAATCGTGCTTTGAAAATTAATGCATTGCATGAAAGCATTGCAATGGTCAAGTGTAGGGGATTTAATAAGTATGAAAACACTTATCTTTTTACCACTTATTTCTAATAATAACAAGACCAAAACGTGTATTTAATGTCGTAAAATGCGATATTATGCGTGGTTTGTGTTTTTATTGTGTTTTAGGAAAAAAAATTTGAAAAAGGAAGAAAACACGGGCTTTCACGGGCTTTTATCGAAGAAAAAGACAAAAGACGAAATCAAAAGATCAAAAGTGCAAGAAGAACAGAAGTCAAAGGCCTATTCTGTAGATTTATCGAAGAAAAATTCTAAAGACGGAAGTTTAACGAAGTCGAAGAACCAAGTCTACTAAAAGAATAAAATTTGAAGACGAGTTCATTTTATCATTCGACTAATCCCGAGACAAAGTTGAGAAAGACGAGTTATTTAAAAGATGAGAAGACAAGAAGAAAGAGAGAAGCAACCATACCTTCCCCTTCCCCTATATATAGTTTCCTAATATGTCATTAGAGAGTTAGTTATTTTTTTCTAGTTTATGGAGGTAATTAGGAGTATGTGTTTTACTTTCTCTCTCTAACTTTTCTTTCAAGTTTATTAATCTTTCATCTTAATCTTGTAATTTTAGATCTTAATCTTCAATTTAATCAAGCTTTTTAGTTAATTCTGATTCTACCTTTCTTAATCATAATATATTGTTTTGTCTCTTTAATCATGTTGTTGATTTAATCTTGTTGATTTTGTGATTGATTTGCTTATTAGATTGTGCTTATTGATTTGGTGTGTTTGATGTTCTAGCTTATTATGCTTTTTGATTAATTAGTGTTAGCTTATTTTTAATAAAGTTGTTTTTATAGTTTAAATCTTTTAAAAGTTCATTTTTAATATTTAGCTTATTTGGTGTTTTCATAGTTTTAAAATTGTGGCTTATTTGCTTTTTCTTAAAATCAGTTTGATTACGTTTTTGGTTTTTAGCTTATTTTTGGTTTTTGCTTATTTGCATTTTAGATGTTATCCGGGTTTTAAAACCATAATATTCTGAATAGTTTCATTCTCTGTTATCCCGGATTAGCAAGAGTTTCAATATCCCGAATAGTGGAAATTTTGTGATTCCGGATTAGCCATAAATTTCATATTCCGGATAAGGTTTATTACACCTTATTCCGGATTGTATACGGGTTACATATTCCGAATAGCAACAAAAGCACGTATTTTGGATTGTAGCACTTTTGTAGATTCCGGATAAAAAACTTGGTGATTCCGGATTGTTCTTATTTCTAGTGATTCCGGATAAGGGAAATTTCAGATATTCTGAATTGTTATAGGAAGTGGATTCCGGATTATATCCGGAACATGGATTCCGGATTGCTATAAGATTCCGGATAAGACAACATATTCCGGATTGTTTATGGAATTTGGATACCGAATTAGCTGCTGATTAGTATTCTGGATTGTTAGTGTTTCTTGTATTCCGGATAACGTGTGATATACAAATTCCGGATTGTTTCTAATTTTAACATTCCAGATAGAGTATAGAATTCATCATCCTGGATTGTGAGGAAGTTGTGGATTCCGGATTGTGTAAAGTATACACATTCCAGATTAGGTAAATTTTTGGTATCCAGACTTATGTTTGGTTTTGGTTTCCTGTTCTATTTTCAAACCTTTATTTTTCCCGCCAATTTTTCTTAGGTTTATTTTCAAAGCGTTTTATCTTAGTTAATTTCAAATTTAATTTTTAATAAAGTTTTAACTTTCAGCATTTACTTTTTATAAAGTTTTAATCTTTCGTCGGTTGTTTTAAAAGTCTTAATTTTTACTTTAATCTTTTCAAGTTTTCAACTTTATTTCTTAAATAGTTAATCATCTTTAGTTTCTTTTACCAAGTTCTACTGTGCAGCATTCATTCTGGATAAGCACTCAAGGTTAGACATCCTTCCTTTATTTTTATGTTTAATAGCTTTAACATTTATAAACTTAGACAATCAAAAGCTCCCCCTTTTAGTGACCAAAAACAATAATTCCACCTAAAACCGTGATCAATTGGATTAGATACCGAGAACGAACGAGTACACATATGCAAAAGTCATCTATTAATAGGAAACTCTCTGACAGGTCCTTATGGAAGTCAGTACGATGGGTATCAAAAATTCTAACGTCCCGACTACTATAATCGCTTGTTGAGGGTGGATAATCGTGTCGAACTGCGGTTTTAAGAACAAAGGGCGTAGGGAAGACCTTGGCATATACAAAAAAGTACCGGTCATACCAATTCTTAAGCGAGTCGAGAGGTTTCCTATAACATATTGGGGCGCTCGCGGATCGTTTTTTGAATGACAGCCACCCATTTAGCATTTGGGGGGCATAAAAGACCCCAAACAAACTTACGGTAGGGGCTACATCACATGTATGGCATGTGATCTCAATTGATTGATCTTACATTCCCTAATACAATGCAGTTGGGTTATGTGAAAATCATAATATGTCAGGATGTCTACAAGAAACCTAGACAACGGGATACGGTAGTTGGTCGAGTCAAATAGGCGTGTATATACACCTATTTCTCCAGTCGGAGCATCCGTGATAGCTTCACCATCACCCAGATAGGTGGGGTGTACACTCTCAGGAATATAATAGTCAGACAAAAAAATCCATAAATTTCTCCGTAGGAAATACATTGAGTACGGTCGTTATTGTGGGGTTATCTTTCACCATGATTTATAAATAAATGGAGAAGGGCGCGGTAATCTAACCTGGTAAAACGGATATCTGTGGAAAAGAAAGTAGAAGGAATGAAGGAAAATGCAACAATGGTGGTAGGAAGTATGAACTGCGTGTGTATAGTCACACACACAGGTTTTTTATAGGGTTGCCTCAGTTTACGAGGTGGCCTGGATGAATGCCACGTGTAATCCACTACGCCCATCCAACGGGTGGGAGTACTGAAACAGTTGAAACGTCAGCGGGACCCACGGGTCACTTCTTAAACAGTTTTGCATGGCTCAAGGGTGGGCCCATGAGGTGCACTTTTGAAGAGAAACATCCGAACAGTCATCTCGACCTTGCCTACCATTAATGCCTTCATTGATGTTGTCCCGGTCCACCGTTTTTTTGTGTACGTCCATTTTCGTAAAGAGAGCATAAGGGACATATGATTGTCTAGAGGTTACGCCTATGGCTGTAACATCTAAACTGGGGGGACATGACGACGGATGGGTTGGATTAGTGTTATTTGAGCTTATGGGCATCGAATGAACAGTGGCCGCATAGATTATGTATGGTCTACGGCCCGGCACAGCCGGTACAGGGTTAGACAGAATCATAAGCCAGTTGGGATTGTGATTCACCCTAAAGTATAGGATATACACTAACCATAATTAGAAGATAACAATCAAGCTAATTATGGTGATTATCCTATACTTGGGGCCGAAGCATCGGTGAAAGCCCACTAGGGTTTCACCGCCTATATGAGGAACCCCCAAGGGTTCCACAAAGCTATCGTATTCTTAACACTCTCATACCACATCCGATTTCAAACCCTAAACCGATTAGTTACTCTCACGCCAAAGTCGAATCGTGGGATACGTTCCCACGGTAAGCGTAACAGCGTTCTATTTTTAGTGTGCAGGATCCCAAACCAAAGTTCACTTGGTGCAAGAGCCGGAGCCCATGCACCCGAATTAAGCCTAATTCGGGTTAAGCAAGGATCATCTAACTTTTGTATAAAAATTTGAGTTGTTTGTGATGCCATTGGCTGACTATTTGGGAATCCTTAGCTTGATCCTTGGCCCTTTTTTGTTCCCTGACCGTCTCTTATAGTACACCCTCTTTTATTATCTTCCCGTACATTACAGTTGCTATAAGTCATCCGGATGCCCTCCTTTTTCATCTTTCCATTCTTAGCCATTTTGTTTATACTTTGCTCATCAGCTTCATCCTTGGAAATTCTTCTCTTCTTATTTGGTATACATATGGGAATATGGTGGTGAGGAGGTAGTAACACACTAAGGAGGTAGTAACACACTAAGGATCCTACATCTTGGCCATAAAATACAACCACTAACAAGTTCAACCTTATATTAATATGTCTTCATCCATGTCTTTAACCAATAACATGGTGCCACCCACTCATCTGGTATACCAAGAACTTCTCTATGAGTTGCCTTGTCGTTTAGTGCTACACTGGCATGCCTACATGGTACGCCAGTTAACTCACATCTCCTACAATCACATTACCTAAGATTGAGTTTCACAACACATTGGTCATTAGGTACCTTACACTGGTATGATCCCCCTCATTATAAGGGACACTATAATAATTTGTTGTTTGCCTTAATGAAGGTAAAAATTCGCGTAACAGTTGGGGTTTTCATACCAATACTTTTGTTTATCACTTGCTTTACATTTACAATTCTCTTCATCAGATACTCCTTTAGGTATTTCAAACAACCAACTATTTTGCATATCTATGCCATCTACCAACTTACTATTAAAAGCTTCACATATGTTATTCATTAGGATATCACACTTACCTCTTCCTGTATGTTACATAAAGTATCAGCATTTAACTAATAATATTGGGAAATGCATCGTATGCAGTATATAATACCATATTCAACCAACCATACTTGAGAAATATGTCCTACACCTCAATGTTGGAGATATCTTTTTTAACCAATCATAAGCTTTAAGGCCTTCAACTTTTATTTGATCCATTGCTGCCTCCAAGTGAGCTATTGTTGAGGCCCTTGCCCACTTCCAAATAAGCTCCTTCAAACTTTTGTGTTTGTGGTCCTTTTTCATATTTATATAAATGTGTCTGACATAGAATCTCTGTTCAGCAACATGAAACAATAATGCAATGGCTGGTACCCTGTAGCAAGAAACAATATTTCAATTTGTTGGCTCTAACACTATACAAAATTAACTGTTAGTCAATGACTATACCTTTTGTTTGTCGGAAATGAATGTGAAGTTTAAATTAGATTTCAAATTAAGGTCATCTCCTAAGTAGGTAAGGAACCATAACCATGAACTCTTGCACCCAAATTCAACAATTGCATAAGCTACCAGATACACACCATTATTAGTATTCACGCCAACATCCGTTAAGACTTGACCAGTATATGACCCTTTAATAAAAGCTCCATCAAAACCCAGATTTCCCTTTTAGTAGCTCTGAAAGCTGCTTTCGGTGGACCAAGACAAACATAAATTTGTTTGAAAACCCTTGAATTAAGGGTTAAATCCGTGTTTGTTTCAACCTGGATCTTGATAGTTGTATCTAGGTTTTTTCACTTCAACTCCATCGTATAATCCCTTCGTTTACTATATTGTTCTTCATAATCACCTTGGAACGTTTTCATGGTGATATGTTTTTCTCTGAATATCTTATCTGCAGCAAGGTTGATTTGCTAATTTTTCACAAGCTGATATTAGAGAGCGTTTTTTGGGATCTTTGGGTTTGATATATGGATTTTGCTTACCTTTTTAGATAGGAATCTTGAAATAGCAATCAGAATATCTCTTGTTTGGATGCATGTATGATCATCAATCAATGTTTTGATAGTCCAACAACTATCAGTTTGGGTTTTAGATGCGTGTAGGGACCATGGGCACATGGTTTTTCATTGACTTTTTTACCACACAAATTTGTTTCTGCATTTTGGCCCTTCAACTTTAAACTACAATGAAAGTTTGCAGCGGCTGCTTCATCGCCTGTAGGAAAGTTTGAAGGGCCTACTTCATTTCCTGCAACAATCGAACTCGCAGGACCTAGTACACTACCAAAGCAGTGTGCTCTAATCCTTACGATATCACACTTGATGACTTTAACCTTTCTCCTGCTCTCTATGGAATACGTTTTCAAGTCTTCACGTATCAGATTTCTGTCTGGATATTCCTTGCCTACATAGAAGCATACAGCTACATCCTCCTGGTCGTGGTATGCATTCTTGATTTGTATCAGCCTTTTCTTCCTTCTCTTAACAAGGGGATTATCATTTGGATCAAAACCATAATAATAAGAACAAAAACATGATCGTCATTGAGACATAACCAATCCTCTCCCTCCCCAATCTGATTTTTCGTATTTTTAAGGTGTAAATCAAGTTCAAAATCAAAAAATTTCATGTCCACCTGTGGCTAAATGGGGTTGTATCTTCTTGTACAAAATCACTAACACCAGTCTCATTCAAATTGTCAACATCCATAGCATCTTCATCAACACGTTCCTTATCAATAACATGTTCATCGACCACTTCATCAGTAGTGAAGGTCAATACCACTTGTTTATCATCACCTTACCAAAGTTCATACATCATGGCTATGTCTTCATCATCAGCGCAGGGATCATCAGTATTGGCCTGTTGAACAAGTCGTCAACTTCCAAATCAACATCGATAAGTTCTTCAAGGTCGAACACATAATCCAGGAAACTCTCATTCCCACTAACAGAACCTGGATTTCCCAATTATATGTCTAGCGTCATTCTTGTAAAACTAAATCGCCAGGTTGATGCTTGACTTTCATTATATCCGAACATCCTCATGTTAGCATCATCTTGACTAACCATGGATGTAAACGGATTCAATACTTCATCCTGCATATCCAGATCAACAGTGCTAAACCCTTTCCAAGGTAAACCTCTATCTCTCTGGACGTGGTAATGTAGTTATTTAGTTTTGTTGAATTTTGCTTAAAATCTAAGGGTATCAATCCCACGTCTAATGATTTTCTTGGAATTATAAAATAAGAGTGGACAATCCTACCATCCTTGAAGCCTAAGTCACTTAACAACGAATCGTACTCATCCATCAAAAATCATTCCGCATCTACAAAATCATACCAAGCTATTGTTGGAAATTGATATGTCCTTCTGGGTGGTGATGTAAAATCTCCACTTTAACTGATTTTAAGGGTAAACAAGTTCCTATACGTTTTTGTACAAATAAGTAAAACATCAACAACTAGTATAAGCACACAATTAAACACTAACATCTATAATTACAACATTAACTAGATTCAACTCAGTATATGCATGCTGTAAGCATGTACCAAAACTATAAAAACCATTCACGATAATAAAAAACTAACTTAAGCATTATCAAGATGTTGGATTTGTGCATTATCTTCTCACTTGACACCAAAGGCTGGTGTAACAATTACCAATAAATTAATTATTGTGTGCTCGATTAATACGATTGGGGATGAAATCAGTGAAAGTTTATGGACTTATATTTAATAGTCGTGTGATAGGATTGAACTTGAGATTACGGGATTGCACTCAATCTGTAAAGAGTTAATTTATTTAATAAATGTATTTATTGTATTTATTAATTTATTTAATAAATATATTTATGTATCTATTAAATTAAACCGAGATATAACTTTAACGATCATTAAATAAATAAGAATTAAGTTGTAAACCCCGCATGCTTTTACCATGAATAGTACCCTTATAATCGTACGTACATGATTAGAACTTTCCTTTTATAACATGTTTACGTTCCACGTACAAGAATTACAAGAATTACGTACGTGTTATATCACGATAAATATTTAATACGTATTAAGACACGATAATTATTTCAATAATAGTTATAATCACGAACATACGAACATGAAATCATGAACGTAAATTAATCACGAGCTCAGTATTACGTATGTATGTATATTTATTACGATCACGAATAAATATAATAAAACACGAACAATAACTATTAAATTACTTAAAACACGAACACGAGAACACACTTATTAATTAGACACGGAAAACATTCGGGTTACCCCATGTGGGCCCCATTACCCACGGCTAGAAGCAAAGAAAAGGGCCAAGCCCATTGGTTTTTACTAAACAAGAAAAAGGGAAAAAACATGTTTCATTATAACAAAATTAGAAAAACTAAGAAACCCTAATTCTCCTTCTTCCTTCTCCTTTTTGGCCGCCACTTATAATCACCATAGAGGGGTGATTCGGTTTGATTTTGGTCTTTGATTTATTGTAAGGATCGTTAGTGTGTTCATCTCCTTTGTTTCACATGATTGGTATAACCTTTAATCTCTCTTCTTTTATGTTTTGATTTCTTAATCACATAAAATCATGAATGTTTTTAATTAACTAATTAAAAACAAGATATAAACATGTTGTTTTGATCATGAGGTTTAATTAATATGATGATTTAGGGGTGTTTGTTTGTTGGTCGCCGCCTAAACCGAGCCCAAGGGGGTCTCGGCTTGGCTTAAACTCACACCACCGAGACCTTAAGGTCTCGGTTTGGTGGTGGTGTTGTCACGGTAGCAGCAAGGAAGGGAAACCCGACCTAGGTTGGGGTATGGTGATGGTTACGGGTCCGGTTCATGGGTTTTAATCACGGGTCCGGTTCATGAATCATTTTTTTCAAGGTTTATGATTTTTACAAGTTATGTTATTTTTTTAATTTAAACTAAATTAATTAAAAGCATGAACATGATTAATTTAATTTACATGACTTAGGTTATTAATTTAATTAGTAATTCATGAATTTTAACCTAAGTATTTATCTTTAATTAGACTATATAAATAATTAATTATTAAAACCATGACTTATAATTAATTAATTTATATGACTTAGGTTATATTATTAATAGATAATAATACATGTTTTAACCTAAGTATTTTACCTTTATTTAATTAAAATCATGTTATATTTAATTAAATACTTTAACCTATAGTTATTTATTTTACGTGAAATAATTAATAAACTATACTATATAATATCATGACTTAGAATAATAATCAGTAAACACTTAAGCTTATATAATTAGCTTAATTATCCAGCTTATATCTAATTATGGAAACTTTCTATTTTTAGAAACTTATTTATTTAAGGCAGCTAATCTATTTATGGAAACTTTCTATTTTTAGAAACTTATCCATTTTAAGCAGTAATTCTATTTTTGGAAACTTTCTATTTTTGGAAACTTTCTATTTTTGAAAACTTTCTATTTTTGGAAACTTTCTATTTTTGAAAACTTTCTATTTTTAGAAACATTCTATTTTTGGTAAATTTCTATTTTTGGAAACTTTCTATTTTAGGAAACCTGCTATTTTTAGAAAGTTACTTATTATTACACAAGTATAATAATACATGAAATACAAGCAATACTTAATAAGAATAGACAGAATATATGATAACCACAGTATAAAGCTTAAATCAGTAAAATCTGACATGAGCATATAAAACAAGCTAAGACATGATATAAAAACAGTTACGTACTCAGTAATCAGATACTTATACACGTATGTATTTATGTAGCATTAGTGATACCGAAGTAGGAATCTCTTCCGTTCGTCTTCTTCGTTCACTAGACATAAGGTACGGATTCTCCGTCCTTTCAGTATGGACATTCTTTCCTTATTAGGATTCCACGTATGCAGCCAACTGTTTTCCCTAGTATATGTTTTATATTTTTTGATTTCTTATGTTTAATTAGAATACCTAAAGCCATATACATGCATGACCAATTTCACCTAGTTATGGAGGTACCATAACCATAACACTGGAGGCACCAGTGTTATGACTTCACCACGGTGGAGTGATAGCTCGTGGCGTCCCTTTCAGCTTTTGGCCATTTATTATATTATCAGGTGGGGCGTATGGGTGCATCCTAGTTTACATGTTTTCAGTAGATTATTCAGGTGAATGTGGTGTGTGCCTTGCATCCTTCACAAGGAGCTGGTCCCTCCTACCCAAACCAGTATATTAAATTAGAGCCAGCCCCTCTAATTTGCATGATGAGGTCACCCCTCCAAGTATTCATGCACGTTGATAATTCATGACCTATATTGGCTAATGGTAAACATGTTAAACAATTTTCATAAGATAAACATAAGACTTTGCAAATTATAAAACCAGTTTTATGAATACGTTCCAGGTTTTCCAGGACTTATACATTTCCGTTGCTATTAAGTCTTTATTATGTTTCAGTCATCCATACTATGTCTATATCCGTGCACTGAGCGTTTTGCTCAGCCGTTACTTTCCTTTCCATGTCCCAAAACGGCAGGTACCCAAGAACAGACTCGGGCATTTGGAGGACGTGCTTAGGATGGAAGCTGCCATAGACTTCTTTTCCTTTTGCCTTCATATATTTATGCTTGTGTAGTCTTTGTTCATTTCATTTACTTTATATATGTTTTGGGCTTATGTTTGGGAAACGATGTTTGATTCTGGTTTACCCTATGGTCATGTATGTTTTACTACATATTACCTAGCATGCTTTGATGACATGCCATAATTACACGTAATGTCCACTTATCAAAGTGGGGTGTTACAATTATGGTATTAGAGCCAAGGCTTCGACCTGTAGGCTCTAAAACTTGACCTGTGACTAGTGGGTAGTCACCAGGAGCTTCCTAAGACAACTTTTGTTATTCCACATATTGAGGTTTCAGCACATTGTTGTTTTAGCCATGATGTTTTCAGCACCTTGATGTTTTCATCAATAGTGTTTCACTAATATGGATGGACAACCGCCATTCATATTTAGTTATGTGTCATTGTTTCATGCATGATGTTCCTCGTGAACTGTGATTAATGTGAACTGAACCCCAGTAGTTCATAATTGGTCACATAAAATTTTTCTAATAAGTTTTGGCAGATGATTTTCACTTAATTTTCTTTCATGTATCATTGTTGCAGGAATTGTGACTAAGTAATGGTTGGTACAGGACTGGCCCTATTTAGTCGCATGTGCTTTTATCGAAACTTTTAACTTTAGGACCGACCCATAGGCGTCCCCTCGCCATGTCTTTTGTTTTGGGACCGACCCATAGGCGTCCCCGTGCGCATATAAAGGTTTTTATAAACTGCATCAGATATTCATGCACTGTTTCATGCATAAAATTTTTCTCATGATTTATAAGCATAAATTTTTTTCATGTCCCCTCATAAGTTACGATGTCTTTTATTTCAAGTATGCTTTCAAACTATCATGGTTAACTTCAGTTTCATGCTGATTATGTTATACACTACCTCATGTTAAATTGTTTCATGTTTCTTCATGATAATTCCATCTTCATGTTGATTACGTCTTACGCCTCTTTTGTTATTTATGCTTTCATGCAAGACATTGTTGGATTTCATTGAATCCTGCTTTCATAATAGTCATGGTTGGTTTTCATTGATCATGCTTTCAGGCAAATCATCTTGAATTTTGTGTAACGACACTTTAACATTTCTCCATGCAACCAGAATGAGGTATGTACTGGCAGTACCAGGTTATCATGATGGTCTTTCTAACCGTTTAACCAATTATTTTTCCTTTAAATCAAGTTAGATGATCGACCCATATCGATCATTTCATGTGCATTCCATGTGTACCCCATGTACCGTATTCCATGTGTATTACACGTACCTAAATCCATGTGTATTTCACTTGCAATACTTCACGAGTATTCGCTAGTCGATTCTGAATCATCTCAGGCGTATTTTCACTTGCTGATATTCTACAAGATCTCTGATGCTGCTCATAACTTGGAGATGTTACTAAAGGTTGATGTTGCTGATGTTTGGACATGCTACGAGATGCGGATGTTGTTCATAACCTGGAGATCCTACAAGATGAAGACAAAGGCGTTAGAACAAAGCAATTGGACTAGAAGATGCTTCACCATCAGATGATTTCCATCAATCATTGTCCCTAATTCTTAGTTACATGTCACACGTTATTCAGTTGTCGTTTCAGTCATATGAGTGCAAACGGTACCAGCCGGCCACTCAGCTGAATAGTTACATGAATCACAGTCATGAGAATGACCGTCATGAAACTGACAGACAAGACAATAATAAAAACTACTATGACAGCAACTATCCTTGCAATCGTAACCGAAGCTCCGGCCACGGACGTGATCAGAAATACAAAGGATCAGTAGTCCAACCTATCCGCCAATTCTGGCATAATAACCTAATACTTGTAGTTCTATTTGTTTCACATCTCGAGACACATGTCAAGACATCAGTCAAGACACATGTCTCACGTATACTTTCCGAAGACACATGTCAAGACACCAGTCAGGACACATGTCATGCTTACGTTTCCCAAGACAAGAGTCAAGACACATGACTCACGTCCAATTATGGAACATCTTAAAGAAATTCAGGGTACCCTCCAAAGGGTATATCCATTTTGTTGTGCCATGTATTAATCAGGCCACAAGAATTTCAATACCATCACCGACGTATCTGTAAGGCCAGTCACGTTTTCTCGATGACACTTTCTGTTCTCGAGTTCATATTTCATATATTCATGACCATGAAGGACGCCATTCGTATTCCCCAATTATATGAAGGTTTTCCTTTAGCCTAATGATGAGATCCAAGCTGCTAACACATTACCTCGGACAGACACGAGTTGAATTTAATTCTAATTATGAACTACGAACAGCACACCATGCTACGATTCATGATTATATACAGTGAGGTTTAGGCTCCTGAATACATTCAGCTTGATTTTCCATCAGGAAAATCTGTACAAATTATCTATGCTTACAAGCACGTGCTTTGCTAGCCATGACTACTAAAATTTTCTAGCTGTCAGTTAAGACACGACCACTGAAGTCCTTTTACGCATAGCCATTTGATTATTCCAATATCTTCCCATACATTCCAGAAGAACCTACAAGGAGAGGGACGGTACCATGAGATTATGTGTCGAATACCGTCGATTTAAACAAATCACCATTCATAACCGTTATTCTCCTCCACGTATTGACAAGATCGGATTCATGTAGGGTGCTAAGCACTTTCCAAGATCGGATTCATGATCGTGCTACCAACAATGACGAGTGAAAGAGCAGGACATGTCCATGACTGCTATACACGACTCGGTCATGCTAGATTCATGATTTTGAATTAGCCTCATCAATGCTCCAATAGCAGTATAAGAATAAGTTTCCTTGAACTCATAAGCAAATTCATCAGTTTTTTCATTAAAGATGACCTAATTTTCCCTAAGTCTAGAGAAGAATAGGAAGACCATATTTGCACCATGTTACAAATTCTATGACAGGAGAAATTCCACCTTGGAAATTTCCAATATCAATTCTGGTTGATTACAGTGACACGCTGAATCACATGGATTCGCATGGTTAATCTTGCCATGACTCAGCTTATGCGCAAAGATGAGAACCCTACACTACATTAGGTGCCCAGAAAATCCTACGCTAAGAGAAGTCTAAGATCGGAGACTCATAGTTCCGCAAATTTCTATGTATCGAGTTTCTACGAAGCAAGATATAGTTACGTTCATATCTAAGTACCTGACATACCAACAAGCTAAGATAGAACACCAACTGACTAGGATGTTTTTCATCATCAGAACCTGTAAACAGAAATGGGACAAGATCCCCATGGATTTTTGGTTACCAGATTAATGCAAACTCAGAATAAGCAAGATGCTATATGGGTTATGGCCAACAGTTTGATCAAGTCTGCAGAATCCTTACATCCACAAGGATTTCAGAACCAACAGATTAATTGGACATGTTCCAGCCAAGGCTCATCCGATCACTTGGCAATCCCTCAGTTATCGGGTCAGACAAAGATTCGCAATTGTGCTCCTTATTTACTTCACGTCTTCATTCAAATTCCACGACTTGCTTTCACGCTCGCGTTCATGACACTATTCACGTTCATGATGGTATCTTGGCTTACGATTTTTACGTTCATTTTCGTTCTGGGAAGTTTTGCAAGAACTTGAGAGACCAGACCCAATTTTAGTATAACTCTCTATCCTCAGATAGACATTTCACGTCATATTCCACGTCTCACCTTGTAGCGTTTGGCGTTACCGCCGTTATATTCCATGTTCACGATATGTTTCACATGTCATGTTCATTCCACGTTCCTCATATCACGTTCACGATATGTTACACGTATCATTGATCACGATATGTTTGCTCATACTACACTCACCATATCTCCACGTATCACGTTCAAAATTTTCCACGTATCACGTTTAAAATTTTTCACATACTACGTTTCTATATGTCTTGCGCATCGTTGCTAGTTATCAGTTAGGTTAGATTATTTTGTATCGTCACATTTTAGTTACCCTTGCACGTTAACTCTTATTTCCTCGATCGAATTCAGGGGATCTATCTTACGTAGATGACAATGAACTTTTAGAGTACTCAAGTGAAGGTCAGGAGGACCAAGAATTATCAATGTGTCAAGATCTTGAGAAGGAACCGTTCCAAGAGGGAATCCACTTAGAAACGGACAAGTTCATCCGGACTTCTTATCCGTTTTTCTCTTATCGATTAGATATGTCCTTTCAGTCACGTCACGTTCCATGTCCTGTCAAGACATGTCACGTTCCACGTTCCTTCTACCATGTCACCTTCATGTCCTTTTATCTTACATACCCTCTCAGTTTGATTCGAGTATGTTTCTCTTTCAGTTTACGTTACCTATAATTCGGGGACGAATTATTCTTTTTAGGGGGGAAGAGTTGTAAAACCCGCATGCTTTCACACTATCATGGTTAACTTCAGTTTCATGCTGATTATGTTATACACTCCCTCATGTTAAATTGTTTCATGTTTCTTCATGATAATTCCATCTTCATGTTGATTACATCTTACGCCTCTTTTGTTATTTATGCTTTCATGCAAGACATTGTTGGATTTCATTGAATCCTGCTTTCATAATAGTCATGGTTGGTTTTCATTGATCTTGCTTTCAGGCAAATCATCTTGAATTTTGTGTAACGACACTTTTACATTTCTCCATGCAACCAGAATGAGGTATGTACTGGCAGTACCAGGTTATCATGATGGTCTTTCTAACCGTTTAACCAATTATTTTTCCTTTAAATCATGTTAGATGATCGACCCATATCGATCATTTCATGTGCATTCCATGTGTACCCCATGTACCGTATTCCATGTGTATTACACGTACCTAAATCCATGTGTATTTCACTTGCAATACTTCACGAGTATTCGCTAGTCGATTCTGAATCATCTCAGGCGTATTTTCACTTGCTGATATTCTACAAGATCTCTGATGCTGCTCATAACTTGGAGATGTTACTAAAGGTTGATGCTGCTGATGTTTGGACATGCTACGAGAGCTGTTCACAACCTAGAGATCCTACAAGATGAAGACAAAGGCGTTAGAACAAAGCAATTGGACTAGAAGATGCTTCACCATCAGATGATTTCCATCAATCATTGTCCCTAATTCTTAGTTACATGTCACACGTTATTCAGTTGTCGTTTCAGTCATATGAGTGCAAACCAGTACCAGCCGGCCACTCAGCTGAATAGTTACATGAATCACAGTCATGAGAATGACCGTCATGAAACTGACAGACAAGACGATAATAAAAACTACTATGACAGCAACTATCCTTGCAATCGTAACCGAAGCTCCGGTCGCGGACGTGATCAGAAATACAAAGGATCGGTAGTCCAACCTATCCGCCAATTCTGGCATAATAACCTAATACTTGTAGTTCTATTTGTTTCACATCTCGAGACACATGTCAAGACATCAGTCAAGACACATGTCTCACGTATACTTTCCGAAGACACATGTCAAGACACCAGTCGGGACACATGTCATGCTTACGTTTCCCAAGACAAGAGTCAAGACACATGACTCACGTCCAATTATGGAACATCTCAAAGAAATTCAGGGTACCCTCCAAAGGGTATATCCATTTTGTTGTGCCATGTATTAATCAGGCCACAAGAATTTCAATACCATCACCGGTGTATCTGTAAGGCCAGTCACGTTTGCTCGATGACACTTTCAGTTCTCGAGTTCATATTTCATATATTCATGACCATGAAGGACGCCATTCGTATTCCCCAATTATATGAAGGTTTTCCTTTAGCCTAATGATGAGATCCAAGCTGCTAACACATTACCTCGGACAGACACGAGTTGAATTTAATTCTAATTATGACCTACGAACAATACACCATGCTACGATTCATGATTATATACAGTGAGGTTTAGGGTCCTGAATACATTCAGCTTGATTTTCCATCAAGAAAATCTGTACAAATTATCTATGCTTACAAGCACGTGCTTTGCTAGCCATGACTGCTAAAATTTTCTAGCTGTCAGTTAAGACACGACCACTGAAGTCCTTTTACGCATAGCCATTTGATTATTCCAATATCTTCCCATACATTCCAGAAGAACCTACAAGGAGAGGGACGGTACCATGAGATTATGTGTCGAATACCGTCGATTTAAACAAATCACCATTCATAACCGTTATTCTCCTCCACGTATTGACAAGATCGGATTCATGTAGGGTGCTAAGCACTTTCCAAGATCGTATTCATGATCGTGCTACCAACAGTGACGAGTGAAAGAGCAGGACATGTCCATGACTGCTATTCGTACACGACTCGGTCATGCTAGATTCATGATTTTGAATTAGCCTCATCAATGCTCCAACAGCAGTATAAGAATAAGTTTCCATGAACTCATAAGCAAATTCATCAGTTTTTTCATTAAAGATGACCTAATTTTCTCTAAGTCTAGAGAAGAACATGAAGACCATATTTGCACCATGTTACAAATTCTATGACAGGATAAATTCCACCCTGGAAATTTCCAATATCAATTCTGGTTGATTACAGTGACACGCTGAATCACATGGATTTGCATGGTTAATCTTACCATGACTCAGCTTATGCGCAAAGATGAGAACCCTACACTACATTAGGTGCCCAGAAAATCCTACGCTAAGAGAAGTCTAAATTCGGAGACTCATAGTTCCGCAAATTTCTATGTATCGAGTTTCTACGAAGCAAGATATAGTTACGTTCATATCTAAGTACCTGACATACCAACAAGCTAAGATAGAACACCAACTGACTAGGATGTTTTTCATCATCAGAACCTGTAAACAGAACTGGGACAAGATCCCCACGGATTTTTGGTTACCAGATTAATGCAAACTCAGAATAAGCAAGATGCTATATGGGTTATGGCCAACAGTTTGATCAAGTCTGCAGAACCCTTACATCCACAAGGATTTCAGAACCAACAGATTGATCGGACATGTTCCAGCCAAGGCTCATCCGATCACTTGGTAATCCCTCAGTTATCGGGTCAGACAAAGATTCGCAATTGTGCTCCTTATTTACTTCACGTCTTCATTCAAATTCCACGACTTGCTTTCACGCTCGCGTTCATGACACTATTCACGTTCATGATGGTATCTTGGCTTACGATTTTTACGTTCATTTTCGTTCTGGGAAGTTTTGCAAGAACTTAAGAGACCAGACCCAAGTTTAGTATAACTCTCTATCCTCAGATAGACATTTCACGTCATATTCCACGTCTCACCTTGTAGCGTTTGGCGTTACCGCCGTTATATTCCATGTTCACGATATGTTTCACATGTCATGTTCATTCCATGTTCCTCATATCACGTTCACGATATGTTACACGTATCATTGATCACGATATGTTTGCTCATACTACACTCACCATATCTCCACGTATCACGTTCAAAATTTTCCACGTATCACGTTCAAAATTTTTCACGTACTACGTTTCTATATGTCTTGCGCATCGTTGCTAGTTATCAGTTAGGTTAGATTATTTTGTATCGTCACATTTTAGTTACCCTTGCACGTTAACTCTTAGTTCCTCGATCGAATTCAGGGGATCTATCTTATAGATGACAATGAACTTTTAGAGTACTCAAGTGAAGGTCAGGAGGACCAAGAATTATCATTGTGTCAAGATCTTGAGAAGGAACCGTTCCAAGAGGGAATCCACTTAGAAACGGACAAGTTCATCCGGACTTCTTATCCGTTTTTCTCTTATCGATTAGATATGTCCTTTCAGTCACGTCACGTTCCATGTCCTGTCAAGACATGTCACGTTCCACGTTCCTTCTACCATGTCACCTTCATGTCCTTTTATCTTACATACCCTCTCAGTTTGATTCGGGTATGTTTCTCTTTCAGTTTACGTTACCTATAATTCGGGGACGAATTATTCTTTTTAGGGGGGAAGAGTTGTAAAACCCGCATGCTTTCACACTATCATGGTTAACTTCAGTTTCATGCTGATTATGTTATACACTCCTTCATGTTAAATTGTTTCATGTTTCATTATGATAATTCCATCTTCATGTTGATTACGTCTTACGCCTCTTTTGTTATTTATGCTTTCATGCAAGACATTGTAGGATTTCATTGAATCCTGCTTTCATGATAATCATGGTTGGTTTTCATTGATCATGCTTTCAGGCAAATCATCTTGAATTTTGTGTAACCACACTTTAACATTTCTCCATGCAACCAGAATGAGGTATATACTGGCAGTGCCAGGTTATCATGATGGTCTTTCTAACCGTTTAACCAATTATTTTTCCTTTAAATCATGTCAGATGATCGACCCATATCGATCATTTCATGTGCATTCCATGTGTACCCCATGTACCATATTCCATGTGTATTACACGTACCTAAATCCATGTGTATTTCAATTGCAATACTTCACGAGTATTCGCTAGTCGATTCTGAATCATCTCAGACGTATTTTCACTTGCTGATATTCTACAAGATCGCTGATGCTGCTCATAACTTGCTGATGTTACTAAAGGTTGATGCTGCTGATGTTTGGACATGCTACGAGATGCGGATGTTGTTCACAACCTGGAGATCCTTCAAGACGGAGACAAAGGCGTTAGAACAAAGCAATTGGACTAGAAGATGCTTCACCATCAGATGATTTCCATCAATCATTGTCCCTAACTCTTAGTTACATGTCACACGTTATTCAGTTGTCGTTTCAGTCATATGAGTGCAAACCGGTACCAACCGGCCACTCAGCTGAATAGTTACATGAATCACAGTCATGAGAATGACCATCATGAAACTGACAGACAAGACGATAATAAAAACTACTATGACAGCAACTATCCTAGCAATCTTAACCGAAGCTCCGGCCGCGGACGTGATCAGAAATACAAAGGATCAGTAGTCCAACCTATCCGCCAATTCTGGCATAATAACCTAATACTTGTAGTTCTATTTGTTTCACATCTCAAGACACATGTCAAGACATCAGTCAAGACACATGTCTCACGTATACTTTCCGAAGACACATGTCAAGACACCAGTCGGGACACATGTCATGCTTACGTTTCCCAAGACAAGAGTCAACACACATGACTCACGTCCAATTATGGAACATCTCAAAGAAATTCAGGGTACCCTCCAAAGGGTATGTCCATTTTGTTGTGCCATGTATTAATCAGGCCACAAGAATTTCAATACCATCACCGGCGTATCAGTAAGGCCAGTCACGTTTGCTCGATGACACTTTCAGTTCTCGAGTTCATATTTCATATATTCATGACCATGAAGGACGCCATTCGTATTCCCCAATTATATGAAGGTTTTCCTTTAGCCTAATGATGAGATCCAAGCTGCTAACACATTACCTCGGACATACACGAGTTGAATTTAATTCTAATTATGAACTACGAACAGCACACCATGCTACGATTCATGATTATATATAGTGAGGTTTAGGCTCCTGAATACATTTAACTTGATTTTCCATCAGGAAAATCTGTACAAATTATCTATGCTTACAAGCACGTGCTTTGCTAGCCATGACTGCTAAAACTTTCTAGCTGTCAGTTAAGACACGACCACTGAAGTCCTTTTACGCATAGCCATTTGATTATTCCAATATCTTCCCATACATCCCAGAAGAACCTACAAGGAGAGGGACGGTACCATGAGATTATGTGTCGACTATCGTCGATTTAAACAAATCACCATTCATAACCGTTATTCTCCTCCACGTATTGACAAGATCGGATTCATGTAGGGTGCTAAGTACTTTCCAAGATCGGATTCATGATCGTGCTACCAACAGTGACGAGTGAAAGAGCAGGACATGTCCACGACTTCTATTCGTACACGACTCGGTCATGCTAGATTCATGATTTTGAATTAGCCTCATCAATGCTCCAACAGCGGTATAAGAATGAGTTTCCATGAACTCATAAGAAAATTCATCAGTTTTTTCAATAAAGATGACCTAATTTTCTATAAGTCTAGAGAAGAACAGGAAGACCATATTTGCACCATGTTACAAATTCTATGACAGGAGAAATTCCACCCTGGAAATTTCCAATATCAATTCTGGTTGATTACAGTGACACGCTGGATCACATGGATTCACATGGTTAATCTTACCATGAGTCAGCTTATGCGCAAAGATGAGAACCCTACACTATATTAGGTGCCCAGAAAATCCTACGCTAAGAGAAGTCTAAATTCGGAAACTCATAGTTCCGCAAATTTCTATGTATCGAGTTTCTACGAAGCAAGATATAGTTACGTTCATATCTAAGTACCTGACATACCAACAGGC
The DNA here is from genome assembly GCA_025667525.1 of Glebionis coronaria. NCBI lineage: Eukaryota > Viridiplantae > Streptophyta > Magnoliopsida > Asterales > Asteraceae > Glebionis > Glebionis coronaria. The sequence goes on from CM046882.1 coordinate 528,706,018, forward strand.
TAAGATAGAACACCAACTGACTAGGATGTTTTTCATCATCAGAACCTGTAAACAGAAATGGGACAAGATCCCCACGGATTTTGGGTTACCAGATTAATGCAAACTCAGAATAAGCAAGATGCTATATGTGACAACCCTAGGTTTTGGATTTGTCGCTTGGTCTTACTTTTAGGTTATTTTATGTGTGCTTACTTGATTTGTGTGATTACGTGTTTATTTTGAGTGATTAAGGTTGGTGTGGTTATCGTTTATGAGTATAGAAGTACTCATAAGTAAATCGAGGAACGGTTATTTCATGTTTATGAGCTCACAAGTGGTGACTATGAAATGAAAATGGTGATATTGTGGTGTTTACGTATACGTATAAGTATTATAGTAATAGTATTTTTTTAGGATTTACGGTTTAGCATTTAGAGGTCTCGGGTGAGGTAATTATCCAAAAGAATATTTTTCGGGATGGTTTTAAGTCATATAGGACTTAGTTATAAAGTTTATTTCAAAATTTGAGATTTTTTTTAAAAGTGTATATTTTACGTCTTTTACGGTAAAACGCGTAAAAACTGACTAGTTTTACGGTTTTGAGGTTTTGGAGGCTTTAGGAGCTGAAATAAATTAAGGAAAATTAAGGTAATATTAATAAGATATTTATTAATAATAAAATAAAGAGAAAAACGAATTTTATGGGGTTTAGGTCGGTTTAGTAGAGAAAAAAAGGAAAAAAAGAAAAGATTTATGGTAAGTGGTAATTGGGTTGGACAAGGATTGTTTTGGCTATATAAGGAACCCCCAAACACTAAACCAAACGAATTTTCTTTTATTCCCTGGAGTTTTAGTCGACCAAAAGAGGAGAAGAATTAGGGTTCTTCAAAAAATTTGGGTTTTTACATCTTCCATTGAATTAAAGGTAAAAACCTTCATAACCCTTTTAATTAAATTGTTTTATTGTTTTCTTTAATCATCTTATGATGGATTAGGGTTAGGGTTTAATATAAAAACAGTAAATTAATGTTGTATTAATCATAATATGATGATTACATAAGTTAGGGCTTGTAATTAGAGGAATTAGGGTTAATTAATGTGGTTGATTTTGTTAAACCCGTTTTTAAAAACTGGGCAGATTTTTGAGTCAATTGTTTTGATCATATTGGGAGTTCTACAAACTCTTATCTTACGATCCACATACCCCCGAAAAGGTATTTGAAGTGGCTTTCCAATGCAAGAAACTAGAACTAAATTGGAGGTTGGGAAGGGGGTCAAAAACATGTTAAAACTATCGGAGGTCAAAACAGTTTTGAATTCAGCCTGTTTTCTTTTTAAGTTTTGGGTTGTTTGGGGTACTTAGGGTTGCATTGGGATCTTCTCACAAACATGAGAGATGGTTTATATATTGTAATAAGGATATGCACTTGGGCTAAGATTGTGGTTTAGGGTAAGACCCTCTAATGGTAATGAACTTTTCATACGTTTAAAATCAGGAAAACTGGAATGACAAAAGTATATATATATATATATCAGGGCCTTAACAGTAGCTTTAAGGTTAGGGCAAGTGGGAGGTGTTATCCAACATATGTAAGGGTATGAATATTCCTTTTACAGAAACCATGGGTATGTTTAAGTGGACGTTTGACTTAAAGTTTTGAGACCTAAAACTGGGACTGTTTTGTGTAAAATTGTGAACGGGATAGCTATTAAACTTAACCAAGTTAAGGACTTGTTAGGGAAGGGTAATGGGGTGTTTAGAGTTATAAATGGGGTATTTATATGAGAGGAGGTTAGATGTCCATCATAGGTTGATGAACCATTTTAGAGGTTGGTTCATGTATTGATTTATGTGTTTTTGGATTATTAGCTTGGGGCTAGAGCAAGGACTTTGGAGAAGCAATCAGGTGAGTTCATAGTCCCATTTTAATACGTTTTTAAATGTTTTTTTCCAGTATGGGATGGAGATGACACTTGTAATGTTCTTTAACATGATTTAGTACTATGTTATAAAATGTGTGGACATAAATGTGTTATTGTGTGACTTGCGTGCTTATATGTTCTCATATGTGCATTGATATGTGTTATGATATGTGAATCTTGATTGTGGTATGATTGGTATTGGTACATAGATGTATGGGCGTCTATGGGACCAGTTGTGATGTGTGTGGTTCGGGGGACACGATCCGTCCTGAGTTCTTGGTGTGTTCTTGGTTCGGGGGGCACGATCCGTCTTGAGTACTTGTGCATCGTCTCTTTGGAGGCAAGATATCTCGACGGGGATATATTTCATCTTCCACAGGTGGTGTGGGAAAGATCCGGATAGTGTGGTGTGTGTTCTTGTGCGTGTGACAGGATACTTCTTGATTGTTATAATGTGCTTTGTGAATTGTAGATGTGATTGGTACTTGGCTTGAGTTTTGTTGTGGATGCATGTAGCATGATTATCACATTATGGTACATTACTATAAATTGTTTTTCTTCAACTTATTTACAGCGGATGTCAAGGTTTCTTATGATGTTCTAGATAACTTAAACCTATGTTCTCACCAACTTTATGTTGACAGATTTTAGTGTCATTTTCAGGTGGGATAGTTGAGAAGGATGATGTTAGAAGTGGCTAGAGTCTAGAGGCTGCTAGGATTGCATTAGGAGGAATCCCTTTCCACTTAGATTTTATTTTGTGTTTTGATTAAGTGAACGTTGTGGTACCTATATGTTTGATGTTTGTTTATTTGTATGTCTTGGGTAAGAGGTAGGCCTGTTACCTACTTACCTAGACGCCTGCATTGTTGAGATATTGTCACGACATTTGTGTCGCCATCTATGATATTTCAATTTCATTTAGTTCTCTCTATAGACACGCTGTTGTTGTGATGATATCCATACGTCGCGCCCCATATTCCGCCATGGTGGGGTGTGACAGAATGGTATCAGAGACAATGGTTATAGAGAATTAGGTTGCCTAGTCGTGTAGCCTAGTCTATAGCTTAAGGGTCCCTGCATATAGGCGTCATAGGAGTATGTGTGCATTTTATAGTAATTGATGTGTTTGAATATTATTTTCGCAGTATTTGTTAGGTTATGAACTACTATGGTTCATACTTAACTACATGTTATTTTCTTTACGAGTTGTGATTAGTGCGAGTGGAACCATGGTCTTATACGCTAGTCATTGTTGGATTTCGCTTAATTATGTTTTCATGTTCTTTATACATTTTGAATTTTGTCTATGCTGGTTCAACTGGACTACGAGTTTATGTGTTTCATGCATTGGCTATGTTATTTTAATACATGGGGTTTTGGATCTTATCTTGTGTGATTATGAGCCTATATGAGTTGTAGGATTTATGTGGTTATTGTGAGTTGTTGGATTATGTGTTATGTGTAGTATTAATTTCTTATAAGTGTCATCATAGGAGGGAGTACATTGGTGAAAGGGAACAGGTATAATTATGGAGGCCTACATAACTATATATGTGCCACAACACCACTGGACTTTCAAGTATGATTGCATGAAAGAGAGTTAATACATGCTTGTATAGTTGAGTGTATGTACGCATATGCCTATGTATGTAAAATTATTTTCTACTTACCGGTTGTATTCTTAGGATGGTTTTCTAGCTCTTTTCTCTTTGGGATGTTCAACTTCAGTAGTAGCGCATTTATCGAGTCCTCATTTCACGTGTTTGTTTGTACGGTACTTTTGGTGTAGAAGCTATTGAGAGGGTGGAGATTTCTTTTTGGAATAACGATATCTTTTGTTTTGAGTCTTACATGGTAAAAAAATAAAACTTGCAAATAGTAAAATAAAAATAGTTGTTGGTAGTCGATAAAATGAGGGTAAAGTGTCGAAAACGTGTTTGAAATAAGATGGAATATAAATTTTTTTTTAACATATAAGCATGACTTGTTTATTTTAAAATATTTTGGTTTTGATCACCTAAAGTTATTGTTCTTTAGTTAGAAATTTTGTTCTTATTAACTTAAATATGTTAAAATCATGTATTAATCATATGATGGGTGAGAATTTAAAAATTTCTGGAAGTAAAATAAATTAGACCTTGAATTTTGTAATTAATAACGGTTTTTTTTTTAGGGATTAAAAATCGTTTTTTTTTTCTTTTGGTATAAATCGGAGTAGGCAGAAACTGTCGCTAAACTGTCAAAATTCGTCGCTAAACTGTCAGAAACTGTCGCTAATGTCTACGCAGATTTTGAGAAAAATCGTTTTGGTCATAACTTATTCGTTTTTAAAGGTTTTTGGGTGATTCAAAAGCCTAAAATTATGTACTCGGAACATACTTTTCAAATATTCATAAAGTTTCGTAATTGGAAGTCAGTAGCTTGGTCGAATTAATTGTACAAGTGTTGAGTTCAAGGTTAATTTTCGGACAACATGGTTTAAACTCGTGTTTTGGGTATTTTGCGGTAATGAACACTTGGAGGGTTAACATAGAGATGAGTTGGGAAGTAATTTGAGAGTTCTTTAGACCTTATTATACGTGGTTATATTTTGATGAGTTTTGATTTATGGTATTTATGAGTAAGACTGAAATCGGGGTGACAGTTTTAAACCCGTTGAGTTATGTGACGACTCCTAACTTGGTTTCAAGACAGTTCTTGTTTGATGAGTTGTGAGATTTAGTTAGGTTGGTTACATAACTTTATGGTTTTGATAATTTTCCTCGCGGACGGTTAAGGCTCATGTGTTGTTGGTTGAGATTATTTTCGTGTAAACTGAGTTCACGTTTGAACGTGAATGTTTTATCAGGGATATGCATCCTCGTTTGTTTGCTGAGAATAAGTTTGAGTTTCTGAGTAAATCTCGGGACGAGATTTATATTAGGAGGGAGTGATGTGACAACCCTAGGTTTGGATTTGTCGCTTGGTCTTACTTTTAGGTTATTTTATGTGTGCTTACTTGATTTGTGTGATTACGTGTTTATTTTGAGTGATTAAGGTTGGTGTGGTTATCGTTTATGAGTATAGAAGTACTCATAAGTAAATCGAGGAACGGTTATTTCATGTTTATGAGCTCACAAGTGGTGACTATGAAATGAAAATGGTGATATTGTGGTGTTTACGTATACGTATAAGTATTATAGTAATAGTATTTTTTTAGGATTTACGGTTTAGCATTTAGAGGTCTCGGGTGAGGTAATTATCCAAAAGAATATTTTTCGGGATGGTTTTAAGTCATATAGGACTTAGTTATAAAGTTTATTTCAAAATTTGAGATTTTTTTTAAAAGTGTATATTTTACGTCTTTTACGGTAAAACGCGTAAAAACTGACTAGTTTTACGGTTTTGAGGTTTTGGAGGCTTTAGGAGCTGAAATAAATTAAGGAAAATTAAGGTAATATTAATAAGATATTTATTAATAATAAAATAAAGAGAAAAACGAATTTTATGGGGTTTAGGTCGGTTTAGTAGAGAAAAAAAAGGAAAAAAAGAAAAGATTTATGGTAAGTGGTAATTGGGTTGGACAAGGATTGTTTTGGCTATATAAGGAACCCCCAAACACTAAACCAAACGAATTTTATTTTATTCCCTAGAGTTTTAGTCGACCAAAAGAGGAGAAGAATTAGGGTTCTTCAAAAAATTTGGGTTTTTACATCTTCCATTGAATTAAGGGATTAAGTCATAGAATAGCAATGTACTTTTTGAAATGTACCGATTTGGTACGTGTACTCTTAAAAAGTTGTACAATAGCAACGAACTTTCATAAGTGTTCCCTTATGCACATTTTGATGACGTGTCATCCCGAAAAGGCTAACACGTGTCACCATTAATAACGTGACACGTCACCCAAATGTGCAGATCGGAACACTTTATGAAAGTTCGTTACTATTGTACAACTTTTTAAGAGTACACGTACCAAATCGGTACATTTTGAAAAGTACATTGCTATTCTATGACTTAATCCCTTGAATTAAAGGTAAAAACCTTCATAACCCTTTTAATTAAATTGTTTTATTGTTTTCTTTAATCATCTTATGATGGATTAGGGTTAGGGTTTAATATAAAAACAGTAAATTAATGTTGTATTAATCATAATATGATGATTACATAAGTTAGGGCTTGTAATTAGAGGAATTAGGGTTAATTAATGTGGTTGATTTTGTTAAACCCGTTTTTAAAAACTGGGCAGATTTTTGAGTCAATTGTTTTGATCATATTGGGAGTTCTACAAACTCTTATCTTACGATCCACATACCCCTGAAAAGGTATTTGAAGTGGCTTTTCAATGAAAGAAACTAGAACTAAATTGGAGGTTGGGAAGGGGGTCAAAAACATGTTACAACAGTCGGAGGTCAAAACAGTTTTGAATTCAGCCTGTTTTCTTTTTAAGTTTTGGGTTGTTTGGGGTACTTAGGGTTGCATTGGGATCTTCTCACGAACATGAGAGATGGTTTATATATTGTAATAAGGATCTGCATTTGGGCTAAGATTGTGGTTTAGGGTAAGACCCTCTAATGGTAATGAACTTTTCATACGTTTAAAATCAGGAAAACTGGAATGACAAAAGTATAAATATATATATATCAGGGCCTTAACAGTAGCTTTAAGGTTAGGGCAAGTGGGAGGTGTTAGCCAACATATGTAAGGGTATGAATATTCCTTTTACAGAAACCATGGGTATGTTTAAGTGGACGTTTGACTTAAAGTTTTGAGACCTAAAACTGGGACTGTTTTGTGTAAAATTGTGAACGGGATAGCTATTAAACTTAACCAAGTTAAGGACTTGTTAGGGAAGGGTAATGGGGTGTTTAGAGTTATAAATGGGGTATTTATATGAGAGGAAGTTAGATTTCCATCATAGGTTGATGAACCATTTTAGAGGTTGGTTCATGTATTGATTTATGTGTTTTTGGATTATTAGCTTGGGGCTAGAGCAAGGACTTTGGAGAAGCAATCAGGTGAGTTCATAGTCCCATTTTAATACGTTTTTAAATGTTTTTTTTCCAGTATGGGATGGAGATGACACTTGTAATGTTCTTTAACATGATTTAGTACTATGTTATAAAATGTGTGGACATAAATGTGTTATTGTGTGACTTGCGTGCTTATATGTTCTCATATGTGCATTGATATGTGTTATGATATGTGAATCTTGATTGTGGTATGATTGGTATTGGTACATAGATGTATGGGCGTCTATGGGACCAGTTGTGATGTGTGTGGTTCGGGGGACACGATCCGTCCTGAGTTCTTGGTGCGTTCTTGGTTCGGGGGGCACGATCCGTCCTGAGTACTTGTGCATCGTCTCTTCGGAGGCAAGATATCTCGACGGGGATATAGTTCATCTTCCACAGGTGGTGTGGGAAAGATCCGGATAGTGTGGTGTGTGTTCTTGTGCGTGTGACGGGATACTTCTTGATTGTTATAATGTGCTTTGTGAATTGTAGATGTGATTGGTACTTGGCTTGAGTTTTGTTGTGGATGCATGTAGCATGATTATCACATTATGGTCCATTACTATAAATTGTTTTTCTTCAACTTATTTACAGCGGATGTCAAGGTTTCTTATGATGTTCTAGATAACTTAAACCTATGTTCTCACCAACTTTATGTTGACAGATTTTAGTGTCATTTTCAGGTGGGATAGTTGAGAAGGATGATGTTAGAAGTGGCTAGAGTCTAGAGGCTGCTAGGATTGCATTAGGAGGAATCCCTTTCCTCTTAGATTTTATTTTGTGTTTTGATTAAGTGAACGTTGTGGTACCTATATGTTTGATGTTTGTTTATTTGTATGTCTTGGGTAAGAGGTAGGCCTGTTACCTACTTACCTAGACGCCTGCATTGTTGAGATATTGTCATGACATTTGTGTCGCCATCTATGATATTTCAATTTCATTTAGTTCTCTCTATAGACACGCTGTTGTTGTGATGATATCCATACGTCGCGCCCCATATTCCGCCATGGTGGGGTGTGACACTATATGGGTTATGGCCAACAGTTTGATCAAGTCTGCAGAATCCTTACATCCACAAGGATTTCAGAACCAACAGATTAATCGGACATGTTCCAGCCAAGGCTCATCCGATCACTTGGCAATCCCTCAGTTATCGGGTCAGACAAAGATTCGCAATTGTGCTCCTTATTTACTTCACGTCTTCATTCAAATTCCACGACTTGCTTTCACGCTCGCGTTCATGACACTATTCACGTTCATGATGGTATCTTGGCTTACGATTTTTATGTTCATTTTCGTTCTGGGAAGTTTTGCAAGAACTTGAGAGACCAAACCCAAGTTTAGTATAACTCTCTATCCTCAGATAGACATTTCACGTCATATTCCACGTCTCACCTTGTAGCGTTTGGCGTTACCGCCGTTATATTCCATGTTCACGATATGTTTCACATGTCATGTTCATTCCACGTTCCTCATATCACGTTCACGATATGTTACACGTATCATTGATCACGATATGTTTGCTCATACTACACTCACCATATCTCCACGTATCACGTTCAAAGTTTTCCATGTATCACGTTCAAAATTTTCCACGTATCACCTTCAAAAATTTTCACGTATCACGTTCAAAATTTTTCACGTACTACGTTTCTATATGTCTTGCGCATCGTTGATAGTTATCAGTTAGGTTAGATTATTTTGTATCGTCACATTTCAGTTACCCTTGCACGTTAACTCTTATTTCCTCGATCGAATTCAGGGGATCTATCTTACGTAGATGACAATGAACTTTTAGAGTACTCAAGTGAAGGTCAGGAGGACCAAGAATTATCATTGTGTCAAGATCTTGAGAAGGAACCGATCCAAGAGGGAATCCACTTAGAAACGGACAAGTTCATCCGGACTTCTTATCCGTTTTTCTCTTATCGATTAGATATGTCCTTTCAGTCACGTCATGTTCCATGTCCTGTCAAGACATGTCACGTTCCACGTTCCTTCTACCATGTCACCTTCATGTCCTTTTATCTTACATACCCTCTCAGTTTGATTCGGGTATGTTTCTCTTTCAGTTTACGTTACCTATAATTCGGGGACGAATTATTCTTTTTAGGGGGGAAGAGTTGTAAAACCCGCATGCTTTTACCATGAATAGTACCCTTATTATCGTACGTACATGATTAGAACTTTCCTTTTATAACATGTTTATGTTCCACGTACAAGAATTACAAGAATTACGTACGTGTTATATCACGATAAGTATTTAATACGTATTAAGACATGATAATTATTTCAATAATAATTATAATCATGAACATACGAACATGAAATCATGAACGTAAATTAATCACGAGCTCAGTATTACGTATGTATGTATATTTATTACGATCACGAATAAATATAATAAAACATGAACGATAACTATTAAATCACGTAAAACACGAACACGAGAACACACTTATTAATTAGACACGGAAAACATCCGGGTTACCTCATGTGGGCCCCGTTACCCACATCTAGAAGCAAAGAAAAGGGCTAAGCCCATTGGTTTTTACTAAACAAGAAAAAGGGAAAAAACTTGTTTCATTATAACAAAACTAGAAAAACTAAGAAACCCTAATTCTCCTTCTTCCTTCTCCTTTTTGGCCGCCACTTATAATCACCATAGAGGGGTGATTTGGTTTGATTTTGGTCTTTGATTTATTGCAAGGATCGTTAGTATGTTCATCTCCTTTAATTCACGTGATTGGTATAACCTTTAATCTCTCTTCTTTTATGTTTTGATTTATTAATCACATAAAATCATGAATGTTTTTAATTAACGAATTAAAAGCAAGATAAAAACATGTTGTTTTGATCATGGGGTTTAATTAATATGATGATTTAGGGGTGTTTGTTTGTTGGCCGCCGCCTAAACCGAGCCCAAGGGGGTCTAGGCTTGGCTTAAACTCACACCACCGAGACCTTAAGGTCTCGGTTTGGTGGTGGTGTTGTCACGGCAGCAGAAAGGAAGGGAACCCCGACCTAGGTTGGGGTATGGTAATGGTTACGGGTCTGGTTCATGGGTTTTAATCACGGGTCCGGTTCATGAATCATTTTTTTCAAGGTTTATGATTTTTTTACAAGTTATGTTATTTTTTTAATTTAATTACGACTAAACCGGAAACCTTAGGATTACGTATTTACGTTTTCGAACTCCGTTTTTGATGAGACAATTTTTATTAGATTCGTTTTGTGCCGTTGATTCATAATTTATAAAAACGTTTTTCGTAAAATGACCCGAGAGCACGCAAATCGAGGAAACTAGAATCGAGGAGTACCCGTAAATAAATAGGGATGAGACAAGTGGGACACTTGTCCCACCCCCACTATAACCGGCCATAACATAGCCACAACACCCTTAGGTGTCAAACTTACACTAAGCAAAGTTACACTTGTAACATTAGCTTCACTTTGAAGCTACTCTACCCACTAAGCTAACAAAACCATTAACCATTACCATTCCTTTCATTTCCTTCATGCAAAACAACTCAACTCTCTCCTCCCTTCTCTCTTTGTGCCATCCACTTTCTCCCGTAAACACCCATCTTGATCAAAATTAACCATGAAATCTCATGTTATTTACACACATGATGGAGCCCTTTTGAAGCCCTATTGATTGGTGTTGATTATAACATCCAAGGAGGAGTTACTATGGAGTCTTTGGGCTGATTTTCCACAAGGAGTTCTTGAAGATTGGTGGTCTTACAAATGGTCTTGGTTTATCACAAGTTTCTCCATCAAAATCCATGTCTTGATCATAACCTACATCATCATGGTGGTATAAAGATTGTTCTCCTCATCCTCTTGTTATTTTGATTATGTAATGATGAATATATGATGATAAAAATATTATGTGGGGATTTGGCGTTGATAATCATGGGTAAAAAGATGAAAAACTTTATGTAAAAAGGTTAAAATCATGCTTAAATTGATGGCTGTATAAAATAGTAAAGAATCATATGATAAACTGATAAAATGGCTTGAATAGATTAATATACAGTAAGCTATGAGTCTTGTACACATGTGAGAGTTTTCCATGCAATGGACTCATTAGTATGAGTGAGATATGATCAAAACAAGTTTAGAGTGCAAATCTGAGTACACTGTTTTGGACAATTTTTAGAAAATACTTAGAGGCTGATTCAACAGTATCTATAGGAGAGTTAAATGGAGCACATATCATTTAGTTTATGCCATAAAATTTTGAGCTTCTATCTCCATATAGAACTCTAGGTATGGCTGTTTTGGTGAACATGAAAGTAAAAATCAGATTTTAGGAAATTAAAGTATAATAGTATTATATAAGCACTCAAATAAAAATAGTATAAAATGTGAATTAAAACCCAATAACTTATATAATACATTTATATAAATATGTATAAGGATAAATAAATGGACACTTTATAAAAATGGTGGTTGAATAAGATTTATAAGTTATAAAAACTATAAACATGATTTTTACGACTTTTTCGGCTATTACCGTAAAATTAACGTTTTTCGCCAATTAAAACTTAGACGATCAAACCCGTATAATGTGAAGTTTTTAAAAGTCATATACTGATATATAAGTATCTAATACAAGTAAAAACCGATAAAACCCGAACTATATAACATACGGACATTAACGGGCTAAGTTAACGTTATTGGACTAATAATACAACAAAATGGGCTAAAACACTTATAAACTTATTTATTGGGCTTAACCCATTTGGGCCCAACAATGTAAAGTATAAATACTAATAATACAAGTATGAAATGGATTAATACAAGTTAATGAACTTATAATAGGCTTATTGGGCCTAAAACATATAAATAGATAAAACTAGAAAACTAGTATAAAAGTTATCGACACATAACACTAAAATGAGTAAATGAGAATATGTAAACCCACTTTATCATCATATATATATAATCATCATATGTATACATAATTGTTATTTTTATGAAGTCATTGGACAAGAGTCTAAGACGAGTATTATTTGTCTAGGTTTCCGTGATTGAAGCACGTACCGTACATCCGAATTGCCGATAACCCGCTTTCCCACATCCACGTGAGTTCATAGCCTCGCACTCTTTTAAATGTTTTTATGAAATATTTTATAAACCCGCGAGGGAGATAACATCTTAGTTTTTATAAAATAGGACACTAGTTGTCCCGATTGTTTGTTTATTGAGTTGGACCCGAATGATTGTATGACCCGATGAATAAATATATGACCCGATAGATGAAATGAAATAGATTATTAAAGTTAGGTTATGTCACTAAAAGTCCCATTAGCATGAATTGTGAACTACCGGGATTTGGTAGACGCTTATGCATATAATAGTACTATTTGGGGACGATCACCCTAGTTCGCGCCTTGACGGTTGATCCCCGTCGTGCCACGTTGATTGGTAAGCGAATTTATGTATGAGAAGATTTACATAGCGTGACCTTTGTGACGACACGCTAATTTAGATGGGCAAATGAGTTTCGGGCTAGCTACCCGTTGTTTGTTGTAGTAAGGTAACAATGTCATGCGGCTTATAATAATCCAATTAACGAAATACTGCTTTAAGCATTAAATTACGATATATTGCCTGACTAGCAATACGGGGTCTTACTATTGATATTATGTTCGTGTTTTGGTTTTCATAACCATAATCATATAACGGTTTTTATTTAACTCCATACAACGTTATAAAACGTATTGTATGATATTTTTACGACATTGGTTCGTATAATGATTTTGAAGGCGAAAGCCTATATTATGATTTTGACAAGGATTTGTATAAAATGATTTTGGCTATTTTATGGCCTACTACATAGATTTGTATAAACTAACTTTCGGTAATAATTTTATACCGATGTTATATTGATGGATTTTATTAAACTCTATGAATTCACTCGGCGTTATCGCTGACCCTTTTCTTTTAACATGTTTTATCTCAAGTACTTGAAGGTAATTCTCAGGAAGACAACAAGAATTCATGGCCCGCACTTAAATAATAATTTCCATTCAAATACTTTGTAAAACTTGTATGATATACAATGACTTGGGACCTATGTAACTTTGATATTTATGAATGGAAATGCTTTAACATTAAACGGCGCTATTTTTAAGCGTTGTCTATGATGTGAGTAATGTGCTATCCCGTAACATCAACGAGTCTTCCACTGTATTGAGTCGTATAAATTTGGGGGTGTTACAGTTTGGTACTAGAGCTCTCGTTATAGAGAACGAAAGATTTTTAAAACCAAGGTTTTGAATAAAACATTTCAAAATCTTTTAACTATAAACATTTTTCTAAAAATGTCTACAAATCTTTTGACTATAACGGTGCCGAAGAATTCCCGAGTTACCGACAAGGCCAGACTGAGAAGTGTTATTTTAATATATATATATATATATATATATATATATATATATATATATATATATATATATATATATATATAACTTGGATTATATATATATATGATGTAACTTTATTACATAATTGTTTGATGATTATTTTTATATTTATACGAGGTATTTATACGACGTAGATTGTCACAAGGTACCCTAACTCCCCTAGCAAATCAATCGAAGTTATTCCCGTAGGAATTCTAGCTATCCTAGATCTAAACCAAGTTGTGGATATTTATGATCCCAACAAATGGTTGATATTCATAGAAATGTAGATATTAGTTGATTGTGATATTGGAAGAGAATTGGCGAGATTAAATCTGATTTCGATGTCATGACGATCTTTCCTTATAGAGTGGAGTTTGACAAAACGTTACCACCTAGAAAGATGTCATCTGATTCGTTGTCACCCAATTCTTAAATTTGAGAATCAAAAGGGTGAATGTTGCACTTGAGGCTGTCAATGGAACCATTACCCAAAATCCTCATGCAACTAGTACCTTTTCAAGAAGTCTAATTGAATGATCGAGTCATTTCATACTAGTGACTCATTTGATAACTGTTGATGAAGGGGCTATAGGATTGGAAATTAAGTATTATACATATCGAGCTTTTATTGCCCTATTAAGGTCTAAGAATAAGGATGAAATTATTGGAGAATGAGGTAGGATATTGCATTGAGTATAAGATGATTGAAACTTGAATAAAGTAAAATTTAACTTGTATGGAATATGATATTGTTAAGAGGAAGTTGTTAAGTTCTGTGAATAAATTATAAGGTTTTAAATGATTGTTGATTCGTGTTAAGGGTTGTTCCTAGGCCATTGTCCACTAACGAGGATGCCTAGTGTCCAAGAAATAAATTGAAGAAATCTTCTTCTGAATTGAGACCGATGGATCTTCTGGGACATGTGGAACACCTAATGACCCTTGTAGATAAGTATTCATTGTGGTATCTTTTAAAAATAATCCCTAACTTAACTGAGACATCAGTTGGTAGGATGAGTTCTTGGAATTGTATGACATAGTGACACGTAATGTGTTATAGTAAAATTTTGACTTGTTTGTGATTAATGAAAAGACTACATTTGATTGCTAAATTCTACATATATTGATGGTATCTATCTCTTATTGCTTCATCCTAATGTTCGAATTAGTGATGCAACCATTGAAGAAGTACTCATCTCGGTTTGAGTTACGTTGTGGATTATTCTTTTTGAGTGCCATCGAAGTCATGAACTTCATGATTAATTGGCTAAGCTCATTTCCTATTACATTTTAGTTAGTTCTTGGTGAACAACTGTTCATCACTCTTTTGTAGATCACTGATTGTTTTTATAAGATAAAACAGTATCCCTTGAGAAAAATTGATTTTTCATCACTATAACGATTATTCAAAGTAAGATTTATAAGTGATTGTTATCGAAATAAGGTTGTTTATAAAGTACCTTGGAAAACTTAACGTTTTCATGACAAAGAAAATCTTTGTAAATTTATTCTTGATTCTTATTTAAGAATTAAGCATGAAAATGTTTTAATTATAAACATGATGATAAAATTTTGACGAACTGGGTATTGCATCGTTAATCTTGAAATTGTATATAGTTGCGCGCCTACATACAATTTAGAATGGACCATGCAAGGCTGATTAGTAGTCACCATAAAACTGATTAATAAACATTACATTTTCTTTAAAGATTGTGAACGATTAAATTTTATAAGATCTGCAAGAAGTGAAAAATAGGGACATATTGATAGGGACACCTACATATGTGCCCGTACTATTTATTCTTCTGAGTTGAATTTACTCATCTGTGGAAATTGTCTTATTTGACAATTAACAACTCTTTCTTGTCCAATTCTCCCGTAGTGAGATTCTTAGGAAAAGTATCTGATTACCGAGTGTTGATACCCGACTAGATGTATCGACGTTCCTATCATTTCTTTTGATTTGATTTCATTTGAATGACCTGGGTAAAGATCCGAGGAGCTTTCGAATGCGTACTCAATTTATGAAAACATGGGTTATATTCATATTCGTTAAATGTTTTCGTCTGTATCTGATTTGAAATTCTCTCGCATAGATTATGTGTTGACCTTACTCTTTTAAGAGTAGTTATGTCTCCTGATATCCTTGAATTTGTGAAGGATTATGAATTATTATTGGTCTTTTGAGAAGTTCACATCTTATCGACGGCAATGAAACTGAAAAGTTGGTAATGCCAGTAGAATGGGTTGATTGATTATGACATGACGACATTGTCTTAATTGATGGGAACTCGAGTAGAATTCCCCTAAATGATAAGATGTTGATTATCAAAAGTGATCTAAATAATTCTTGACGGATGACCATATCCTGCATTTAGACTTGAAATTATACCATGAATGGTTGTGAATTAGTCATAGATATTAAAATTGATGGTTGAGTTTTTGCACACCCTTTAGGAAAAGAGTACCAAAATAGGGTAAGCACGACGATTTAGGAAAACCGTGTGTAAATGACCCTAAAGTGAGTTCGTTCTCAAGGAGGCTAGTGTGTTGTGTGATGAAATGATTATCTTTGTGATCTTATTGTTATGAGAAAAGAAAATAGAAATAGGGTAAGAAGAAAATGACGGTTACGATGACGGATTACACTAAGACGAACAAGTCGTTCACGTAAAACCGTAAAAAGCACCAAATTTAAAATTTTATCCTAAAAATTACTAAAAATTGCAAACAAATCCTAAATAATGTAAAAAGAGTTTACAAAAAATCAAAAATCACCCAAACCTTTTAATTATTTAAATAATGATTTTTTAATGCTAATTAAAGCCCTAAAAATCAATTTAATTACTAAAAAGCCCAAAATGAGTTTTATCGCTTTGTAAACCTCTAAAACAACCTAACTTAATTTAACACTATTTTAGAAAATTTTAAAACTAACCAAAACTATTTAAAATGATTTAAAAACTATTAAAACTTAAAATTATTATAAAAATAAATCTGAGGACAAAGAAAATATTCTAAAAGTTGCAAAACTCCTAACTTTAGATATTTGAACTAGAAAAAATGAAAGAAGTAGAAAAAACTAACTTTAAATTTTTAATAATAAAATATTCAAAAAAATTCAAAGTTTATAAAAAATTCTAAAAAATTATTAAAAATCTAGAAAAATGTAACTAAGACAGAAATGCAATCAAAAGTTTCAACAACCTTTTTAATAATTTTATATTAATTTCTAAAGTTGGTTAAAAACCCTAAAATCATATAAAATCAAAAATAAGTTAAAATGAAAACTTTAATTGCTGTAAACCTCAAAAATTTAGTTAAAAACTTAAAAACTATTTTTCCAGATTTTAAAAACACTTTTTCCTATTTTTTATTAACTTTCTAAAATTTAAACTTAAAATTATTCCTAGTAAATTAATTAAACATGTGAAAATAATTTTTTTAAACCAAAAAGTATTAAACCTAATAAAGAACAATAGAAAAATACAAACTATTAAAAAGCTAATGAGAATAAGCTGAAATCAGCTTATTACTAAACTGATTGGTTTAATAAGCTAAAAATTCACACCCCTTAAGTAATAAACTAACCAAGTGATAACCAGTCAAAGACCCTAGGGCAACTGGTTATCACGTTGGTGTATGAGAGGAGTGGCGCAGGTTCGAGTCCTGGCCACGTCCTTTTTGTAAAAAACTTTTTTTTCTTTTTTAAATTTATAAAACTCAAGTCAGTAACATATACTCAGTCTAAAACACAATCTTTATAAAATTAAGCTAGAATTAAAGCCATGGAAATCAAAATCGTGCCCAGATTACAACTTGATATAATAACTGATGAACACACAAAAGTGTGTATCTTCACTTGTGAAGATAGAACAAGATGGGCTTGTTCTTGGAGGTTTGTTGGTCGTTTTGGCAAGACAAGGTACCCCCACAACCAGTTGGGTTGTGGGGAGTCACAAAGAGCAAGAAGACACCAAGTTAACACACAAAAATCAAACACAATTGCCCTATTTCAGTCACTGTTATCAGAAAGATGGACTTGGGTCCTTTTGCTGGTGCAGTTGGTATTTGGGTGAGTTTTGGCTCACCAATTCTTACCCAATCCACTCACAAATGATACAAAACCAGTTCTAAAACCTAGACATGCACCATATCTAACAATCTTCAAGACTTCAAAGAAAATCTTACACTAAAACAATACAAATTGGTAGTTACTGATTTTGTGTGCTACTTACCAAATATTTAGCATGCCATTCTTGTTTTTAACATACCAAACTGAAAACTAAGTATAAAACACACCCTATACTAACCAATTGAGAGTGTTTAAGCTGATATTAACCAAGTTTTTGTCACATAAACCAGTTATTACCCCAAACCCAAACATCCCTTTAACTTTCTGATTTTAAATTTTAACAAACAAATTGCATACAAAACCTAACCAAATTGATTCAAACCTATATAAGCATGCATAAACACCCTAAACAAGCATAATCAAACAAAAAACTTCATCATAATAACACAATCATGTAAACTCATATAGCACTCAAATTTTCAGTAAAATAAGAAAGAAAAATAAGAAAGGAAGGAGAATGAGCACCTCCCTCACTTTACATCCTAGTGAGGGTCAGCTATGCTCCCCTGAACTTAAACCAACAACTAGGCAAGCTAGGGGTTCTTGAAAGAAAAGGAGTTGAATTGAGGTTGCTTAGTAAAATACAATGCCACCAATCTTGGTAAGATGTGATGCAATGACTTTTTCCCTGCACAATCACCACAAAACCAAGAGAAAGGCGTCAAATATCAAATGCTACAAGCTTAAAGCTTGTAGCTTTTGATATAGTAAGTGTTAGAACCAATGGGTCAAACAAGCAAAAAGGTTTTCACCTCAGCAAGCTTTTCACCTAAGCTCTATACCCACTGAATCTTGATATCCACAAGATATCAAGGTTCAATGGTCATATAGGAGCCCAAATAAAACAGCTATTGTGGACTTTGAACCAATTTGCTAACCAAGAAAACAGATTTTCAGAAACTTTTTCAATGCTTTTTGAAAACTCTTTCAACAAACAACTTCACAAGATTGATATGGAACTCAGATTATTTGCTAAATTTAACACCAGCTTTTAACAAAATAAAAAGGAATTACTTTTATTTTAAAATACCAACTTTTAATTGAATAAAAAGGGATTACAAAAACCTTAGCAAAAATCTGGAACAATGGGAAATGCACATGTTGCATCCTCCTTTTATAGGCTTAAACAGAAAAATCTAGGCTAATGAATAAAAAACTAATAAGCTAAAACTCTAAATGGAGAAAATTCGAAAATGCCCTTGGTCTTCAAATTCGAATCTTGGTCAATGGTGGAGTCTTGTGACATGAGAGTGATAGCCAGCTGTTTGATATGATCTAGGACATTTATTTGGAGTGGGGGACAAGTAGTTTCATCATGAGCGATCATCTTGTCGATTTGGGGTTTGGGGATGAAAGTGACGTAGCAGGGGAGGTCCCTGCTGCTCACATGGGTGTTTTAGCATCATGTTTTTGGTGTGGGATGTGTTCATCATATGGTTAATTAATGATCTGGAAAGGGATGAACAAAACCTCTTTGTTTTGGCTTTGATTTATCTTGGGATGAGCTAGGGTTTATGGGGATAATTGGGTGGGTTTAATCTGATTTTGGAGGTTAAGTAGTTTAAATTGGTGTTTTGGTGGGAAGTTAATAACTGAGTTATTAAATCAGTTATTAATGTTTGTTGGTGGAATGCAGACGTGGAGGGAGAGTGATGAGGTGGTGGGATTTGAGTGGTGGAGTGGTGACGTGGCAGTGGGTGATTGGTGGTGGATTGTTTGGCTGTCTCCCCATTTTGGCCCCTCAATTACCTTGTTCTTGTCACTTCAATTCAAACAGCTAAAAATTCATTTCCTTTTGTAATAACTTTGGTGTACTTGCTGATTTTGGCACAATAAGTTTTGCAAACTTAATAAAAGGACCATAAGTGTTGCTTGACCAATCTTGAAGGGCATAACTTGTAATATCTTGATAATTTAGGGACCCAAATGCAAATAGTGAGTTTTGCAAGGGTATTAATTGCCAAGTCTTCAAAAGATGAAGGACCAAACTTGCCAATCTTCAATTCTTCAAGGGTATATTTGGAAATTCCATTCTTATGCACGGTTCTTTGTGCGGCTTCGTTTCCCGTGTTCATTTTTTATTGATTCTTGTGATCTTTTTGTCATTCCCTCAATATCCGTACCTAAAATACACAAGCAACAAACACGAGCATATATTTGGCCTTTTTAATAATATTTAATGCATTTTAAGCCCATTTTGGACGATGAGATTATGTATAAAAGCAGTCTCATCACTCCCCCATACTAAACCATTGCCGTGCCCTCACGCAATGCTAGAATAAAGTATCGTAGCACCTCCAAAATTCATTTTCATTCACTTTATTGAATCATAAACTAGCTACACTACTACTATTGCTACTACTTACGTTTTAGACATAATGTATGATTTTCATCGTAAAATGGGACGTTTAGGTTCATAGAATAAGAACACGTGGATGCTTCGTTAGAAATAATTTCATCGTCCTCGATTTTCACCCCAATTCCATGCCAGGCGTGCAACGAGATCATTATCATTATAAGTTAGTAATGCTAACACTACTCATATGCCCTAATCACGTACTCATCCTCCCATTATTCCTAGGTTGTATCTCTTATATTTTATTTTGTCTTGAATGTTTCACGAGGATACATTGTTTGACTTATGCGATAATAGAGATTTAGGTCTGAAAATAGAATCCTAACGGTGTAACCAAGACCATCAAATCAATAACCCCTCCTAATAGACAACGATGTCAAAAAATTAAGTTGACAAGAAGAATCGATAAACACGGTTTGATAACGGTTTTGAACATGAGACTTATTACCAAGACTTTTATACGCCCCCTAACGGAAGGGCCTTATTATCTTTGGTTTACCTCCATCTTTTATTCAACTTCGCCATGAAGCTTTTATTATGACTTCGGTCTTGCCTTGCCTTTTATTATCCACCTTATCGGTAGTTTTATTAGCCAAAGACGTATATCCTCACGCTAAGGCGAATTTTGGATCTTTAAAGCTTCGAAGATTAAGGCTTGATTCACTTTCAATTTTGCATAGATTTTTCGGCCTTGTGGGGCTTCAAATTTTTTGCTTGATTTAGGTGAGCACTTGAAATCTTATTATTGGGTGAAGCATTTGATTATTTGGGTTCCAATACTTCAAAACCGTGACGCTGGCGATACCTTAATGTCTTCCCAATTTAATTACACGGAAGCTACTAGAAAAGACTAGAAACCCAATAATCCCAACTAAACCGCTAAGTCAATATTTATTAAGCAAAAAATATTTACATGCGAAGGGAGAATAAGCAAACAACGAGAACACATGAGTTTTTGAAAGAATATGACTACTCTACGTTTAGCATAGTAACTTATAATTAACCCTATCATTTCTCGTCCTCATTTAAGAGACTTAGCCTAATGTGTAGTTAAGGAATCAAAGCTAAGTGCTCAACACGCACGGTCGAGTCAAAAATTACTCTTATTCTCGCCATCGGAAAACCCACATTCGTGTCTTCAAACACTTATAAAACATGAGAAAAAATTTTAAAATTTGGCCATTTTTAGCCTTATTTTGCAACAAAACGATAAACAAAAAGATAAACTTTGGAAAGCGTGAAAGTTTGGCAAGGCAAGTATCTATTCACCCCCCCCCCCCCCCATACTAAAATTAAACATTGTCCTCAATGTTTCGAATGCCTAATCTAGAGACGTAGTCGAATGCCTAATCTAGCATGGAAAGGGTGTAACCGTTAAATCTAAAGCCGTTTATGAAGTGTGCTATAAACCTAAGGTTAGAACATCAAAGGATATATCATTTGGATATTAGAAAGTCTTCAAAGCAAACGATCGAGTGCTCCCATAAAACGAACACGAGAGGCTCCAATCGTGAAGATCATGATCTAAAAACCACAATTCACAAACAACCACGGAACAAAGGTTGGAAGGGAACAAATCCCCTCACATTAAACTAATTAGAAAGCAATAATATGTACATGGATAAGCATGGGTTTCCCCCACGAGGAACCTTGTTTTTGATAATCGAGTCAAAAGCTAGACTCGAATCCCCATAAATATGATCATTTAGGGATTATCTTGGTATGGTCAATTTTTAGTGCGGCTTACATGATAAACAAGGCCCAAAAACAACCGGTATTAAGGACTAAGTCCTTTGATGGTGCAAAATACCGGGATCGAAGATGGCGTTCTCGTTTTCATTGGAAAAACAAATCAACGCCACTTCGTCATGTGTCTACACAAACGCAAAGGCTTTCAAGAAAATAGATGAGAAGAAATAGAAGGGTGGGATAATGGGTAAGTCATAAAAACCATGAGCTACTCGAGGTAGACTCGCACCAATCAAATAGAAAGATTTTCCATTTATTGCATCGATGGAAGACCGAGATTTCCCTTTATAAGCAATTCCGGGATCAAATATCTCGTCCTCGGTGGAGAAAGGAGAGGGAACATAAGGGGCTTCCCCCACACTAAGTCCACACAAAGCATCGTCAAAAGGAGAAGACGAGCTTGTAGCACTCAAAACACGAGGTGATGACGAAGTTAGCATTGTAGAAAAATCTTTTAAATCCAATTTAAAATCTTTCCCTTTTTCATCTTTTAAACTCTCCTTATGAAAACCCGACTTAATTATGTCAAAAATATTTGGTGTTTCTAAAGCAATGTTAGTCACACTAAAAATTCTCACATTTGAAAACCGTTTTGGTTTAGGTGGTGGTAAGTTCTCAAAACGTTTGTCAACAAAGAAAACTTCCCCATCGGGATCAACATATTCATCATCCGAAGAATCATTAGTGATTGGAAACGTAGGCTTAACACTCTTAACCTCCACCGGCGGAGGGGACGGAAAATCGTTTTTATCATCAACTCCTAAAATTCTTTTTGAAATCCTTTTACAAATGTTTTTGATGGGATTAACATTGTTCAAAGACGTGATAGAGTACACATGGGAAAGTGTGGAGTTTTGAGTTGCATTTATGACGAGTTCTTCCTCATTGAAACGAAGAGTGATTTTCCTAGCATGCACATCGATAAGTGCTCTCGAGGTATCCAAAAATGATCGACCTAAAATTAGAGGAACTTTAGGATCGATGGGAATGTCAACAACGATAAAGTCCACGGGATAGTAGAACTTTCCAACTTTCACGAAGACGTCCTCGGCTACTCCACAAGATAGAATCGTAGAATGATCGGCCATCTCGATTGACATTCTTGAAGGAGTGAGATTTGGAAGATTGAGGGACTTAAAAATCTCAAGAGGCATCAAATTAATACTAGCACCTAGATCAGCCAAGGCGTAGCATTCCTCCATATCTTGTATTGCACATGGGATTAAAAATTTACCGGGATCATCGACTTTTTGAGGTATGCGGCTAAGAAAAACCGATGAACAACTAGACGACTTTTGCAATTTCTCTTTGTTATTCAACATACTTTTAAAGTTCGCGGCAAATCGAGGCATCATAACCAAGGCGTCGGGAAAACTTATATTAAAATGCAAGTCACGAAACATTTTCATAAAAAGTTCAAATTGATAATTATTTCGTTCTTGTGCCTTTTCCTTGTTTCGTCTTGAAGGGTAAGGTAAGGGTGGTTTGGGTTGGGGCATAGGCAACGGCCTTGGAATCTCAGGTTCCACTATTGGTATTGGTTCAACCGTAGGTGTGGTTTGAGCGGTACTTCGTGGGCTTGGAATTTGCTCCTTTTCTACCACCACCTCGGGTTCTTTCTCTTTTTCCTTCTCCGTAGAAGTACTTGGGTGAGAAATGGGTTCTTTGAAAGTTTTACCACTACGAGTAGTAATAACCTTCAATTCTCCTTTCGGGTTCACGATGGTATCACTAGGAAAACCACCCGAAGAAGAAGGTTTACACATGATAGCTTCAAACATTTTTCCCATTCGGTCTTCAAACTTAGATTGCCTAGCATCCGCTTTTAACAACTCTTGCTTAATCTCATGTTGACCTTGCTCTATTTTTTGTTGATTTTGTTGGAGACGTTGAACATTTCCTTCCATTTTATTAGCATGAGTCTTAAGTTCATTAGCAAGTTCGTTTTTAAGCTCGTTTTTCAACTCGGATCTTAAGCTAACCATTTCACGTTGCATATTATCAAACTTAGCATCGTTTGCTTTAGCATAATTCAAAAATTCTCCTTGAAGATTTTTGGTGTGATCATTTTGAAAACCTTGAGTGGTAGTTTGAAAATCACGGTTTTGGTTTTGGTTTGAAATTTTCCCATTTCCACTTTGATAATTACCTTTGTTGTAGTTACGTTGATTTCCTTGATAAGCACCACTTTGATTGTTGTTTCAATAGTTGTTAGCATTTTGATTTTGTGGAGCTTGATTTTGGCGGGAACCTTGACCGTTTTGGTTATAAGTTCCCGTGGCTACATAAGCATTCGAAGAGTTACCATCCGCGGTAATGCACTTGGAAAAATCATGAGCTCCACCACACGAAATACAACTCTTGGAACCGCCTTAACCGAAGCGGAATTCAAAGCATCTTGTGCTTTCCAATGAGTCATAAGAGTTGAAAACCTATCGAAAAACCGATTCTCCTCATTTTCTTCATCTTGCAAGGCATTAATGCTACAAGGCGATGACGACGATGACGAACCCAAATTGGTAACACTCGGTGTGTTACGAGGGCTATAAACCTTAGACCTATTCTCAATGATTTTCAAAGCCTCATCGGTCGTTTTGCACAAAAAATTACCACCCGCGGCGGCATTTAAGTAATCTCGTTCATGATCATTAAGCCCATTATAAAAAGTGTCAATTTGATGCAATTCGGAAAAATCATGGTGTGGACATTCATGTAACATTTCTTTAAACCTTTCCCAAGCCATTGAAAAACTTTCATTAGACCTTTGAGTAAATCGTGAAATCTCGTTTTTCAAATGTGTTGTTTTAGATGGTGGAAAAAATTGATTCACAAATTTAGAAACGAGATCACCCCACGTCAAAATCGAATTTGGGGGTTCTTTCTCGAACCATATCTTGGCGGGTCCATCTAACGAGTATGGAAACAACATCATCTTAATGGCATCGTGTGGTACATCCTTAAACTTGCTTGTCACGGTGAGACGATTAAATTGCCTAATGTGATAATGTGGGTTGTCTTTCTCGTGTCCGCGAAACTTGTTGGCTTGAAGCATAGACATTAAACCCGTCTTGATCTCGAAGTTCTCCGCAAGGATGGCGGGAATCATAATGGCCTCTCCAAAACCCTCGGTGGGTGCTTGAAGCAAATCCATCATAGTACGATTAACCATGATAGCTTCTTGTTCTACAATAGGTTCCTCACTTGGAGTCTCTTCACTAGAAAGATTAGGAGTAGGTGTTGCCTCCTTTTTGTTTTTCGTTTACGTGCACGTCTTGCTTGATTACGAGTAAGCATAAACGTCACGTACAAAGTGGGATGAGCAAAGAAGATTCTTTTGGGTGTTTTTACTTTTTTAATTTTTTTGGATTTTTGATTGTTTTTACTTTTTTTTGGATTTTGGAATTGTATTAAGTAGACAAAAATCTACAAATCTCCTCCTTAATCAAATCTCTTGATTAAAGAAGCCTCAAGGAATGAAAACGATCACGTGAAGTGAACGCCTTCGATGACTTTAGAACGTTGGTGGAACACCAAAATGTTCAAGAGGGTTTAATCAATGAAACCAAGAAAATATATATGATACTTAGTAATACTTTGGGCGGCAAAACCCTCGATTAGCTCTCAAAATCAAATACTCACAAGCAAGCGGGGAAACGAGGCGGCGCGAAGCACTTAAGAGCCTTTTTCCTTAGGATATATTTTATAATATCCGCCTTATACCCACCTTATAGTTTGTATTTTTCAAAATCGAGCTTCTCGAAAGTATTTATCTATTTTTGCCTTTTTTCTTTGGTTTGAGATTCGAATACAATGATTGGGTAATGACCTCCCAAGTCAAGGTTGTGATTTCTCACGTATTTGGAGTACTTGTGAATTTATTGTTCTACGTATACAATATAGTAATAGTATTCACAAAAAACGAAAAACCGATAATACGTATTAGTAGAGTGCTACTAATACAATTTGCTATTATGACTATATAAAAACAACAATTGTTCAAATCAAAACACAACACGCCTCCCCGGCAGCGGTGCCAAAAATGATGGTTGAGTTTTTGCACACCCTTTAGGAAAAGAGTACCAAAATAGGGTAAGCACGACGATTTAGGAAAACCGTGTGTAAATGACCCTAAAGTGAGTTCGTTCTCAAGGAGGCTAGTGCGTTGTGTGATGAAATGATTATCTTTGTGATTTTATTGTTATGAGAAAAGAAAATAGAAATGGGGTAAGAAGAAAATGACGGTTACGATGACGGATTACACTAAGACGAAAAGGTCGTTCACGTAAAACCGTAAAAAGCACCAAATTTAAAACTTTATCCTAAAAATTCCTAAAAATTGCAAACAAATCCTAAATAATGTAAAAAGAGTTTACAAAAAATCAAAAATCACCCAAACTTTTTAATTAATTAAATAATGATTTTTTAATGCTAATTAAAGCCCTAAAAATCAATTTAATTACTAAAAAGCCCAAAATGAGTTTTATCACTTTGTAAACCTCTAAAACAACCTAACTTAATTTAAAACTATTTTAGAAAATTTTAAAACTAACCAAAACTATTTAAAATGATTTAAAAACTATTAAAACTATTAAAACTTAAAATAATTATAAAAATAAATCTAAGGACAAAGAAAATATTCTAAAAGTTGCAAAACTCCTAACTTTAGATATTTGAACTAGAAAAAAATGAAAAAAGTAGAAAAAACTAACTCTCAATTTTTAATAATAAAATAATAATAAAATATTCAAAAAATTCAAAGTTTATAAAAAATTCTAAAAAATTACCAAAAATCTAGAAAAATGTAACTAAGACAGAAATGCAATCAAAAGTTTCAAAAACCTTTTTAATATTTTTATATTAATTTCTAAAGTTGGTTAAAAACCCTAAAATCATATAAAATAAAAAATAAGTTAAAATGTGAAAACTTTAATTGCTGTAAACCTCAAAAATTTAGTTAAAAACTTAAAAACTATTTTTCCAGATTTTTAAAACACTTTTTCCTATTTTTTATTAACTTTATAAAATTTAAACTTAAAATAATCCTAGTAAATTAATTAAACACGTGAAAAATAATTTTTTTAAACCAAAAAGTCTTAAACCTAATAAAGAACAATAGAAAAATACAAACTAGTAAAAAGCTAATGAGAATAAGCTGAAATCAGCTTATTACTAAACTGATTGGTTTAATAAGCTAAAAATTCACACCCCTTAAGTAATAAACTAACCAAGTGATAACCAGTCAAAGACCCTATGGCAACTGGTTATCACGTTGGTGTGTGAGAGGAGTGGCGAAGGTTCGAGTCCTGGCCACGTCCTTTTTGTAAAAAACTTTTTTTTTCTTTTTTAAATTTATAAAACTCAAGTCAGTAACCTATACTCAGTCTAAAACACAATCTTTATCAAAATTAAGCTAGAATTAAAGCCATGGAAATCAAAATCGTGCCCATATTACAACTTGATATAATAACTGATGAACACACAAAAGTGTGTATCTTCACTTGTGAAGATAAAACAACAGGGGCTTGTTCTTGGAGGTTTGTTGGTCGTTTTGGCAAGACAAGGCACCCCCACAACCAGTTGGGTTGTGGGGAGTCACAAAGAGCAAGAAAACACCAAGTTAACACACAAAAATCAAACACAATTGCCCTATTTCTGTCACTGTTATCAGAAAGATGGACTTGGGTCCTTTTGCTGGTGCAGTTGGTATTTGGGTGAGTTTTGGCTCACCAATTCTTACCCAATCCACTCACAAATGATACAAAACCAGTTCTAAAACCTAGACATGCACCATATCTAACAATCTTCAAGATTTCAAAATCGTGCCCAGATTAAAACTTGATATAATAACTGATGAACACACAAAAGTGTGTATCTTCACTTGTGAAGATAGAACAAGAGGGGCTTGTTCTTGGAGGTTTGTTGGTCGTTTTGGCAAGACAAGGCACCCCCACAACCAATTGGGTTGTGGGGAGTCACAAAGAGCAAGAAAACACCAAGTTAACACACAAAAATCAAACACAATTGCCCTATTTCAGTCACTGTTATCAGAAAGATGGACTTGGGTCCATTTGCTGGTGCAATTGGTATTTGGGTGAGTTTTGGCTCACCAATTCTTACCCAATCCACTCACAAATGATAGAAAACCAGTTCTAAAACCTAGACATGCACCATATCTAACAATCTTCAAGATTTCAAAGAAAATCTTACACTAAAACAATGCAAATTGGCAGTTACTGATTTTGTGTGCTACTTACCAAATATTTAGCATGCCATTCTTGTTTTTAACATACCAAACTAAAAACTAAGTATAAAACACACCCTATACTAATCAATTGAGAGTGTTTAAGCTGATATTAACCAAGTTTTTGTCACATAAACCAGTTATTACCCCAAACCCAAACACCCCTTTAACTTTCTGATTTTAAACTTTAACAAACAAATTGCATACAAAACCTAACCAAATTGATTCAAACCTATCTAAGCATGCATAAACACCCTAAACAAGCATAATCACACAAAAAACTTCATCATAATAACACAATCATGTAAACTCATATAGCACTCAAATTTTCAGTAAAATAAGAAAGAAAGATAAGAAAAGGAAGGAGAATGAGCACCTCCCTCACTTTACATCCTAGTGAGGGTCAGCTATGCTCCCCTGAACTTAAACCAACAACTAGGCAAGCCAGGGGTTCTTGGAAGAAAAGGAGTTGAATTGAGGTTGCTTAGTAAAATACAATTCCACCAATCTTGGTAAGATGTGATGCAATGACTTTTTCCCTGCACAATCACCACAAAACCAAGAGAAAAGCGTCAAATATCAAATGCTACAAGCTTAAAGCTTGTAGCTTTTGATATAGTAAGTGTTAGAACCAATGGGTCAAACAAGCAAAAAGGTTTTCACGTCAGCAAGCTTTTCACCCAAGCTCTATACCCACTTAATCTTGATATCCACAAGATATCAAGGTTCAATGGTCATATAGGAGCCCAAATAAAACATATATTGTGGACTTTGAACCAATTTGCTAACCAAGAAAATAGATTTTCAGAAACTTTTTAAAATGCTTTTTGAAAACTCTTTCAACAAAGAACTTCACAAGATTGATATGAAACTCAGATTATTTGCTAAATTTAACACCAGCTTTTAACAAAATAAAAAGGAATTACTTTTATATTAAAATACCAACTTTTAATTGAATAAAAAGAGATTACAAAAACCTTAGCAAAAATCTGGAACAAAGGGAAATGCACATGTTGCATCCTCCTTTTATAGGCTTAAACAGAATATCTTAGGCTAATGAATAAAAAACTAACAAGCTAAAACCCTAAATGGAGAAAATTCGAAAATGCCCTTGGTCTTCAAATTCGAATCTTGGTCAATGGTGGAATCTTGTGACATGAGAGTGATAGCCAGCTGTTTGATATGATCTAGGACGTTTATTTGGAGTGGGGTACAAGTAGTTTCATCATGAGCGTTCATCTTGTCGATTTGGGGTTTGGGGATGAAAGTGACGCAGCAAGGGAGGTCCCTATTGCTCACATGGGTGTTTTGGCATCATGTTTTTGGTGTGGGATGTGTTCATCATATGGTTAATTAATGATCTGGAAAGGGATGAACAAAACCCCTTTGTTTTGGCTTTGATTTATCCTGGGATGAGCTAGGGTTTATGGGGATAATTGGGTGGGTTTAATCTGATTTTGGGGGTTAAGTAGTTTAAATTGGTGTTTTGGTGGGAAGTTAATAACTGAGTTATTAAATCAGTTATTAAGGTTTGTATGTGGAATGCAGACGTGGAGGGAGAGTGATGAGGTGGTGGGATGTGAGTGGTGGAGTGGTGACGTGGCAGTGGGTGATTGGTAGTGGATTGTTTGGCTGTCTCCCCATTTTGGCCCCTCAATTCCCTTGTTCTTGTCACTTCAATTCAAACAGCTAAAAATTCATTTCCCTTTGTAATAACTTTGGTGTACTTGCTGATTTTGGCACAATAAGTTTTGCAAACTTAATAAAAGGACCATAAGTGTTGCTTGACCAATCTTGAAGGGCATAACTTGTAATATCTTGATAATTTAGGGACCCAAATGCAAATAGTGAGTTTTGTAAGGGTATTAATTGCCAAGTCTTCAAAAGATGAAGGACCAAACTTGCCAATCTTCAATTCTTCAAGGGTATATTTGGAAATTCCATTCTTGGGCCCGGTTCTTTGTGCGGCTTCGTTTCCCGTGTTCATTTTTTATTGATTCTTGTGATCTTTTTGTCATTCCCTCAATATCTGTACCTAAAATACACAAGCATATATTTGGCCTTTTTAATGATATTTAATGCATTTTAAGCCCATTTTGGACGATGAGACTATGTATAAAAGCAGTCTCATCAATAATCTAGAAAGAACTTAAAAGTGAATGTATTAAAAGATGTTTCCGTTATCTGAAACTTTAGGAGGTATTTGTTGATGAATTACCTAGACTTTCGCCATTAAGGCAAGTTGAATTTGGTATTGATTATATTATCGGTGCTGCACCTGTGGCGTGTGAACTGTACGTCAACACCATCTGAATTAAAGGAATTACCATACAACTGAGAGAGTTGTCGGAGAAAGATTTTATTCTACCGAGCTCATCATTATGAAAAGCTATGGTTTTATCATTCCTTAAATTTATAGATTACTGTGAACTTAGTAAATTGACAATCGAAAATGATATCCATAACTCGAAATGGAAGATTTGTTCGATCATTTACAAGGTTCTAGCGTATATTCGAAGATTTGATCCACGACATGTCACTACTACAAAAAGTCTCATAAAGACTGCTTATAATACCTTATAAAGACGGGTTTTGGAATAGTCTTCCTGGGGGGGGGGGGGGGGTATCTCTTTGACGGGAACACAAAGAAACTAGTCACAAAACCAGTGTCTAATATGACTATTGAGACTAGTATTTGTTATAAACCCGGTGTCTATTATAATTTTCGAAAAAAAATATATTGGGAAATTTGGCATTGCTTACTAGAATTGTTGCTTATGCGGATGTTAAAGATTGCTTATTGAGACCACTTGGATAGAAAATTGTTTACAATTTCTTATTAAAATGGCCTATAAAGGTTGTTTGGGATTGCTTATTGAAACTACTAATCCTTTATAGCTAGTTTCAATAAGAAATCCGAAACAATCTCTATATGTAGTAAATACAATAAGAAATCTCAAAACTCCCTTATGAGCAACTCATCCAGTAAGCAATCCCAAATAGCCCCCCCATGTATCATGCATTTCGAGTAATATTCAAATCCTCCCAAACAAAATTCATTAAGCAATATTTGCATTCTAAAAGTTAATAAATATTTCAACAAATTACATGTATCAAATCAACCATCAACATAGAAAAATAATTACCACACAACTGGACTTTAAGTTCATCTTTAATATCTATAATGTAAATCAATTAAACTACCCTTCAAGTGAAGACTTATAAAGTATCTTGAAAATGTCTTTTCCCAATGAAAAGATCTTGTAAGCCCAAATTTATGCTAACTGGTTAGTAAGAGAGGAAGTTGCTGCAAATTTCATAGGAGGAAAGGATTATTCAAATGCAGATGGTTAGTAAGGGTTGTAATAGTAGTATGTATTCAGTAAAGAATTGAGTTTATAAAATCAAATCTTACATTTTGTAGTTTTGTTGGTCAGATTTTGTATTGTGTTTGTTCACTATGAGCTGCTTGAAGTCTCCACCCTGAGAGACAAAATAAAATCAGACATCAAAGCAACTGCAAATTACCCTTAGCTAAATTTTTATAGAAATGAATGAAAAAAGAAGGTTTTACCTTGCACTTTAACCTGATATCCATTACTTGTAACAACATAAGACCTCGAACATACACAAGGCAAACTGCCAGATCTCGCTAGCTCAAACTAGTGACGAAAAATAGTAAGCCACCTACAATATATTGGACAAATTACCCATTTAGCCACTGATCTGAGTTTATATGAAAGAAAACGTAATGCAAGAAGGCTTGATGCTACCTTTCCGGATTAACTAGGCATTTGAGAAGTCGAAGTACTTTTAGCACACTTAAAGGTATGAGCGACATTTTCTCCGTACGTGAAGTGAGATGTGGGTTGATGACTTCCTATATGAACTGGTGTGAGAGACTTATTATTACTTATAAGAAGACCCATTCTTCAGATTTAAAAAAGACAAGCATTTAAATGCCATCAGGTACGTAGATTACAGGTTATCATCGACATTTTCTATCAAAAGACTTATTGTTTAGAAATCAAAATGTTGCGCAATTTAGCTACCAAACGACAATGAGCACTTGTAAAGACAAAGAGCTCTGCTTGAGCTTGAGCTTTATGTTCATTACACACTCACACAAATCCTTAAAGTGCATAACAACAAATATTATTGAGCTTAAAGCAATGTATATTCAACAAGCATCCTGGCCTTCTATTATGTGTATACATATACAAAGATTACCTGTAGGCTTTTATATTCTCTTTTATCCACTTTATCTTCATGCGCGCAAGTTCTATATCAGTAAAAAGGGAAAACAAGTTTCAAAAGATGAAATGCCTAATCTAAATTTACTTAATAGCAGATCGATCTAAAAAATGCATAAAGTATACAATTGAAATTTACAATTAACACCTAAGCAAGTCTTAATCAGACCATCAACGAGGAACACATATACAGCACACTTTCAACATAAACATTTATTTCATACAACTAAAAAGAATGCAAAATTTAACCCAACACATACGATATCGTTAGATCCGTTGAAAATGGACCAATAAACCATAATGAAGAATCAACTGTTGGAAAACTATGATTAAATGATGTTAGAGAAATATTAAATACCTAGTTGTTGTAAATGAACATGGATCCCATGAATTGAAGACTTAATTAAAAGAACATGGAGAGATTCACTATATATTCCTGGAGAGATTCAAGAAATATGGAGAGATTAAATTATTGACAAAACTAATTAAAAGAACAAGTGGAAATGAAAAGACGTCATTAAGATATCACATGTATCAAAGATACAAATAACAAGAAAACCTTAATCGGAGAGAAGTTACCTTGAATGGAAATAATTAGATAATGAACCAAAAGAGGTGTAATGGGTGGGTGGTTGTTTGTGTGCGTGTGTTTGAGTGAAAAAAATGAAAGTGATTTAAAATTAGTGAAAATAAAAGAGGGAAAAGGGCCCGCTTATAATTTTGGTTCATAGTAACCGGGTTTTGTAAAATGACTAGTGTTCTTGTTTTTATTTTTTGGATCCCTATGTAAAATTCTTTTAATAAACCGGGTTTTAATATAACCAGTCTCTTTTTAAGGATCTCTTTGACGTTTTGTGTAGTAGTGTGGTTATCATCAACTTCGCGTCCGCGAAAAAGATTATCTATTCCAATCACTACATCCAGAACTTGTAATAAACATTATGAGTTTCACGTGATGTCGTTTGGATTGACTAATACACATGTAACATCCATAAATTTGGTGAATCACGTGTGTAGGCTGTAATTTGATAAATTCATGCTTGTGATCATTAAGGACCATTTGTTTATTTATAAGAATAAGAATGAGTTAATAATTATTTGTAGAATGCCCTGAGTCGGCCGAGTAGTGAAAATTTGTAACTTGAATATTTAACATATGATTTAAGACTTAATCCTTTACATTATTTGACCGTGTGATTAATAGAAAATGGAATATATTGACTCTTCAAAAATTGGAACCATTAAGGCTTTGGGTTTTACCAAAAAGATTGGAAATATGTTTTGACAAATGTTTTAACAAAGGATTTTTAAGGGATTATTCCCTTATACACAAATCGTTTAACTAAACTCCTGTTTAGGGGTAAATGTTTGTGTATACCTCAAGACAACCTAAGTGGGATTGAGGAAACCGTTAAACCATGACTTGAAATTTGAAACGATAATTTTTGCTTTTTAACTAAGAAAATTTTGACCAAAGTGTAAACGAAGTTTTTTTCGAACATTTACGAATCTTAATAATTATTTCAAATTTATTTTGAACATTTTTATATCATTGGACGAACTGAGAAATTTAAAACTTTTAACGTTTACGTTTCATAAAAACTTAATATTTATTGTTAAATTTACGTGTAGTAATTATCGACGCTTTAAAACATCGGATCAAGCAAAACTGATAAAAATAATAGTTGCGATAGAACTAAGACTTAGAAAATATGAAGGAATAATTTCTGAATAAATACGGTCATGATATTTATTTCATCAAGGAAGGTGAATATAATTACTGACACATTATGTAGAAAAGATAAAGAATCAATTATGATGTGTTCTCTAATAATGACTATGCAAAATAAATTGCCGAACAATATAAAAATAAATAATGCTTGTAAGAAGGATAATATAGATAATAAAAAGGGGTTCGCGGCTAATATGAACCATTAGAATTGTATAGCCGATGACGTTAAATGTATAAAAGGCCACTTGTGGTTGCCTAAATATGGAGATTTTGAGATATAGTTATGTTGGAGTCTTGTAAGTATAAGTATTCTATTCTTGTCATTTCTGATTTAATGTATCTTTATCTGAAGAAGTAGTACTAATGGAAAATTATGAAGGCAGACATTGCCTCATACATTAGTAAACGTCTAGCTATTGCAAAGGTCATCATCTGAATTTGATTCGATTTGGGTCATCATCGACAGACTGACCAAATCTGCTAATATCATTCTTGTTAGTGATAGATTCTTGATGAAAAATTGACTCTTTATATTTAAAGGAGTTGTGTAAACATAGTGTGCTTGTATCGATCATCTCTATCAAGATCCTCGCTTCGCATTGAATTTCTAGAGATTTGTTCAGAAGTCATTAAAAACGAATCTTGATGAGAGTACTGTGTACCACCCAAATCGAAGGGACGATGTAAAGTAACGATACAAAATACTATAAGTGTTGTTCTATGTTTGAATGATTGACCTTTGGTAATAAACTATAAAATCGTTTTCCTTTGGAGAGGTTATCATTGATATTATCGTGTTAGGATCGAGATCGAATCTTGTTAAGATTTATATATTAGAGCATCTGTAAGCAGGAGTTGGGACGAAGACACCCGACATACACCCATTGTGAGTTGGACATGTCTTTTAGGTTTAAGGTTTCCTATGATGGCGAACCTAACCTTACAAAATACTCGACCCGCGAGACCTGAAATGATTGTTGAAATTAGGATCTGATTATTGACTGCCGGTAGTGGGTAGGAGGTTATTTGAATATGAAATGTAGATCTTGAAGTGCCAGATGGGTAGCGAAGTTATGCCAAAAATTTTAACCATGGAAAAATGAATTGATGATCTGGAAGATCATGGGATATAAGTCCCCGTTGTATGGGATTATTGAGATGATGTAAAAGTTGGTTTGAAAGGCATATATGCTGGATCTACCCTAGGACTTCAAGAGCTGCGTGAATTATGTTTCGTATATCGAACTTGATAAAATGTCTATCAAGTGAAAATCTGACTATTCCTTATGAAGTTTAGATCGGCGAAAAGTTGCATTCATCAAAAACACATGAACATCATGGATAGAGAAAGTAAGTCAACATTAAGCCTGATCTTATTCCCGTAGTTATGTTTGATGAAACTCGCGTATTGTAATGGGTTACACTTGTGAGAAAAGACCGAATGTGGAGGAAATACCCACATGGCTTTAACTCTATAAGAAGCGAGTAGTAAGATGATCTTTGAGGACAAAGATCCTGTTTAGGGGTAAATGCTGTGACAATCCGTCAATTTATGGTTGATATTTTATTCTCAATATTTATTTGAAAATATTATTTTAATGTTATATTATGAACTCACTTATTTTTGGGAAGAAATTTGGATTTACGTCTTGAAGTAGCATCGACTACGTCTAAACCGGAGGATTCTACGTTACGTGCTTACGTTTACATACAACTTTTTTGGTGACAGTCCGACATTTCAGAAAATAAATTTATCCGTGAATATTATTTTGGAATTTTAAATTTGTGTTGGTTCATAAACTCACAAATTTACGAGAAGAGACTAGGACTTACGATTATAATTTAACGTCCTTTACGACTAAACCGGAAACCTTAGGATTACGTATTTACGTTTTCGAACTCCGTTTTTGATGAGACAATTTTTATTAGATTCGTTTTGTGTCGTTGATTCATAATTTATAAAAACGTTTTTCGTAAAACGACCCGAGGGCACGCATATCGAGGAAACTAGAATCGAGGAGTACCCGTAAATAAATGGGGATGAGACAAGTGGGACACTTGTCCCACCCCCACTATAACCGGCCATAACATAGCCACAACACCCTTAGGTGTCAAACTTACACTAAGCAAAGTTACACTTGTAACATTAGCTTCACTTTGAAGCTACTCTACCCACTAAGCTAACAAAACCATTAACCATTACCATTCCTTTCATTTCCTTCATGCAAAACAACTCAACTCTCTCCTCCCTTCTCTCTTTGTGTCGTCCACTTTCTCCCATTAAACACCCATCTTGATCAAAATTAACCATGAAATCTCATGTTATTTACACACATGATGGAGCCCTTTTGAAGCCCTATTGATTGGTGGTGATTATAACATCCAAGGAGGAGTTACTATGGAGTCTTGGGGATGATTTTCCACAAGGAGTTATTGAAAATTGGTGGTCTTGAAGATGGTCTTGGTTTATCACAAGTTTCTCCATCAAAATCCATGTCTTGATCATAACCTACATCATCATGGTGGTATAAAGATTGTTCTCCTCATCCTCTTGTTATTTTTATTATGTAATCATGTATTTTCTTTCCTATTGTATATGTATATGATGAATATATGATGATAAAAATATTATGTGAGGATTTGGTGTTGATAATCATGGGTAAAAAGATGAAAAACTATATGTAAAAAGGTTAAAATCATGCTTAAATTGATGGCTGTATAAAATAGTAAAGAATCATATGATAAACTGATAAAATGGCTTAAATAGATTAATATACAGTAAGATATGAGTCTTGTACACATGTGAGAGTTGGCCATGCAATGGAATCATTAGGATGAGTGAGATATGATCAAAACAAGTTTAGAGTGCAAATCTGAGTACACTGTTTTGGACGATTTTTAGAAACTACTTAGATGCTGATTCAACAGAAGCCATAGGAGAGTTAAATGGAGCACATATCATTTAGTTTATGCCATAAAAATTTGAGCTTTTATCTCCACATAGAACTCTAGATATGGCTGTTTTGGTGAACATGAAAGTAAAAATCAAATTTTGGGAAATTAAAGTATAATAGTATTATATAAGCACTCAAATAAAAATAGTATAAAATGTGAATTAAAACCCACTAACTTATATATACATTTATATAAATATTTATAAGGATAAACAAATGGACACTTTTTAAAAATGGTGGTTGAATAAGATTTATAAGTTATAAAAACTATAAACATGATTTTTACGACTTTTTCGGCAATTACCGTAAAATTAACGTTTTTCGCCAATTAAAACTTAGACGATCAAACCTGTCTAATGTAAAGTTTTTAAAAGTCATATACTGATATATAAGTATCTAATACAAGTAAAAACTGATAAAAGCCGAACTATATAACATACGGACATTAACGGGCTAAGTTAACGCTATTGGACTAATAATACAACAAAATGGGCTAAAACACTTATCAACTTATTTATTGGGCTTAACCCATTTGGGCTCAACATGTAAAGTATAAATACTGATAATACAAGTATGAAATGGATTAATACAAGTTAATGAACTTATAACAGGCTTATTGGGCCTAAAACATGTAAATAGATAAAACTAGAAAACTAGTATAGAAGTTATCGACACATAACACTAAAATGAGTAAATAAGAATATGTAAACCCACTTGATCATCATATATATATAATCATCATATGTATACATAATTGTTATTTTTATAAAGTCATTGGACAAGAGTCTAAGACGAGTATTATTTGTCTAGGTTTCCGTGATTGAAGCACGTACCGTACATCCGAATTGCCGATAACCCGCTTTCCCACATCCACGTGAGTTCATAGCCTCGCACTATTTTAAATGTTTTTATGAAATATTTTATAAACCCGCGAGGGAGATAACATGTTAGTTTTTATAAAATAGGACACTAGTTGTCCCGATTGTTTTTTTATTGAGTTGGACCCGAATGATTGTATGACCCGATGAATGAATATATGACCCGATAGATGAAATGAAATGGATTATTAAAGTTAGGTTATGTCACTAAAAGTCCCATTAGCATGAATTGTGAACTACCGGGATTTGGTAGACTCTTATGCATATAATAGTACTATTTGGGGACGATCACCCCAGTTCGCGCCTTAACGGTTGATCCCCGTCGTGCCACGTTGATTGGTAAGCGAATTTATGTATGAGAAGATTTACATAGCGTGACCTTTGTGACGACACGCTAATTTAGATGGGCAAATGAGTTTCGGGCTAGCTACCCGTTGTTTGTTGTAGTAAGGTAACAATGTCATGCGGCTTATAATAATCCAATTAACGAAATACTGCTTAAAGCATTAAATTACGATGTATTGCCTGACTAGCAATACGGGGTCTTACTATTGATATTATGTTCGTGTTTTGGTTTTCATAACCATAATCATATAACGGTTTTTATTTAACTCCATACAACGTTATAAAACGTATTATATGATATTTTTACGACATTGGTTCGTATAATGATTTTGAAGGCGAAAGCCTATATTATGATTTTGACAAGGATTTGTATAAAATGATTTTGGCTATTTTATGGCCTACTACATGGATTTATATAAAATGACTTTCGGTAATAATTTTATACCGATATTATATTCAGGTACTTGAAGGTAATTCTCGGGAAGACAACAAGAATTCATGGCCCGCACTTAAATAATAATTTTCATTCAAATACTTTGTAAAACTTGTATGATATACAATGACTTGGGACCTATGTAACTTTGATATTTATGAATGGAAATGCTTTAACACCAATGAGTCTTTCGTTGTATTGAGTAATGTGCTATCCTGTAACACCAATGAGTCTTCCGCTGTATTGAGTTGTATAAATTTGGGGGTGTTACAAACCTGATTAATTTAATTTACATGACTTAGGTTATTAATTTAATTAGTAATTCATGAATTTTAACCTAAGTATTTATCTTTAATTAGACTATATAATTAATTAATTATTAAAACCATGACTTATAATTAATTAATTTACATGACTTAGGTTATATTATTAATAGATAATAATACATGTTTTAACCTAAGTATTTTACCTTTATATAATTAAAATCATGTTATATTTAATAAATACTTTAACCTATAGTTATTTAATTTACATGAAATATTTAATAAACTATACTATATAATATCATGACATAGAATAATAATCAGTAAACACTTAAGCTTATATAATTAGCTTAATTATCCAGCTTATATCTAATTATGGAAACTTTCTATTTTTAGAAACTTATTATTTAAGGCAGCTAATCTATTTATGGAAACTTTCTATTTTTAGAAACTTATCTATTTTAAGCAATAATCCTATTTTTGGAAACTTTCTATTTTTGGAAACTTTCTATTTTTCGAAACTTTCTATTTTTGGAAACTTTCTATTTTTGGAAACTTTCTATTTTTGGAAACTTTCTTTTTTGGAAAATTTCTATTTTTGGAAACTTTCTATTTTTAGAAACTTTCTATTTTGGTAACTTTCTATTTTTGGAAACTTTCTATTATAGGAAACCTGCTATTTTTAGAAAGTTACTTATTATTACACAAGTATAATAATTCATGAAATACAAGTAATACTTAATCAGAATAGACAGAATATATGATAAACACAGTATAAAGCTTAAATCAGTAAAACATGACATGAGCATATAATACAAGATAAGACATGATATAAAAACTGTTACGTACTCAGTAATCAGATACTTATACACGTATGTATTTATGTAGCATTAGTGAAAACGAAGTAGGACTCTCTTCCGTTCGTCTTCTTCGTTCACTGGACATAAGGTACGGATTCTCCGTCCTTTCAGTATGGACATTCTTTCCTTATTAGGATTCCCCGTATGCAGCCAACTGTTTTCCCTAGTATATGTTTTATATGTTTTCATTGCTTATGTTTAATTAGAAAACCTAAAGCCATATACATGCATGACCAGTTTCACCTAGTTATGGAGGTACCATAACCATAACACTAGAGGCACCAGTGTTATAACTTCACCATGGCGGAGTGATAGCTCGTGGCGTCCCTTTCAGCTTTTGGCCATTTATTATATTATCAGGTGGGGCATATGGGTGCATCCTAGTTTACATGTTTTCAGCAGATTATTCAGGTGAATGTGGTGTGTGCCTTGCATCCTTCACAAGGAGTTGATCCCTCCTACCCAAACCAGTATATTAAATTAGAGGCAGCCCCTCTAATTTGCATGACGAGGTCACCCCTCCAAGTATTCATGCACGTTGATAATTCATGACCTATATTGGCTAATGGTAAACATGTTAAACAGTTTTCATAAGATAAACATAAGGCTTTACAAATTATAAAACCAGTTTTATGAATATGTTCCAGGTTTTCTAGGACTTATACATTTCCGCTGCTATTAAGTCTTTATTATGTTTCAGTCATCCATACTATGTCTATATCCGTGCACTGATCGTTTTGCTCAGCCGTTACTTTCCTTTCCATGTCCCAAAACGGCAGGTACCCAAGAACAGACTCGGGCATTTGGAGGACGTGCTTAGGATGGAAGCTGTCATAGACTTCTTTTCCTTTTGCCTTCATATATTTATGCTTGTGTAGTCTTTGTTCATTTCATTTACTTTATATATGTTTTGGGCTTATGTTTGGGAACCGATGTTTGTTCCGGTTTACCCTATGGTCATGTAGTTTTACTACATATTACCTTGCATGCTTTGATGACATGCCATAATTACGCGTAACGGTCCACTTATCAAAGTGGGGTGTTACATAAGTATTAACGAGCGTTAATGAATTTATAGTAAGTATAATAAATAGAAAGAATGATGGAAGATTCCGAAACACCCCAAAAGGAGTGTTGGGCCGTCGGTTATAGAGGCAAGGGAAGGGGAAGAAAAACATTCCTTTAATTTATTTTAGGTTACAAGAATTAAGCCTATATAAACAATCACACACCTCATAACTCAAGACACACAAATCTCTCCCTCTCCTCTCTTTCTTGCGATCGCAACACATAACCTACACAAGGGTTTTGGTTGGTTTTTGTGTTCTTTCGATTTTACTTATAATCTAGTCCTAGCCCCTCTCTAGGGTTGTTAATTAGGTAGATTTACTACAAGAGTTATAGCTCGGTTTACACGTGCTATAATCATGGTTAGCTCATTGTATTACGTGTGTACAAGATCGTAATATAGTCTTACTTTAGACTATATCTTGGTTATATACGGTATACACTCGAATGGTGATTCGTTCTTCGTCTTGTGGATTTGCTTTAGCATAAAGGTATGTAACCCTAATTCGATTAATTATAATTGTGTTATTATCATGATCTTGTTAAATCGCTTCCGCTATGTGTGCTTTGATCTCGTTTAGGGTTTTATATAATTGTTATGACGTTAATAAACCTTCAGTGATATAAGAGCCTGGTTAACATGTTATAATTATCGAAAATCTAAAGTTTTTTAATTAATAATTGTTTTGAGATAAAACTACATGCTTTTAGGTTTTTATAAAATTAGGGTTTTGTTTTCTAAAAATTAGGGTTTTTGCCGAATTTTTATATAAAAAATTGTTTTGAAACCCTAAAATACATGTGGGATAATTTTAGATTAAATTGGGTGATTAATTGTTATGTAATGTATGGTTACCATCCGTAGAGATTTAATCGTTAAGATTTGTGGGAGGATCCATGATAAAAGTGCATGTTTTCATGGATCGTAAAATTATACGTTTATATGATTTTATGTGTTACGTGATTATTTGATTCAATAAATCTTGAATTAGGGAAGACTTTTATATGAATATAAAAACCTATATTTGATGATTATTGAATAAATCGTATGCATGCATGTGGACCTTTGAGTTATTTATTGCACATATAAATCGTTATTATATGTTTATGATTTAGTTTTTTTACTTGTTTATATTAAAATTGTTTGAATTGTTGTAAACAAGGGTTTTTTTAAGGAAATAATATGGACTAAATCATATTAAAAATTAAGATTTGTTTGAGATCTAAATTACATAAGATTACGTTGATTGGTGAATTGCAATAATAATCTAACGGCCAACTCCTTTTGACAAACTATAAAGTGGGTTTAACGCACCGCTGGTCATGTACCCGGTTAAGGAAGGAGGTGTTAAGCCATTAGTTGTTGACCAAATTCCTGGCTCGCCTGTGCGTCAAATTGAAATTTTACAATAATTAGATTGTATTATACCTTAAGGTTGATTTACCGCAAATTCACATCCGAAACACGATGAATAAGGTTATTGCTTTGTGCATAGCCGAGTTCTAGCAAAAGTATGTTGTGAATAGTTGTGGGTAAAATTGTTTGATTGGTTTAACCAATACCTCAACATAATTTATGTATAAATTTAGTCTCGTGAAAAGTTTACTAAATGTTTTATTAAACTTATGCTATGGAGTTTTATGCATCTTCTCCATACATTGATTTGACATCAAATTTATACCCTTAAAATTTAAGTTGAATGCTCCTAATTGACGAACACTTGAAATTGCTACGTCGTCAAATGAGATTTTTGGATGATGTTGTGATGGAGAGAAACCTTTTATAGAATGAGAATTCGTATGATGGTTTTACGTTAATCAGATTAGATACCTTAATTAAGTTACTCAATGAGATCTGGAAACTTCAGGCATTCAGAAGGGATGAAACATGTTTACAATGCAAAATGTCACACCCTTAAATTACCAATGTATGTGAATACACTTGGGTGCGACTATAAGACATAAATATAAAGAACGACTTAAAATTCGTTTTAATTCATTAAACATAAATAAACTTGTTCAAGAAAATGTTTCGTACAACATGATGAAATAAATCATGTTTTAGATGACATGACATTAGAATAAAAGTCCTCAAAAGATAGTCATAGCATTTATTATCTCCATAGCACAACCACGTCATTCCTCCGCCTTGATACCTGAGAAAAACATTGCGAAAACGTCAACACAAAGGCTGGTGATTTCATAGGTTTAAGTTTAAATAGTGTGATGAACCATAAGATTTTAGTCAGGCAACCAGCATATAATATTATAACAAATGCAAGATTATAATCAAATAGCATATGTTTGTATTGTCCTACGTCTAAGCTCATGACACCGAAGCGTTAACCAACCAACAAGATATAGTGAGAGCCCGAGCAAATGCCTATCCCAAAGCATTCGTAATGACCCAAATGTAAGTGTATCTAATTGGGTCACACAAGCAACATTAGATAGGGAGGTCGATCCCAATAGATCTATCCATAACATTCGTGATTACACAAAGTAATTAACGGTTCACGATAGTGGGCTAAAGCATCTAGGGATATCGCTACTTAGACATCATGTAGGCAAACGTATCAAGTTTTAGCACTTATGTTTATCCGTTTAAAACAAGCAATGTTCTCACCCCAAAAATATACAAAACAAGTAAAAAGTAGGGTTATGAAACTCACCTCAATGAAATAGCAAGGCGGAAATAATAGTAGTGGCACGTAAGATGAGGCGATGCAAACACTCTCTACTCGCAACCTAAGTAAAATAATTTGTACTTAAGCTAAATATACAACACGAATGAGTTTACAAAATTTTATCCCTAGTATGTGCTTTAGTTATTGATAATTTTAACACTTGCGAAACATTAACGTTTTTTTAAAGAAATATGTAGTCGTTTATTCGGGACATATTTAACAACATTGAACGTTTTGTTATCGGGATTATTTATTTGTCGGGTTGTCTAATGGGTCAACTTATCAAATGGGACTTTACATTATTTAGTCAAGTTTATAAATAAATAAAGTTTATATTTATATAAGTTTTTAAATAAAGTTAAAGTTTATAAAAAAATTAAAAAACTAAAGTAAATTAAAAACATGTGAAATAAATAAATAGACAAAGTTGTCGGGTGTTGGGGAACCAAAAACATGAAAGAAAAAGAATGTAAAACAATGTACCCTAATTGATATTTTATATTCTAGTTTCTTGTATAAGAAGTGATTTCGACGGTTTTTCGACGCAATTTATGGCTTTGTTAGTGACTCGCGGCGTAAACCGCAGGTATCACTGGGTAGCCAGCCAGCCCAACTATAAGGTCTTGCCTTTAGTTTTTACAGATAACGTCGTTTGATGGGTCAGAATATGTGTAAAGTGTGAAGGTGTATGAAGTTCATAACAATTATTAGAAACCCTAATATGGATCAAAGCACACATAGCGGAAGCGATTTAACAAGATCATAATAATAACACAATTATAATTAATCGAATTAGGGTTACATACCTTTATCCTAGCGAAGATCCACAAGATCACCAACGAATCATCAGTTAGGGTTTATGACGAACACTACCAAGATATAGCCTAAAGTAAGGCTATATTACGTTCTTGTACACACGTAATACAACGAGCTAACCGTGATTCTAGCATATGTAAACCAAACTTCTACATATCTACCCAACAACCCTATAGAGGGGCTAGGACT
The DNA here is from genome assembly GCA_025667525.1 of Glebionis coronaria. NCBI lineage: Eukaryota > Viridiplantae > Streptophyta > Magnoliopsida > Asterales > Asteraceae > Glebionis > Glebionis coronaria. The sequence continues at coordinate 528,750,295 of CM046882.1, forward strand.
AGATTATTTCTAAACCAAAAACAAAGGATAAAAGGAACCCTAAAAAAGCTGTTTTTCCTTTGGATTTGATAAAATAAAGAAACCAAACAAATCACATAAACCAAACGAACCCTAAGGTGCGTTTGGCTATGTGATCGTATGAGGAGAAGAGAAAGAGAGAAGGGGATTAAAAATTATGAAGGCTATGGGATTGTTTATATAGGCCTTGGCAAAACTTTTCCTCCAACTAATAAACAATTAAGGAAAGAAAATCTTTTCTTCCTTCCTTTTGATCCCTATGGCCGATGGTTACAAAGCCCACCCAAGGAGCTTCCAGAACTTTTCCGTTTCCTTCTTTTCTCTTCTATTTAATTCCATAACGGTCGTTTATTCTGAACTCTTAATTATTAACGATCATTAGTTAAGCTTCGGTTTAATTTAATAAATATAATAAATATATTTACTAAATAAATTAACCCTTTACGTAATGTGTGCAATCCCGTAATCCCGAGTTCGATCCTAACACACGACTATTTAATTTTATGTCCATAAAATTTCAGCTCCCACTTGGACAAAATTCGAATATCGTGATCACATTGATTAGCGTCTAGTTACACTAACAATGTCACTAGTACAACTCGAGTAAGGTCTCTTGGATAAAACCTTTTAATGATTTACTATCATTATTATTATCCTTTCATTTCAAATACAACGTTAATATGATATGGATCCCAGTCATTCCTTCATTAACCATTCTGTTTCTCGTTTACGGATATAGCAAGATCATCCAAACAAATTTGGGTGCGGCCGCACAAATATCTTACTACTCCCTCGAGGGGCCCAGCTGTATTATACTTCAAAATAATTTGAAGGAAACAAATCCCATATTGACTACAAGCAAAACTTATGAATTTTGCAACACTTCTGAAAATAACCCTTATAGCCACCAGTTACGTTTAGCGTTAGATTATTTCACAGAAATGCACTAGATCCATGACAGTTTCCTGGTATCTCAGGTCTAAGGATAACTATTTATGATTTACTTTATGACAAAGATCCATAAAGTAAAATCATACAGTTGGGATAAGTCCAATATTTGATTCATCAAATGTCATCCAAAATTGACCAATATACTTTCAAGTATACTCTGTCACTATTTTGAATTGTCTTAGTTTAATAATATTCCCATATTATTAATCGACAACGGACATTTAGAAATATCATAATATTCATGGATTAAAACATGTAAAATAGGATACAAATTTAAATAACAAGAATAAACGAAACCCAATCATTATTCCGTTAAATAATAATGTCTTAACATCCTTTATCCAAATACTAAAAATAGATCAATGCATAAAACTGGTACATGCATCGTGCCTCTAGTAATGACATTCATACTGTTTGGCAAAGCATAAAATAACCAATCTTGACCTATTGGAATTTTGATAATACTTTCTTCAACAATTCAATTATTGAAGTTCTTGCACATGTGCATTCATATAATTTGATATTGCCACATAGTATCAAAATTGTGAAACATCTTTGATCACCAATTTACTAAACTTCCAAAACACATTTAAAGTTCAAAGTATTCTAATTCTTTAATATATAATGCAACTTTAATCAACATGTCATCTCTAAGGATACCATGACTAATATTGAGTGTTACCTCAATTATATCTTTTCAAGTTTGACAACTTGTTATAAAAGATATAAATACGTTACCTATAATATCTATTATGTAATGTTTGATTTCAACCGAACCTCCAAGTTTGTTGGCTATGATAATTTGCACAACGATTGACAAATTAATAATCTACAGAATATGGAAGCCGATCCAAGATTTAGGATGATATTCTATTTCCAAACATATTCCTTCGGAATATTTATTACACAAGTTATTTAATAACTTTTAAATAGATCAATATATTCAAATCATCATGCATTTTAAGCATGATATAAATACAACACGACACACATGAGAATTTCTCAAACCAGATTTAGATTTCTCCACGTTCTAAATATCCATAAAAATTACTATGGCATATTATGTTGTATTTCCACCGCATAAATAAAAAAATTTATTTGTTCCAAGGTTATGTATATCTTATTTTCTAAATCTCTAAAGCAAAGTTTCATCTCAAATGTAAATCAAATCAACATTTAATTTGAATGAAAACTTACTTTCTTACATGTCTATTTGAACATATAATTTAAGAAAATAACCATAATACTCCCACTAGCTTTTAGGGATACTCAGAAATCATCTTATTCAAATTTAAATCGAATCTTATATTTCAAATTAAACATAAGAATAATCTCCTAGATGCATGCTTTTATCCATTAATGGGTAATTGCATTTTATACTTTTCCAAAGATTTATTTTGAAGTAATAATCTCATTTCGATTACTTAAGTCCTTCCTCAAGTAGTCATTCAAGAAATAGTTCATACATATCAAAATCTTTAATTTAAAATATGACCATCAAAATCTTTATACATTTAATGTGTTTAGGAAATAATACTCAATCACAATTAATTACTTAAGTGTGATTAATAATCTATTCATAATACATACATTAAATATGTGTACAGTTTTGTCCATATAATTTCGACACAAAGATTAAATCAACACAATTGGCATTTTTCTTCCTTTGACGAAACTCATCTCCAATTTCTAGTCAAACTATTTAAGATAAAACAAATCTAAAATTGATATCTTATTGGACAACATCTATAACATTCATAGTATGAGTAATTTACCCAATTCAATATTTGGTAACAAATCATAACGATTATTTGTAACTCATATTTCTCAGCACATTAATCATATATCCAAGATATCCTTGCGGACCTATGACTTAAATTCCTTTATCTTGAGAGTTAGCATTTACAAGCCTACCTCATGATAATTACTAGTGTATTTTAGAAGATTATGTATCTTGTAATTTTATCTTTCAAGATAAAAAAATCCCACTTGCTTTTAGTAACTTAAAATTACTCTTTAAATACATAGCAAAGAGATCAACACTCTAACGTTATCTATATGGGACATTACAAAACACAATAGCAGTTCCATACTCTTTATTTTCTAAACAATCCACTTCATAAGTAGTTTAGCAAAATCCGAACATCATTTAAGATATAACGTGATTCATCACTTTCCATATATAATGGTATCTTATTAATCTTCTTAGCTCAAGTCATACTCAACTTTCTAACCTTGATATCTTTTGGAAGAAAAGGAAGATATAGTTATCTTGTATCAAACATCACCATCATAGTTACCTATATACCAACTAAATCATCTTAATGGTAAAATAGATTTCCTAACCATTTTGCAGGCTTTATAACTCAAGTACTTCTAGCAACAGGTCACTTCATAAAAGTTATAAGTTCGTTACACGTTACATGTATATGTCTTTAGTGAAATAGAGACAATACATTAACGTCTTACTTTAAATTATACGTCTTCCAAGACTTTATGTTTGTGACTTTATACAATAAATCATAAACATATATAACTAAATTAAATCATGAACACCGTAAGGTTTCATTAATCTTTTCAAGTCAATTCACTACTATACTATTATATGAACACCACTAGGTTTCATTAGTAGTATAAAATTACTCTATGTATCTTATGTCATTCCAGGAATTTGTCCATTTTAAGAAACTTCAAAACATTCCACGCCCGATCCTATGACATGTGGTTATTTTACCCTTGAGTTTAAAATTTAGTCCAAGCTTTCACATGACTAAATCAAAACAACAAGTGTTTCTTAATGTGAATGATATATATACTTTTAAGTAGTCTTTTAATTATATTGACACATGATCTAACTTCCATCTAATATTAATTAGATTGTTAGTCTTTTATCTTAAAGACAAGAGAATCATATCTTTATGAGTTTTTTCTTGCACACAATGTTCATTTCTCCTACTAGTGCATGGAACAACCTCATATATTAGATAAAAATCACGTCTAACGTTCGTCTATATAAAATATGATTGTGTCACATATATTAGCCTTTACAAGTAGATATAGAACCACTTAATCAACAAGAGTCAGTACATAACTATCCTTGAAGATATTAGTGTCAACATTTCGAAAGTAATTATCTTAGAACATACTAAAGATAACATGGGTTATTACCAAGACAACAAGGCTTGTAACTCCCACTGAATTAGAGAATGTTTTAAAAGACTCAAAATCAGTAATATAACATAATTCTTCCACTGATCTTGACAACATTGGAAATGTTTCATAATCGGTGAAAATAATTAGTGTTGTGTTTACTTTCTTATACTTTTGAAAAACACATTCGTAACAATTACTTATAGTGTTTGAAGAGTGTACTCTACTTCGTAAATGATGACTTATCCATCAAATGCTTTTAACTTGAAAGGTTTGGCATGCAATTTCTTCCTTAATAGGTCTACCAATCCCACAATGGTATGTAGTGCCTATAAATGGTCAAAGCACAACTACTAGACAAATATGCTAGTTTGCCTTATAACCAATTAGCGGTGACTATTAATAACTCAAAAAATACACTTTTCTTAACTATTAAAGTTTGCTATGAGTTATCGATTTGAATTTGATATTTCTAAAATTTTTATTACTCCTTTTTCCCTCATGGAAAAGAGTTTAGGTTTATCTTTTAAATTGACTCTATCCTCAACAATACGGTTTTAGATCAATAAATAAATAAACCACATATACGGTGTAACTTTGCATTAATACATTTGTAAAAGAATTTACCAAATTCAATTTTAGTATTTTCGATAATACCATTCAAGAAAATAAAATTACCCCGGTAATAATAACCATAGTATTTTCCTTGAAAAATAGAATCCAAAATGACATACTTTCATCACATCAGTTGATCTGCTAGCAATGAAAGTATTCAAGATGGTAACTTATCGAACAATGATTGACAAACAAATTTTCAATTTCTAGATATTTAAGGGATTTACATTGCCAAAAGTCATTTGCATTGTAAACATGTTTCATCCCTTCTTTATGCCTTAAGTTTCCAGATCTCACTGAGTAACTCAATTAAGTCGACTAATCTAAAGAACGTAAAACCTTCATGTGCAATCTTATTCAGTCATGAAGTTTTCTCTCCATTACAACATCGTCCAAAATCTGATATGACGAAAATTGTAACTTCAAGTGTTCGTCAATTAGATGGCATATGACTTTAAATTTAGGGTATACATTTCGATGTCAAAATCATGCATGGAGAAGCATGCATACATCTCCATAGCATCAGTTTAATAAAAAATTTAGTAAACCTTTTGGTGAGACTAAATTTTCATCATATATTTGCAAGTTAAGGTATTGGTTAAACCAATTAAAGATTTTACCCACAACTAAATTTACACCGTACTTTTTCTAGAACTTAGCTAAAGCACAAAGCAATAACCTTATTCATTGTGTTTCGGATGTGAATTTTTTTTTACGGTTAAATCAACCTTAAGGAATTATGTAAATAATAACCGTAGGTAATTCCAACTTTGACGCACAGGCAAGCCGGAAATTTGGTCAGCGCTGAAGCATAACACCTCCTTCCTTAACCTGGTACATGACCAGCAGTGCGTTATACCCACTTTAGTAGGCCGTTAACTTATTATTGCAATTCCAATCAACGCAAATCATATGTCAATTAGATCTCAAAAACAATTCATTAATTTTTTATATGATTTAGTCCATATTAATTTTCTTGTAAAATATTACCCTTGTTTATAACATACAATTAAAAACGTATGAAAACAAGTAGGTACAAAAAAAATCATAAACACATAATAACAATTTATATGTGCAATAAATAAATCAAATAACCACATGCATACGATTTATTCAATAAATAATATCAAATCTAGGTTTTTATGTTCATATAAAAGTCTTCCCTAATTTTAAATTTATTGAATCAAATAAAGCATGTAGCAAAACACGTAACAATTACCACATAAAACATATGATCCATGAAAAACATGCATGTTCATCACGGATCTCCCACATAACTTAACAATTAAATCTCTATGGATCGAAACATTAATTCACATAACATATGCAATTCATCAAAGTTCCACCCAAATCACTTAACAATTAATTAAATCACTACGGATCGTAACCTTAAATACATGACATAACAATTAATCATGTAATTATCTAAAGATCAAAACATGCAATTTTAGGGTTTCACAAAAAAAACTTCTTTTTTTTATAATCGGCTAAAAAACAAAAAAAAACAAACCAACATTTTTTTTAAATCTGATTTTAAAAAATAAAACAAAACCAAAAACCTAAATTTTCTTTTCGAAAAAAACATGCAGTTTTAACTTAAAACAATTATTAGTTAAAAAACAATCTTTAGATCTCGATAATTATAACATGTTAAAACGGCTCTCGATGCCACTGAAGGTTTATGAAGTTCATAACAATTATTAAAAACCCTAATAAGGATCAAAGCACACATAGCGGAAGCGATTTAACAAGATCATAATAATAACACAATTATAATTAATCGAACTAGGGTTACATACCTTTATCCTAGCGAAGATCCACAAGATCACCAACGAATCATCAATTAGGGTTTATGACGAACACTACCAAGATATAGCCTAAGGTAAGGCTATATTACGTTCTTGTACACACGTAATACAACGAGCTAACCGTGATTCTAACACGTGTAAACCGAGCTTCTACACTTGTGGAATATCTACCCAACAACCCTAGAGGGGCTAGGACTAGATTATTGCTAAACCAAAAACAAAGGATAAAAGGAACCCTGAAAAAGGTGTTTTTCCTTTGGAGTTGATCAAACAAAGAAACCAAACAAATCACATAAACCAAACGAAACCCTAAGGTGCGTTTGGCTATGTGATCGCAGGAGGAGAAGAGAAAGAGAGAAGGGGATTAAAAATTATGAAGGATATGGGATTGTTTATATAGGCTTTGGCAAAACTTTTCCTCCAAGTAATAAAAAATTAAGGAAAGAAAATATTTTCTTCCTTCCTTTTGGTCCCTATGGCTGACGGTTACAAAGCACACCCAAGGGGCTTCCGGAACTTTTTCGTTTCCTTCTTTTCTCTTCTATTTAATTCCATAACGGTCGTTTATTCTTAACTCTTAATTATTAACGATCATTAGTTAAGCTTCGGTTTAATTTAATAAATATAATAGATATATTTACTAAATAAATTAACCCTTTACGTAATGTGTGCAATCCCGTAATCCTGAGTTCGATCCTAACACACGACTATTTAATTTTATGTCCATAAACTTTCAAAGTGAGGGGCGTGAAACTATGTTAAGATTTACAACTGTGTAGTTACGGCCTCGTCAACGGGTCTCATTAAGGACTTTCGGGTCAAACTAAAATTATGCTCGTGTAGATGGCATGGCCGTCTACAACTTCTGTTAAATTACCGTCTCGGGGCAGGGTTGTTTCGCGAGTGAAAAGTGGGTCGAAAAAGGGTCCGATGAGCCAAAAATATCGTGAGTTTCTTTTGATGTAAAAGCAACAGTAAGCATTTTGTAGTTTATAAATTGCAGGTATATGTTTTTGACAAGATGGTTTTGGACAGATTTTTAATGTGGTGCAACTAATTCTTTACTTGACCAAAGGACGTGGTTTTGGCTGTTATAGACTCTCGACCAGCCCGTCAGTGACATCCACCCCTAACCCGCCCCATATCCTTGGTCAGACTTGGTCCAAACCGAGCTCGAAGTTGACCCGGTCGAGCTTGTTATTTAAACACATAAAATCATAAATTTTTCTTATTTGTTTCATATTGTAAAACAAAGGTTCGATCTCAGTTTCTAATATGCTTTCTAAACGTGTCTTCGTATGAAGATGTGCTCAAGTCTTGGGTTGAAGTCATTCCATGTGAGGGTTTCACAAAAGGGTCGAGCTTTACATAGTATTTTTCATGAAATCATAAAACTATAACCCAGATATAAGTTAGCAAAATAGAATGTTTGAAGCTGCTCTTAGACATGTATATTTTACGTGTATTACATTTAAGGGTGGTGTAATTATCTTGTTACCATGTTAAGGTCTGTTACGAATTTACTTATGCACGGTTTGTTAGCAGTAGATGTATATATGTCCATTCAAAGAAAAACGTTTTCTTGTTTTATTAAGTTCTATCAAGCACATACTAAGGGTTTTTAAATGGAATGCATACAAATTTAAATGATGAGTGAAGTCTTACAATAGTCCTAGCGAAAGATGATGAACGACATAACCCACGAGCACTAACCCACGAGTGAACGCATATCTGAAACCCCGCTCCTTCCCTAGCTCAAACGCTATAACCCTTATCTCAAACTCTAGTTCACGATTTTACCCCAAGTCTTGCAACTATCAATAATTTATATTTGGTGATTTTAAAGTTGTGTTATGAATGCTTATGAAAGGTTTGTAAAGTAGGAAGGAGGTTTATGTGAGGTTCTGAGATGTGAACCAGGAATCAGTAACAAGTTTTTGTGGTGCATATCCTTTGTGCTAATTTCTTTATATCTTTTACTTGATGGTCTTTTACTAGTAACTTTTTCTAATAATCTATGATAGGTGTGTACTAAAAGGGCAAAGGTGGGATGTGTGTTAGCTTGTAGTGCTTGGTTTATTCAGTGAGGGAGACAAGAGATGAAGAAAGGCTCGGCATGTGTGTTGGCTTAATGTGCAAATTGGTTGGTCGGACTTTTGAGCAAGTAAAGTGTATGTACTGCTTACTATTTTTGTGTGGAGGTACTACTAGGTGGAGCATTCAAGTGGGAGGGAAAGACTAGTTAAAGTTATTTGAGAATATTTGAAATAAAGTTATTCTTTTAGTATTAGTAGTATTATTATTGTGATCATTTGGGCTACAAAGAAAGTCGCATGTAGTCGATCATTAGTTTTCGGGTTCCAACTACTTCATGACCGTCTGTAGATAACCACATGTAAAAGGAGAATCGCATACATAAAATTTGTTTATTACTCCTATGAACTAAAACGCAATAATAGAGCGGCCTCGCAAAATAATATTCATTTAATCGTACATTAGGTACGTACATGTTTTACAGAAAATTAAACAGGGAAAAAATCAATAGACGTTCAAGTCTAACCGGTTAACTCGATTTTAAATTAATTAAACAAGTCGAATTTTTGCGATTGTTACACAAAATGTTTTTCGCAATGAAAATCCCTTAAATAAATTAGAAATTGAAAATTGTTTGTTAATTTAATTGTTCGACAAGTCGCTATATTGAGTACATTCATTACTAGCCGATCAACTGATGTAATGGGTCTATGTCAATATAGTTCTAGAATTCAAGGGAAATACTATGGTTTATATACCGGGATAATTTTATTTTCTTGAAAGTATTTTATTGTCAAAAATACTACTACCTCCGTCCCATATTAAGTGTCCACTATGGAATATTCCAAGTCTTTGTTCTTGAACTTTGACCATAAATAATTGTATTTGTGTTATGTAATATTTGATGAAAGATATATGGATAAATTCGGTTTTAAAATGTATTTTCATTGGTATAATTATCATCAAGTATTATATAACACAAATAAAATTATTTACAGTCAAAATAAGATAAAACGACTTTGAAAAAGTCAAACTGAACACTTATTATGGGACGGAGGGAGTAATATTTAAACTTATTTCTGTAGAAATGGCTCAACCCGACAATAACACTATAAGTTTTGCGTTCAAAGCATTCTTTGATCGTCTTGAACTTACTAGCCCAAACTTTAATGATTGGTACCGCTCACTAAGAATTGTCTTGAGAGTAGCGGGTACTATTGATATCTTGACTACTCCTTATCCGGAGGATCTTGCTGAAGGAGCTTCTGAAGCGCATAGGCTTGAACACGCTATTAATGTTAAGAAGCACTCGGAGGTGGCTTGCTTAATGCTACGTAAAATGGCTCCTCCATTTCAACAGAAGTATGAGCTATTTTCACCTAAGCTAATGCTTTATGAGCTCAAGGCTATGTTTGAGAAGCCGCAAGCTGTGGAGATCTATGACTTAGTAGATGTTTTGCATAGCTAAAAACGAGCTCCTAGAAAGTCTGTTAGTGCTCATTACTTAGAGATGAGGGGTTATATGGAACATCTCATTGCACTAGGACATCCCTAGGATAATAAAATGGCTAATAACTTGATCAATAGGTCCCTTAACAAGGATTTCATTGATTTTGTTTGAAACTATAATATGCATTGCATGGGGAAGACAGTTAATGATTTGCATGCAATGCTCATTGACTATGAAAAGGGGTTAAAGGACAAGGCATCTACTTCTAATCCTTCTATACTAACCATACAAAAGGGTAGAGTGAGTAAGCTAATCCGCAAGCGAACAAGAAGAAAGACAAAGGCAAAGGTGATAAGGGAAAGCAAGTTGTGACTTATTCGAAACCTAAGCAGAACTTTGTCAAGAACAATCAATCTCAGAAGGATGAGACTTGTCACCATTGCAAGGCAAGTAGTCATTGAAAGAGGAATTGCCCTCTATACCTCGAAGAGTTACGAGAAATAAAGAAGAAGTCTGAGCAGAGCGCTGCAGCTTCAGGTACTTTATTTATGATCGAATTATTTAATTTGACATACAAATTAAATTCCTGGGTATATGACACGGGATACAATATTAACAATTGTAATGCACTACAGGCATTTAATCTGGAACGAAAGCTTTCCTATAGGTAACAATTTCTGCAAATGGGCAATGGCGCAGAAGCAGCAGTTGAAGCAATAGGAACATATAATTTAGTTTTACTTTCGGGTTTAGTATTGATTTTAAATGATTGTCATTATGCACCTACAATTGTTATGGGTGTTATTTTCTTTTCATGTTTGTTAAGTAATGGATTCGTTGACACTACTGATTATAATGGAATTTATGTTTGGAAAGATGGTATTTTCTATTTTAGTTCAATTTCTGTGAATGGTGTGTTTAAAATAGACATACATGAAAATGAATCCAAATTAATAATAAATCTGTATTTAGCATGAATAAGAAGAGAAAGTTTGACAAGAACTCTTCTTATCTTTGGCATTGTAGACTTGCCCATATCGGGAAGACTCATATACAAAAGCTTCAACGTGAGGGTCTTTTTGAAAATATCAATGATGAATCATTTGATAAATGTGAGTCTTGTATCTCTGGAAAAGATGACCAATAAATCTTTTAATAGCAATATTGAAAGAGCTACTGATCTACTTGGATTAATACATACTGATGTGTGTGGACCACTTAGACATGTGTCAAGGAAAGGTGCTAGCTACTTCTTAACATTTACGGATGATTATAGCCGTTATGGTTATGCTTATTTACTTAAACATAAACATGAGGTATTTGAAACATTCAAAGTGTTTAAAGCAGAAGTAGAACTGCAACTAGGAAAGAAGATTAAAGCTCTTCGTTCTGATAGAGGTGGTGAATATTTAAGTCAAGAGTTTATAAATTATCTAAGTGAGAATGGAATTGTTCAGCATCTTACTTCTCCATATACTCCACAACAAAATGGTGTATCCGAAAGAAGAAATTGTACATAATTAGATATGGTACGATCTATGTTTAATCTTACAACTTTACCTTTATCCTTTTGGGTTTATGCTTTAGAAAATGATGTTCGCATTTTAAATATGGTTCCCACAAAGAAGGTCGATAAGACAACGTATGAACTACGGCATGGCAAGAAGCCATATCTGTATTATTTAAAGGTCTGGGGTTGTGAGGCGTAAGTGAAACGTGACTCGGGTGACAAACTCCAACAACGATCTGTGAAATATATCATTGTAGGATACCCTAAGGAAACTATGGGTTACTACTTTTATCATCCACCTGACAACAAAGTGAGTGTTTCTAGGTATGTTGACTTCCTTAAAAGTGATCTTGCAAACCAAGAATTCAGTGGAAGAAATTATGATCTTGAAAAGAGTCATATTGATACATTACCTTCTAAAAACACTAGCAATGTAATTCCTGTAGAATCAGAAAGTCTGGCGGTTCCACCAGAATAAGTTCCTCTGCGTAGATCCACAAGGATTAAAAACACAAATAGCAATATATGTCTTCACATAGAGGATGATGATGAAGTAGGGGATCTTGGTGAACCTGCTATTTATAAATCCGTCATACTTAATCCTGAGAAGGATAAGTGGATTGTTGCTATGGATGAGGAAATGAAATCCATGAAAGTAAATGATGTTTGGATTCTTATAGATCCACCACCAAATGCTAGAGTAACGAGACATAAGTGGATATACAAGAAGAAAACCGACATGGACGGAAAAGTACAATCCTATAAAGCTCGTTTAGTAGCTAAAGGTTTCACTCAAACTTTTGGCATAGACTACGAGGAGACATTTTCTCCTGTAGCAGACATAAGAGCTATTAGGATTCTTATAGCTATAGGAGCATACTATGATTATGAGATATGGAAAATGGATGTTAAAACTGCATTCTTGAACGGTCGCTTAGATGAAGACATCTATATGCAGCAACCAGAAGGGTATGTTGATGTTAAGAATCTAGGACACGTGTGCAAACTTCAAAGATCCATTTACGGTTTGAAGCAAGCATCACGTCAATAGAATAAGCGATTTGATGAAGAAATCAAAAAGTTTGGATTTATTCAAAATTGTGATGAGCCATGTGTATATCGCAAAGCTAGTGGGAATGATGTAATATTTCTAGTCCTATATGTTGATGACATATTAATCATGGGAAGTAACACTCCAAGACTTAAAGTTGTTAAGGTTTATCTTGGTAAATGTTTTTCTATAAAGGATTTAGGAGAAGCTGCATACATTTTGGGAATTATGATCTATTAGGATAGGAAAAGACGGTTAATTGGTCTAAGTCAAGATGCTTATATATATAAGATATTGAAGAAGTATAATATGCATAATTCTAAGAAAGGTTTTCAACCTATGGAAGTTAAGCATAATCTGAGTCATTAGATGGATGCATCAACTCCTGAAGAGGAGGCATACATGCAGAAGGTGACTTACGCTTCGGCTGTAGGATCTATTATGTATGCTGTAAGATGCACAAGGCCTGATGTGACGTTTACTCAGAACTTGGTCAATAGATACCAACAAAATCTAGGGAAGCTCCACTGGACTGATGTTAAACATATTCTAAAGTATTTTAGGAGTACGAAAGATATGTTTTTGGTATTTGGAGGGGAACCAAACACATAACTGATTATGACAAGTTTTTGTGATGCGTCCTAGCAATATGATAAAGACAATACGAAGTCTCAGACGGGTTATGTTTTTGTTATCAATGGAGGAGCAATTGACTGGAAGAGCAAGAAGCAAACAACGATTGCAATGCAGGCTACTCAATCTGAGTACATGGCTGCTTCAGAAGCTGCGATGGAAGCTGTTTGGATTAGGAAGTTTATTGGAGATCTTGGAGTGATGCCCTCAATAAAAGAACCTACTGATATATATTGCGACAATTCTGCTGCAATTATATTCGCCAATGATTCTGGAGTCATGAAAGGCGTTAGACACTTTAAGCGTAGACATCACTACGTCCGAGAACAAGTTGAAGCTCGTTAAATCAAATTAATAACAGTTCACACAGATGATAACGTAGTTGATCCTTTCACTAAGGCTTTTCCTAGACCAAAGGCTGTTAAGCATGCCAAGGCTATTGGGCTGCAACTAGCTAGTGAACTCATGCAACAAATCTATGATTAGTATTTGGATAAAGGATGTTATGAAATTATTTAATAAAATAAAGATTGGGTTTCGTTCATTCTTATTATTTAATTGTGTATCATATTGTAAATGTTTTACTTAATCCATGAGTAAATGTTATGCTAAATGTGCGTTGTCGATTAATAATATGGGAATATTATTAAATTAAGACAAATCAAAATTGCGATAGAGTATACTTGAAAGTATATTGATCGATTTTTGATGATGTTCTATGAATCGAATATTGGAATTATCCAAACTATATGATTTTACTTTGTGGATCTTTGTCATCAAGTAAATCATAAATAGTTATCCTTAGACTTGAGATACCAGGAAACTCTTATGTGTCTAGTGCATCTCTGTGGAATAATCTAACGCTAAACGTAACTGGTAGCTATAAGGATTATTTTCAGAAGTGTTGCAAAATTCATAGGTTTTGCTTGTAGTTAATATGGAATTTATTTCATCTAATTTCATTTTGGAGTTTAATATAGCTGGGTCCCTCTTGGGATTAGTAAGATGTTTGTGTGGCCACACCCAAATTTATTTTGGTAATCTTGTTGAATCTGTGAATGAGAAACATAATGGTTAATGAAAGGAATGACTGAGATCCATATCCTTATTAACGTTGTATTAGAAATAAAAGGATAATAATAATGATGAATCATTAAAAGGTTTTATCTAGGAGACCTTTCTCGAGTTGTACTAGAGACATTGCTAAGTGTAACTAGACGCTAGTCAATGTAATCACGATATTCGAAATATGTGCAAGTGGGAGCTGAAAGTTTATGGACTTATATTTAATAGTCGTGTGATAGGATCGAACTCAAGATTACGGGATTGCACACAATATTTAAAGAGTTAATTTATTTAATAAGTATATTTATTGTATTTATTAATTTAATTAATAAATACATATTTATGTATTTATTAAATTAAACCGAGATATAACTTTAACGATAGTTAAATAATTAAGAGTTAAGTATTAACGATCGTTAATGAATTTATAGTAAGTATAATAAATAGAAAGAAGGATGGAAGATTCTGGAACACCCCAAAAGGGGTGTTAGGCCGTCGGTTATGGAGGTAAGGGAAGGAGAAGAAATACTTTCCTTTTATTTGTTTTGGGTTACAAAAATTAAGCCTATATAAACAACCCCTCACCTCATAATTCAAGACACACAAATCTCTCCATCCCCTCTCTTTCTTGCGATCGCAACACATAACCCACACAAGGGTTTTGGTTTGTTTTTGTGTTCTTTCGGTTTTACTTATATTCTAGTCCTATCCCCTCTCTAGGGTTGTTGGGTAAATTTTTTACAAGCGTTATAGCTCGGTTTACACGTGCTAGAATCACGGTTAGCTCATTGTATTACGTGTGTACAAGATCATAATATAGTCTTACTTTAGACTATATCTTGGTTATATACGGTATAAACTCGAGTTGGTGATTCTTTCTTCGTCTTGTGGATTTGCTTTAGCATAAAGGTATGTAACCCTAATTCGATTAATTATAATTGTGTTATTATCATGATCTTGTTAAATTGCTTCCGCTATGTGTGCTTTGATCTCGTTTAGGGTTTTATATAATTTTTATGATGTTAATAAACCTTCAATCAGGTCATTCTTACGATTGATTTGGAAACGAAGGGTGTTTTTTAGTCCCCCGGGAGATCAAGTTGATGAGCTGTGTGATGGGAAACCTTCCCACACGGTTCATAGAACACTAATTAGAATAACCTATACTAGGCACACATGTATGATCTAAGGCCCCGTTTGGTTCGCCGTAATCGGTTGTAATTCGGCGTAATCGTAATTCAATTATATTACATAGCCTGTCTGGTTCAGGGACTGAAATGAATCGTAATTCATTTTACATTACGTCAGGTTTTTGCTTTGCATTGTAATTGTAGTTGAGACATTACAATTACATCAAAGTATGTAATTCATATTACATAGGAAGTTGGATGGAATCATTTGAATTACGTCGTAAGTCATAAATTTATAGTTTAAATCATTATTAATATTATCATCATCATTATCATTATTATTATTATTATTATTATTATTATTATTATTACTAGAAATATTATTTATTACTATTAATCACACAAAGATAGAAGGGAGTCGAGAAACAGGCTGCGCTCCCACATCAGTATTACTATTATTATTATTATTATTATTATTAATTTTTTTATTATATTATTTTATTAGAATACTAGGATTTACGAAAAGTTAGTGGAAGCCTAGAAACAATTTGGGCTCCCACTCCTCTAGCAATAGCAAACCCGATCCTATTAAACATATAACAAGCATCACGTGACCCAATATCTTGAGTTATAGAGTATCTTCGGATCCGCGTTAGTAAGTTCACCGCATCCTTCAAGTTTCCCGAAAGAAGAGAATGAGAAGGAGAGAAAATAATAGGATTTGCAAGAAATTAGTGGGAAGCCGAGATACTATCTGGGCTCCCACTCCTTTAGCAATAGCGAAACCAATCCTATTAAAAATATGAAAAGCAACACGTGCTCCAATGTCTTGAGTCACAAAGAACTTTTGGATCCGTTTAAGTAAGGCAACCACATCCAACTCTAGTTCCCCCAGGGAAGAGAAAGAAAATGGTAGAAACCCATATCCAATAGCCACACACTTAGCCATATACTTAGCACGTTTACGTTTTGCAGCATCAACCACAACGCGAACGGGGACAAATTTAGCCATCCCGGATTGTGTCAAAGGTGAAGATCCAGTCAAATCCACACACACATCCAACCCTCCATCCCATGAGTAAAGTAGCATATATGCTGGTCGAAATGGTTTGCCACTCCCTCCATCCACCCCGATATCAACTTCCTTATTAACTGAAATCCTTGAACTATAACATATGTCGACAAGGGTATCGCGCACAATATTATGAAGGTGTTTGATACCAACAATCCCAGCACACGATACAACATGATCTCCAAAAATATACCAAGTAAAAACCCTCGAGCAATCAGAACAAGGCTTCGAAACAAAAAATAAAGGGATACCTAACCGATAACACAAAACAAAACGGTAAGTCTTACCGTTCATAGTTTGTCCCAACCCAGAAACAGGAAACACCCTTAGCTAGTTAGAGGAGTGATCCTCTCTTTTGGATTTCCATAAGGCCATCTGACGAGGAGATATGGAAAACATGGATTCCGCATTTTTAGTAACCTTTGTGAAATATATATCTGCTATTTTCTTCAAGAGTTTGGGGGCAGTGATCTCACTTGGATTACCCAAAAAGTCAGTCTCCATAGATGTATTAAACATACATAGAGCATCATCAAAATTAGGTCCAGGAGCTACAATAGCAGTATGTCGAAGAAGCTTAGTCTGTAAACTAGCAGACTGTAATAGTGATGCAATAAAGGTATAGTTCAGAGCATCCACTGCCAAATAGACACCAAGGCCTCCAAACGAAAAGGGTAAGGTGGCTAGCCTCCATTGCAAATCACCGAAACCAGGTCCAGAAGTAGTGATAATACGTTCTAGAGAAGAACAAAGAGCATCATCAAAAGAACGTTGGACAGACTCAAAGAAATGAGGGGGCATGTGCGCATAGTGAAGTATAATCTGGAAATACCCGTACAAGAACGAAGAAGAAACAGCTGTAACACTCTTAAATTTTCGTATCGATACAGCGGAAGGGTCAATAGAGTGTTACGGGGTAGTACAATAACTCAAATCATAGACAACGCATAAAAAGGGTTGTACAAAGCCAAACATACATTCATCCGAATAAAAGTTTAAATTTTACACAAGGTCCCCCAGTTTTAAAGTCATACAGTTTACAAAACATGTTTCGAATGAATATTATTATTAAGTGGGCCATCAAAGTCGATCTCCGTCCAAGTTACCTTCAAGTACTTGAGATAAAACATGCGAAAAATTAATTAGCGAATGCCGAGTGAATTCATAGAGTTTAGTAAAAAACGTTATATAAAAACAGTTATATAATGCAGAACACAAGCATAATATTAGTAATAAGACCCCATATTGCTAGTCAGGAAATATATTATAATTCAGTTCACATATCATACACTATTCCTGAGACCGCAACCACAGTATTACCATTATCGGTATTATTATCGGATTATTATAAGCCGCATGACATTGTTGCCTTTATATAATATACAACGGGTCGCGAGCCCGACAAATAGGTGCCCATCTAAATCAGCGTGTCGTCACTAATATCACGCTATATAAATCCTCTCATACATAAATTCGCTTACCAATCGATGTGGCACGACGGGGATCAACCGTCAAGGCGCGAACTAGGTTAATCTTCCCCAAATAGTACTATTATATGCATAAGCGTCTACCAACTCTCGGTAGTTCACAATTCATGCTAATGGTACTTATAGTGACATAACCTAACTAATAATAATCCATTTCAGTCATTCATTAGGTCATACAATCAATCGGGTCTATATCAATAAGCATACAATCGAGACCACTTGTGTTCTATTTTTATTAATACTCGCATGTTATCTCCCTCGCGGGTTAACAAAATATTTCATAAAACATTTAAAGAATGTGAGGCTATGAACTCACGTTAGTTTGGAAAGGCGGGTTATCGGTAATTAAGATGTACGGTGCGTGCCTCGATCACGGGAAACCTAAACAAATAATACTCGATCTTAGACTATGTCGAATAATATTTATAAAAGTTGTTATGTATATGTAATGATGTCATAAACATGATAATCAAGTGGGGTTTTAACACTTTACACAACACTATTAGTTGTTAAGTATTTAGTTAACTTAGTCTAATTATACCAGTTTTAGCTCATGTATATGTTAAGACCCAATAGGCCCATTAAGAGTCCAATACATTTTATTAGTCAATTTATCTGTTTAGGACCAGGCTTATACTCATATGTTGGGCTCGAGTGGGTTGAGCCCATGAGCAAGTCCAATAGTGCTAAACCAAACTAGTTGGGCCTAGTGGTCCAGCAAGGCTAATTTTGGTCCATTACGGGCCCATAAGTTACAAAACTCGTTTTGTCGGTTTTTACTTGTTAAATGTGTTTACAGATAAGTAGATTTTCTATAAAAACATTACCTTAGACGGGTCCGACCATCTAAGTTTTATTTGGCGAAAACGCCGTCCTTTCGCTTTTAGCCGAAAAGACGGAAAAGTTATATATATAGTTTTTAGTTAGAAAACCATTTGAGTTTTATTTTTATAAAATGTGATACTTATTTATGGTAGTATATAAACATATTTTATAGTAGATATTGTCAATTATTTACTTTTATATACTTATTTATATATTAATTTACTTCAAGTGGCCTTTTAATATTATATAACTTATAGTGAAATCTGATGTCAAAAGTCAAGTTCACCATTTTTATCATATCTTGAGTTCTATAACGAGTTAGAACCCCAAATGGCTGTAAAAACTACATGATATGCTTTACAAATAACTCTTCTATGGCTCCTTCACAAACAGCATCTAAATATCAGTTTTAATTCGTCCAAAACAGATCAGTCAGATTAGTACCTCAAAAGTATTTTGGCCCTATCTTGCTCATTTTTAACATTTCATTGTGTAGACAATTAACCACATGTGTAAAAATAATTTATCTATCATTATATCAAATAATCTAATCCATTTAATCAAGTAAAAATATTGAAACTTACTGTTTTTCACAGCCTATTAATCTAGTTAAGATTTTATCAACTTTTACTTGTAGATGTAGCCTTATTAACTTAATCTAGTGAAACAAAATCCCCATGCAATACTTTGATCATCATTCATCACCATCATACATATACATTTTGAAGTAAATAGACAAGTACATTTACAAAATTAATAGGATGATAGAAAGAAAACAATCTTTATACCAACCAAATGATGAAAATGATGAGATTTTGGATGAACAAGGCTTGATATTGTAACCAAATCTTTAACTTTGCAAAAAAACTTTTTGAAATCTTCAAATATATGAACTTCACTTGAGAAATCAGCCTAAGAACTCCTTAGAAACTTCCTTTCACAAATTGTAATCACCTCCAATCATCCTCCTTTTATGTAGTTATCATCATATGTTGATTATAGATTAAGTTGTAGGTTAAAAATTGTTGAAGATGGTGGTATTATGATGGTGGTGGACGGCCAAAGAGGGAGAGCGAGAGAGTTTTTGGTAAACTTTTACTTACACATGCAAGTGTGTGAGATGTGTGAGAGATTTGGAGGTTTTGTATCTTGTGAACTTATGAGACAAGTGTCTCAATTAAGCTTAAAAATTTGACACCAAAGGGTGTCACCCCTTTGTGAAATCCGCCCCTATTAGGGGTGGGACAAGTGTTAAACTTGTCTCATCCCTAATATTTTACGGGTACTCCTCGATTCTAGTTTCTTCGATTTACGTGCCCGTGGGTCGATTTACGAAAAACATTTTTACAAATTATGAAACTACGACACAAAACGATTCTAGTAAAAATTGTCTCATCCAAAATGGAGCACAAAAGCGTAAATACGTAAACCTAGGGTTTCCGGTTTAATCGTAAAAGACGTTTTATTATGCACGTAAGCCCTAATTTCATCCCGTAAATATGTGAGTTCATGAACCAACACAAAAATAAAATATAAAAATAATATACGAGAATAAATTTACTACCTGAAAATGTCAGATTGTCACAACATTTCCTCCTAAAAAGGGATCTACGCCCTCGTAGATCCATTTCATTTCGATGCCCGTTTCTTATTGAAGTCGAAGAGGTGTGGGTATTTCTTCCACATTTCATCCTCTCGCTCCTAAGTAAATTCTGGCGCATGCTTTGAATTCCACCGAACCTTAACAATAGGTATTCGACTTTGCTTAAGTTGCTTTACTTCACGATCTATAACCTCTACGGGTTCTTCGATAAAATGAAACTTCTCATCAATGCTGACGTCATCTAATGAAATTTTCTCATCACACCTAGCTAAACATTTCTTCAGATTAGATACACGGAATGTATTGTAAACACCATGAAGTTCTTGGGGTAACTCTAATTTATAAGCCACTGGACCAACTCTAGATAAAATCTTGAATGGTCCGATATAGTGGGGATTCAATTTCCCACGCTTTCCAAATCTTATGACGCCTTTCCATGGCGACACTTTCAACATCACACGGTCCCCCACTTTAAACTCCATCGGTTTCCGTCGCACATCCGCGTAACGTTTCTTCCTACTTTGGGTTGTCAACAACCGTTTCTTAATTTGAACTATCATCTCTATAGTCTCCCAAATCAATTCCGGTCCAGTGAGCTGGGTATCCCCAACTTCACTCCAACATACAGGAGACCTACACTTTCAACCATATAGAGCTTCGAACGGTGCAGCCTTAATACTAGCATGATAAATGTTATTATATGAAAATTCTACCAATGGCAAATGTTTATCCCAATCCTTACCAAAATCAACTACACATGCTCTTAACATATCCTCCAGTGTCTGTATCGTCCTTTCACTCTGCCCATCAGTTTGGGGGTGATAAGCAGTGCTCATATCAAGATTCGTTCCCAAATATCTTTGGAGGGATGTCAAAAAATTCGACGCGAATCGAGGGTCTCGATCAGAAATAATTGATACAGGCACTCCGTGCTTACATACAACCTCCTTAAGATAAAGACGAGACAGCTTCTCCAGTGAGAACTGCTCTTTAATAGGAATGAAATGAGCTGATTTGGTCAGTCTGTCGACAATGACCCAAATCGAGTTATTTCCAGAAGATGTGCTAGGAAGCTTAGTGATGAAATCCATCGTGATTCGCTCCCACTTCCATTCAAGAATTTCGGGTTGTTGAAGTAGTCCTGATGGCTTTTGATGTTCAGCTTTGACTTTTGCACAAGTCAAACATTGACGAACATATATTGCAATATCGGCTTTCATATTCGGCCACCAATATAACTTCTTCAGGTCATGATACATTTTATTAAAACTATGATGAATGGAATATTTAGATTTGTGGGATTCGAACATGATTAAATCTCTTAAGCCCCCATACTTAGGTAACCACATACGACCTTTTAAGCATTTCACTCCGTCTGTTCTAACCTCTAAAGGATCTCCTTCACCTCGAAACCCTTCATTATCAAAATTTTCTTTCTTACAAGCTTCTATTTGTGCATTTCTAACTTGTTCAGGCAAATTATTGTGCACAGTCATGACTAGAGAACGTACCCTGATCGGCTCTATATCCTTTCTACTTAATGCATCGGCAACAACATTTGCTTTACTTGGGTGATATTTTATCTCACAATCATAATCACTTAACAGTTCTATCCATCTGCGTTGCCTCATGTTCAGTTCTTTTTGGTCGAGGATATACTGCAGGCTTTTATGATCGGTGAATATCATACATTTGGTGCCATACAGATAATGTCTCCACAACCTAAGAGCAAAGACTACATCTCCTAACTCTAGATCATGAGTAGTATAATTTTCCTCATTTTTCCTTAATTGACTAGAAGCATAAGCTATCACTTTTTCTCGCTGCATTAAGACAGCTCCAAAACCACTAAGAGACGCATCACAAAATACCACAAAATCCTCACTACCTTCGGATAATGATAAAATAGGTGCACCACATAATTTTTACTTCAATACCAGAAAAGCTTCATCTTCTTCACTTCCCCATACAAAAGGTTTATTGTTCTGAGTAAGCTTGGTCAGGGGTTTAGCTATTAAAAAAATTCTTTAATGAACCGTCTATAATAGCCAGTCAATCCTAAGAATTGTCGCACCTCCGTTGGCGTTGTCGGTGCAGACCAGCTCTTAATGGCTTCAACCTTTGCCGGATCAACATGAATTCTATCTTTGTCAATCACATAACCAAGAAACTGAACAGAGTCCAACAAAAAATCACATTTCGAAAACATTGCATACAACTTTTCATCCTTTAACAAATTCAAGATAGTCCTTAAGTGTTCCCCATGCTCTTCTTTATTCTTGGAATAGATTAGAATGTCGTCAATGAACACGATCACAAATTTATCCAAATAGGGTTTGCACACTCGATTCATTAGATCCATGAATACCGCTGGTGCGTTAGTTAACCCAAATGGCATTACTTGAAATTCGTAGTGTCCATAACGAGTTCTAAATGCAGTAATAGGAATATCTTCTTCGCGAACACGAAGTTGATGATATCCGGACCGCAAATCAATCTTAGAATATACACTAGAGCCTTGTAGTTGATCATATAAATCATCAATCTTTGGTAAAGGATATCGATTTTTAATCGTCAATTTGTTTAGCTCACGGTAATCGATGCATATACAGAAAGATCCATCTTTCTTTTTAACGAACAAGACTGGAGCTCCCCAGGGTGACGAGCTCGGTCGAATAAAACCCTTATCAGACAACTCCTTGAGTTGTTCGGATAATTCTTTCAATTCAGATGGTGCTAATCGGTAAGGCGCACGTGCCATCGGTGCAGCACCAGGAACAAGATCGATTCGAAACTCAACCTGCCTTATCAGCGGAAGTCCGGGTAAATCATTGGGAAATACCTCAGGAAAATCTCAGACAATAGAAACGTCTTCTAATCATTTCTCCTTAGACTCATTCCCGGTCACATGAGCTAAGAATAGCTCGCAACCGTTCCTGATGTACTTTTGGACTTTAATACATGAAACGATTTTCAGACGGGATTCACCTCGATTACCATCAATTAATAATGTCCTATTCTTAAGAGGAATTTTAACCTTCTTTTTGCCACATATAATTGCAGCATCATTCAAGGATAACCAATTCATTTCAATAATAATGTCAAAACTACCTAGTTCGATTAACATCAAATTAATCGGAAAGGAATGGTTCAAGAGATTTAAAGATCATCCTTGCAATAACTTATTAGTTCTTACCAATTTACCATCAGCCAAATCTACTTCGTAACTGGTATCTATCTCAATAGGTTCAATGTCAATAAGGGCACTAAATTTGGTAGATACAAAACTCCTATCAGCACCTGAATCCAATAGAGCAACAGCATAATGATTGTTAAGTAAAAATGTACCAGTAACGACATTTGGATCCTCCTTAACATCAACTGTCCCAAGTTGATAAGCACCCCCTGGTTGTTTCTTCCTTGGTCATTCTTTTTCAACTTTAGACAATCTGGTTTCTTATGGCCTTCTTGTGGAAATGCTAAATCGGATCCGGTGGTCTAATGTGGTGGTAGATGGTGGTGGTAGCCATTGTTGGTTTAGAGAGAGAGAGAGAGAGGTTGAATGTGTGTGAAAATAAGAGAAAATGAATTAAACTTGAAATGTGACACAAGCAACACCCCTCCTTGGAAGCTAAGGAGGGGTATATATAGTCACACACGCACCTTAAACTATACATCGAACCTAGTCTAGTCTAAGCGTGTGTGACTATGATAACTAATGGGAATTCTTAAATGTCGTCACATAAAGTGAGTTTCCAACAATCTTCCCCCATGGGACGATGTGTAGAATTCCTTACAATATTCTTCCTAACAAGTACAAAATGATTAAGAACAAGAGCTTTCATGAAGCGTCCAATGCTGATGAAGTCTTCTGAGGCCTTCGTCTTCAAAACGACTCATCTTTAAAGTAACTTGTTGAAGAAATACTGTAACGGCACGAGCTAAGTAACCCATACACTTCTTGTTAAGGAGAAGATTCTGAATTAGCTTCCCCCTAATTCATGCCACATAAACTTGATGTAGAAGCTTTTAAATAGCTTCCCCCTAAATCGATAATCCCCGTAAGCAACTTCAAAGCTTTCAATAAAGCTTAGAATGATTAAGCGCACAGCGGAATCTAACAAGCAAATCCCATCATATAACATGATAACGTTGCTAAGAGGGATTGAAAGTTAGGGGAACACCAAGTAGATCAACAACTTTTCTTCTCACGCTTGAATAATTCTTCTGAATTTTTCTTCCCCCTGAGAGTTCAAGTTATGCATACCAGAAAGAATCAAGACATTTCTTCCCCCACGTAGTTGAAGAAAGTAAATCAATCCCAATTATGAAGCTCAAATACTGAAGTGGACACTTTATCCCATTCATGAAGTTGACATCGTAACACCAGAGTCAATTAAGTCCCGGAAATGCACATGTCTTCTTCCGGAGATGCACCAGAGTCAATTAAGTCTCGGGAATGCATATAGGATAATGATGATGAATAATTGCAACCACCAAACAATTAAACATCGAATCAATAGTGTACCGTTTAGAGATTGATAACGCCACGAGTTATAACACTGATTTTCTCTGCGGCTATGACAAATGTCATCCCAGAATGTCTTCAAATCAAAAGAAGGTATGAAGTTCATCACGTGTACTTGTTGTGCGTTCAATGTGTCTTCTTCTTCCCCCTTGATGGTTTCGAAACTCGGAACCATCAATAAATCGTAAGCACATGAACCTGAAAAGCTCGAGAGAATAATAAATAAGCTTAATTATATTCGGTGAGAATCAGCTGTTGATCAAAAATCTCTTCTCATAAACTCTCCATGGCCACCTTTACCAACCCACGAGAAAGCAATTTGAAGTGACCGCTGATAGAATGAACCGGATACATCAAACATGAAGCTGAATAAAAATCCTTCGATCTTGTGACTTAAGCTTGCACTATTGTTGAATGAAGAACGGTGGAGAAATATCTAAGTACTTAATGCATCACTGAAGAAGTCTATAAGTACAACACCTCTTGAAATTATCCATGTCGACTAAGCGCGTGACACTGAGTACAACAATGTAACCCCTTTAAGTGATAGTTATCCGAGTCATCAACCATCCACCCCGAACCCGGAAACTAGATAACCAAGTCGTCATTCTAATATGAAGCACGAGCAAGTTATCTATGAAAGATAAAATAAGTACACGCCTTCAAAAAAATCCGAATTCAACTTCCCATAATAAATACCCGATCCAAAAAAAAATCTGTAGCCACTAAAAAATCGCCCAATTTTTTCTTGGTCTCGTCTCAAATAAATTCTCGTCACATTTGTCACGTTACTTTGTCATGACACGATGTCACATTTAAATCCCGACATTATCCACAAAATTTTATTCAAAATAATTAATTTTGAAATGAAAATTCGTTTATATTGTGTGTTTAAAATATACAGCCCATAGCCAAGTTTCAAAACTCGTGTGACCATCAAGTCAGAAGCCCAGCCCATGTGTACATGGCCCAAATAGCACAGTTTTGTAACCGGTAAATATCTGGTAAAAGTAAATAGATAAGTGGGAAATGACTCATCCACCACATTGTTTCCATCGCCTTGTTTTAACCACGTGTGAGATGATAAGTGATTATCATTTATGTGGGATAAAAACACACCATTAAACCTAATCACAACTCTTAGATTCATCCGCCCCCAAATACTCTCTCAACCTTCACCTCGTATCCTCCGTCCCCCCCAAATCATCAGAAACTTTCTCAACAGATGAAAAACAATCATCCTAATCACATCACCGATCTTGTTCCCACACAAACATAAATCATTAATATATATAGCTTCTTCCATCGCCCAAAGGGAACTTAAAGTACAAGACGTGGCTACAAGATCTTCAAAAGATCTCGGGTAAGGTTGTAAAACGAATTAATGAGATGATTATAACAAAAAAATGTTATAAATCATTCATACATTCGAATATCAAAGGAGCATAGCTTTAAAGTTGCATATTGATTGTGTATGTGGGTCTGTTTGTTAACGAATCAAGGAAGGACCAAACAATATTGTTTATGGTCAAACCCTTTTAAGATTCAAAAATTAAATATGGTTGAAACCATATATATAGATCGATGATGATAGATTTTAATTCGTGGGTTTAGATCTTATAGGATCTTGACATGCATGTCGTTACACGAAAATAAAAATTATAAATCTGAGATTATATTCGAGTTACTGTTTGAGTCTAGATTGGGTTTTAGGTGTCGATGGGTTAGAGATTAGAAATGGTGTTGAGGAGTTAAAAGGTTGGCTGTGAAACGTGGGACTCAGTGAGTTAGCTGAGTCAACTCGGTAATTACCGAGTTGACTCGGTTGCGATGGATTTTGTTTTGGTCACAATGTTGTCCACTGATTTTATAAACTGTCTATCGAAATGTCTAAAAGTCAACCCATTGGAATGTTTTGTGTTCTATCGCAATGTTTACAAAGTAGGTCCATCGCAACGTAGAAACAAATAAACCATCGTAATGTATCCTCTACAACCCATCGGAATCTGATGGACACCATCGCAATGGACACCATCGCAATGGTTCCATCGCAATGGTACCATCGCAATGGTTCCATCGCATTGTGTTCCATCGGAATATTTGATCGCAAGTAGAAACCCTTGGTTTATGCGATCGCAATATTCCGATCTGAAAGCTTATCCAAAATTACTGTCCTTTTCCATATATTCAGGAACCTGTTTTTGAGTCTAATTTTTAGCTGGCAAATCTGGGTTTTCACCTTCATCTTAAAAAAAAATTAAAGAAAACTGTAAAAATTGAACCCCAGACATGCAAATTGACAAGAAAGATGATATTTGACCCAAAGTTAAACCGTGAGACCAGGTACTCAAAACCTCAAAACCAGTAGTAAACCCAGATATGAGACAAGAGATTGGATATGTGGGCTGTGACAAAATACTTGACTGTTTAGACAGATTTGGACAAAGATAGAACAATGACACAATTTGGACAACATGATAACAAGACGTGACACACAGTTACCACAATGTGTCCATAAAAATGAAACCGTGACAAATAAAGAGACATATGGACCAAAAAAAATATGACGAGATACTAAAAAAGTGTTTAGACCACCAAATCGAAACAAAAAACATGATCCAAGGAATGAACCAAGGCTCTGATACTAAATGTAGAAATGCTAAATCGGATCCGGTGGTCTAATGTGGTGGTAGATGGTGGTGGTAGCCATTGTTGGTTTAGAGAGAGAGAGAGAGAGGTTGAATGTGTGTGAAAATAAGAGAAAATGAATTAAACTTGAAATGTGACACAAGCAACACCCCTCCTTGGAAGCTAAGGAGGGGTATATATAGTCACACACGCACCTTAAACTATACATCGAACCTAGTCTAGTCTAAGCGTGTGTGACTATGATAACTAATGGGAATTCTTAAATGTCGTCACATAAAGTGAGTTTCCAACACTTCTTCTCCACAATTATAACAAACGACTCCCCTCTTACACTTTTCCACTTTGTGTCCTAGCTTTCCGCAATTTGTACACATCCAGCAATCACCAGCATGCCTCTTATTACCACACTTTAGACACTTTTCATCATTACGCGGTGCGTTGTTAGTCAGATCGTTTTCATTCCCCTTCTTTAATTTTGACGGTGATTGAAATTTTGCCTATTGTCACCTCGACCTCCACGATCGCCTTCACCCTTTCTTTTCTCACCAACGTGTGCTTCATCTTCCTTATCCTGAATGATTTGTCCAATGAGCTGGTAAGCCATTTGAACCGCATCATCAATGGTCAATGGCTTTGACGATGTCACATCCTCTCGGATGTTCTTGGTCAACCTCTTAATGTATTGATCAATACTTATCTCCTCAGGTTCAACCAACCGGGGACATAACAAAGCCAACTCATGGAATCGATTAGTGTATCCATCAATGTCCACACCTTTCATTTTCAAATGAGTCAACTCTTGTTCCAACCTTATAATCACACTACGAGGACAAAATTCCTGTGTCATCCACTTTTTAATTTCTACCCATGGGGTAGCATTAGCAACATCAACGCCTATAAAAGCAATCCTCCCATTCCACCAAGTCAATGCACGACCTCTAAGGGTAGCCATAGCAAAAGTCACCTTATCTTCCTCCTTACACTTACTAATGTGAAACACAGACTAAATCTTTTCAATCCATTGACATAATCCTACCGTACCTTCAGTTCCATTAAAAGGGAGTGGGTCACATTTCATGAATGTCACATAAGTACAACCACCGACTTCAGGTGCATTAAGTCCAGGTCCTCCAACATTTCCTCCACCATTAGCATTCACATTATTATCATTCGCATTATTACCGCCAGCTCCGCTACCGCCAGCTCTACTACCGCTAGCTCCACTACTGCCAGCTCAACTACCGCCAGCTCCGCTACCGCCAACTCCATTTCTAGAATTTGCCATAAACTCAGCCATAGATACGGAAACTTGCTCCGCAATGATCCTACGCACTTCTTCCTCAGTCACGACTTTCTTGGGCGGCATGATTCTATTATCGCAAAATTTAAAGTATGATAAGCATTCACTCAACGAGAGGTTTAAATAAAAGGGTCGAATTGATAACAAGGAAGCAAAATATATATATAAGGTATGACATGGAATTTAATACAAAAGATACATATTTCATTAGATCACAAACAACTATATCGTCTTAGTTAACTTTCCACATCATAACCTTAGCACTATACAAGCCCAAAATTTGTGCTAGATCTACTAACCGACATACCGGTTTAGTTAAGGTTTTTCAAAAGATACAAAGATACTACTAAGGATAAACTAGTCTACTAAGAACTGCTAGAGGGTCCATCATCATTCTTCTTCTTTGGTATCTTCCTCGGACGATAACAAGACTTATCATCATCAGTTGGGCACTTATGAATCACTCCTCTCTCG
This sequence comes from Glebionis coronaria, assembly GCA_025667525.1. Taxonomy (NCBI): domain Eukaryota; kingdom Viridiplantae; phylum Streptophyta; class Magnoliopsida; order Asterales; family Asteraceae; genus Glebionis; species Glebionis coronaria. The sequence goes on from CM046882.1 coordinate 528,779,648, forward strand.
ACCATCTCAGCATAAAACCTGCTTTTCCAACCAACAGATACCTGTAACTCTCTTTCCGCCTTCTCGCGCATTGCACGAGCCACATTCAATTGATCTCCATCGAGTTCACCTTTTTCTTCATTTCTGCATATTCACCATTTTCCAACACAGGCAATCTCCTAAACGCTTCATTCATACTGCGCTCCACATCACTCAAACCCAAATCAAGCAACTCTCGCTCTTTCTCACCAATCTTTGTTTTCAACTCCAATAAAGCAATATGAGTCTGAACAACACCTAAACCAATCTCTGTCATACTACCTTGGACTCGGGAAGCATCTAAATCACGTCTTAAGGCCCAAGGTGCAAGTCCATCAATATGAGTAGCCTCTCGAACCCTCGACGACTCTCCTATCACATGCACACTCCTCTGAAAGTCATCCCTATCAATCGGCCTTCGGTTAGTAATCCCATTATTGCCATCAGGTGCATCATCATCTTCTTACTCAGACGATTCATCACTAGGTAACTCAGAATCAGAATCAGACCACTCAACTAGAGGGGGTAAAAGCTCACTATCCTCAACATCATAAGGAAAAATAAGCTCCGCCTAATTATCATCAATCTCATCACCTATATCTACCTCCTCCTCGACATCCTCGTCGTCATCCTCATTACCTACATCATCTATATCAACCTCATCATCTTCCTCGACACCAACATTACCATCCTCTACAATATTATCCTGTGGGGCAATCTGATCTCCTAGTCCTATTTGGGGCTTAGGATCCTCAAATGATTCCTCCTCTTCTTCCTCCATATCTTCTTCTACATTATAATCCACTATGTCTAGCTAGGCGTTATCATCTAGGTTAGGTTCAAGAATAACAGGGTTCTCTACGGGAATGTTAGGGTCTGCCATGACAAATCTGCATTATATAATATATCTCGTATTAGCATAAAAATAATTATTAAACAGTTATATATACTGAAACCACGGTATATATATAAATTAGATTATATATCAAAATATATATCTTCTCAATAAGGCTTGTTGGTAACATCGGAGATCTTCGGCACCGTTATAGTAAAAAAATTTAAACATTTTACTCAAAATTTGAAAAATATTTATGGTTAAATTTTTTTTGAAATGTTTTATTCAAAACCTTGGTTTTAAAAATCTTTCATTCTCTATAACGAGAGCTCTGGTGCCAAACTGTAACACTCTCAAATTTTCGTATCGGTACAGCGGAAGGGTCAATAGAGTGTTACCGGGTAGTACAATAACTCAAATCATAGACAACGCATAAAAAGGGTTGTACAAAGCCAAACATACATTCACCCGAATAAAAGTTTAAAGTTTACACAAGGTCCCCCAGTTTTACAGTCATAAAGTTTACAAAACATGTTTCAAATGAATATTATTATTAAGTGGGCCATCAGAGTCGATCTCCGCCCAAGTTACTGATAGGTGTGTAAACACCCATCCTTTTTACCACTTAATTACAATAATAACCGAGCCAAAACATGTATTTTGTGTCTTTTATGTCGGAATTATGCGTGGTTTGTGTTTATGTTGTAATTTAGGACGAAAAGGTGAAAAGTGGAGAAAACACGGGCATTCACGGGCTTTTATTGAAGAAAAAGATGAAAGACGAAGTCAAGAGTGCAAAAAGAACGGAAGTCCAAGACCAATTCTGAAGATTTATCGAAGAAAAAGTCGAAAGACGGAAGTTTATCAAAAGTCGAAGAACTCAAGTCTATTTTATTGAAGAATTAAAAGACGAGTTTAAAGAAATCCCGAGCCAAAAGTCATTAAAGTCCAAGATTAATAAAAGATTAAGAACGGAAGGACTTAATGGTGCAATTAAGAAGAAAGGAAGGAGGGGAGGAAGCTTCCTCTAACCATCTCCCTAATCCCCTATAAATAGCCCTTATATTCATGTCATTAGTTTTTGTTGGCTAGAGTGACACTAGTTCTTCCACCTTTATTTACTTGCTCTTTAAATACATGTCAATTTAAATACTTGTCTTGCACTTTTAATACCTTTAATTTTCAAGTAAGTGTTCTTTAATTTTCTTGTTTTAATCTCTCATTCTACCTTTCTTTCTATGCTTTAATCTTTGTTTACATGCTTATTGTCTTGCTTATTTGATTAAAGATTTCAGTTTTATGCTTTTAATTGTTTTAAATCATTAATTTTTATAGCTTACTTGTTTTCATCTTAAAGTTTATAAAGTTTTTATAAAAGTTATTTTTATATTAAGTTTGATTTCGTAAATTTTTGTTTCATTTTATGTTTTTAAAAGTCTTCAAATTGTAGCTTATTAGCTTTTTCTTATTCTGTCTTGTTTAGGATTTTAGACTTGTGCTTATTTGATTTATAGCTTATTTCTCTAGCTTATTTTAGTTTATTTCTACTGTATTCCGATCTTGCCGATCGGAAAAGGGTTATACATTCCGACCATAGCTCCTTGGCTTGGTCGGAAAAGGGTTTACAACATTCCGATCGAAGGTACTTTGGTATTCCGATCAGGGTAGGCTTTGAGTATTCCGATTAGGAGTTGTGACAGCATTCCGATTGGTGGTTCATTCCTCATTCCGATCGAGGTGCTTGTTTGGTATTCCGATCAGGGTAAGTGACAATATTCCGATCAAGGGTTCCGATCAGCATTCCGACCAGGGTTTATTCCATATTCCGATCAGGGTTTGTAACATTCCGATCTACGGTAAGTACATATTTCGATCAGGATTTGTTTGGTTATTCCAATCTGAAGAAGTGACATATTCCGATCTGGTGTTCCGATCACATTCCGATCAGGAGGTTAGTGCATTCCGATCGGAATGCATTCCGATGGTAGTGTTGTTTTCTATTTTGTCTTGTTTTAATTTTTAAGTTATCATTTTAATTCTTTGTCTAATTTTAATTCTCGTCACGCTTTTAATTTCAAGTCATTTAATTTTAATTATTTTAAATTTTTCACCTTTCTTCTAATTAGACTTTGATTTAATTTCTCGCCATTTTACTTTAACGCATTTTAATTTTAAGCCATTTACTTTTAAGTCTTTGAACTTTTTATTTAAATCAACCAAAAATATTCTTTTTCACCAGAAACAACTGAGTCGTACTTTAAGCCGGATTTCAATTCGTTAAGATATCGAGAACAACAATTTAACTGAGTAAAATCCAGTTATTAGTTACCTTCAAGCACCTGAGATAAAACATCAAAAAATTAATCAGCGAATGCCGAGTGAATTCATAGAGTTTAGTAAAAACCGTTATATAAAAACAGTTATATAAAGCAGAACACAAGCATAATATCAGTAATAAGACCCCATATTGCTAGTCAGGCAATATATTATAATTCAATTCATATATCATACACTATTCCTGAGACGCAGCCACAATATTACCATTATCGGTATTACTATCGGATTACTATAAGTCGCATGACATTGTTGCCTTTCTATAATATACAACGGGTCGCGAGCCCGACAAATAGCTGCCCATCTAAATCAGTGTGTCGTCACTAATATCACGCTATAGGATGATAGAATGAAAACAATCTTTATACCAACAAAATGATGAAAATGATGAGATTTTGGATGAACAAGGCTTGATCTTGTAACCAAATCTTTAACTTTGCAAAACAACTTTTTGAAATCTTAAAATATATGAACTTCACTTGAGAAATCAGCTCAAGAACTCCCTAGAAACTTCCGTTCACCAGTTATAATCACCTCCAATCATCCTCCTTTTATGTAGTTATCATCATCTGTTGATTATAGATTAAGTTGTAGGTTAAAATTTGATGAAGATGGTTGTATGATGATGGTGGTGGACGGCCAAAGAGGGAGAGGGAGAGAGTTTTTGGTAAACTTTTTACTTACACATGCAAGTGTGTGAGATGTGTGAGAGATTTGGAGGTTTTGTATCTTGTGAACTTATGAGACAAGTGTCTCAAGTAAGCTTAAAAATTTGACACCAAAGGGTGTCACCCCTTTGTGAAATCCGCCACTATTAGGGATGGGACAAGTGTTAAGCTTGTCTCATCTCTAATATTTTACGGGAACTCTTCGATTCTAGTTTCTTCGGTTTACGTACCCTCGGTTCGATTTACGAAAAACATTTTTGCAAATTATGAAACTACGACACAAAATGATTCTAGTAAAAATTGTCTCATCAAAAACGGAGCACAAAAGCGTAAATACGTAAACCTAGGGTATCCGGTTTAATCGTAAAAGACGTTAAATTATGCACGTAAGCCCTAATTTTATCCCGTAAATATGTGAGTTCATGAACCAACGCAAAAGTAAAATATAAAAATAATATACGAGAATAAATTTACTACCTGAAAATGTCAAATTGTCTCAAACTCACACTGAGGATCATTGATTTTAGCAACAACATCCATAAGTGTAATGGTCTTAGCCACTCTCTTCGACACAAGCTCATTACAAAAATCAGAATCCACACTAGCGGGCCCACCAAGTAAATTAACACCATGTAAAGGTCAAGCAATATTAGGTGGGAAAACACCTGTAAGCCTGCTACGAGGGTCTTCTTTGGCCAAAAAACTTCAGTTTTGTCAACATTAAGATGTAGGCCAAACCCGGGTCCATCCTCCATTATTAACTTTAGAACCTCCCCTACAACCAAAGCATCCCCAACAATAGTACCATCATCCAAATACCAAGCATGTAATGAGAGGCTAAAGGAATCTCGAATCTTACAAATCAAGGGATGTAATACCAGGAAAAAAAGCAAAGGACCAAGGGGAACACCTTGTTGTACCCCTTGGCACGACCATAATACGTGCTCCCCATAATACAATCTGGCAGGGTTAGAGTAACAAAAATCTACCCAACGAGAGATAGCAGGACAACGGAGTCGAACTTCTCGCAACATAACCTCTCGATCAACCAAGTTGAAGGCGTTCTTAAAGTCCACCAACAACATCGAAAGACCTACCTCATCGCTACAACTTTCAATCAAACGATTCACTACATGAAGTATGGCCTCACTTCCTCCCGACACCCCAACACCAAACTGTATGCCATTATTATTAATATTATTATTATTATTTATTATTATTATTATTATTATTATTATTATTATTATTATTATTATTATTATTATTATTATTATTATTATATTATTATTATTATAATTTAAAACATCAGTATTACTATTATTATTATTATTATTTATTATTTGTTTTTTGACAAAAAATTAGTGGAAAGCTGATATACTATTTAGACCCCCACTCCTCTAGTGATAGCAAAAGCTATCCTTTTAAAATATAAGCACTAACACGTGTCCCAACGTCTTGAGTCACACAGTCACAACCTATCTTATTATTATTATTATTATTATTATTTTATTTTATATTTATATATATTTTTTTAATAATAATATTAATATTAATAATAATTATTATTATTATTATAAACTTAAGAGATTTACAAAAGATTAGAGGGAAGCCGAGATACTATCTGGGCCCCCACTCCTTTATGAATAGCGAACTGATCCTATTAAATATATGAACTGTAGCACGTGCCCCAATATCTTGAGTCACGGAGAATTTTTGGATCCGTTTTAGTAAGGTCACCGCATCCTTGTCTAATTCTCAAAGCGTAGAAACCGATAACGGGAGAAAACCATACCCAATATCTGAACATTTAGCCTCAAACTTGGCACGTTTATGATGCGCTGCATCGGTCCACGCACGACTGGGAACAAAATAAACCATCCTAGTTTGCGTCAGGGGTGAGGACCCTGTCAAATCCACACACACATCGAGCCGTCTATCGTACGAGTATAGTAAAATAGTAGCCGGACGTAGAGGTTTATCACGCCCTCCACCGAGGCTGATGTCGACTTCTTTACCGGCTGAAATCCCTAACCTTATGCCGGTTTTTAATGCCAATAATACCGGCACATGATACAACATGGTCTCCATAAATATCTCCCGTAAAGACGCTAGAGCATGCTGAGCACGGCTTTGGAACAGAAAATAGGGGAATACCTAATCAATAACATAACACACAGCGGTAAGTCTTACCGTTCATAGTCTGGCCCAAACCAGCAATTGGAACCACTCTAAGCCAGTTAGAAGTGTGATCCTCCATTTGAGATTGCCATAAAGCAATTTGTAGAGGAGATAAAGAAAAAGTGCATTCATCAGCTTGAATAACACGTGTGAAATATATATCTGCCAGCTTTTTCATGAGTTTGGGGGCAGCGATCTCACTTGAGTTACTCAAAATGTCAGTCTCCATCTTCGTATTAAACATACACAATGCATCTTCAAAAGTAGGCCCAGAAGTAACAATACCAGAATGTCGAAGCAGCTTAGTTTGCAAGCTAGCACTTTGAAATCTAGACGCAAGGAAAGCATAATTTAAAACATCACCTGCAGAATATACGCCGAGTCCCCCAAATTCAAAAGGTAAGGTGGCAAGTCTCCACTGCCAATCACCAAACCCAGGCCCAGAAGCAGTGACAATATGCTCCAGAGAAGAACAAAGATCCGCATCAAATGAATGTTGGGCCATCTCAAACACACGTGGAGAACATGTACGCATAGCAAAATATAGTTTAGATATACCCGCACAAGCACGAAGAAGCAACAACTCATATTGAGGGTCATTAACCCTAGCAACGATGTCCATAAGCACAATGGTTTTGTTCACTCTCTTCATCACAAGCTCACTACTGAATTCAAAATCCACGCTAGCAGGTCCACCAAGTAATTTGACTCCATGCAAAGCGCGAGCATTTACTGAGCAATATCATGCCAGAAAACACCCTCAAGCCTGCTTCTAGGGTCTTCCTTTGGCAAAAAAAACCTCAGTTTTATCAATGTTTAGATGCAAGCCACGACTAGGTCCGTCCTTCATAATTAACTCTAAAACCTTCCCCACAACCAAAGTATCTCCAATAATGGTGCCATCATCCAAATACCAAGCTTGTAGAGAAAGGCTAAATGAGTCTCTAATCTTACACACTAAAGGATGTAACACTAAGGCAAAAAGCAGAGGGCCAAGGGGGTCACCCTGTTGCACTCCTTGGCATGATCCTAAGGTGTGTTTCCCCATAGTACAATCTAGCTGGGTTTAAGTAACAAAACTCCATCCAGCGAGAAATAGCGAGACAATGAAGACGAACTTCGTGTAACATAACCTCTCGATCCACCAAATTGAAGGCATTTTTTAAAATCAACCAACAACATAGAAAAACCAACATCATCTCCATGGTCGTCAATCAAACGAATAACAGCATGAAGTATAGCCTCACCTCCTCCCGACACCCCAACACCCAACTGTAGATTATCTAAAAAACCATCCAAAGAATGACCAATCAAAAAAGCACTAACCTTTGAAACCAGGCATCTCCAAACAGTACCCACGGCTACCGAACGTATACCACCACCTGGCTTAACAAACGGTGTGAGAGGGGCACTAGCAATATACTTACCCAATATCTTGGGGCATTTCCCTTCAAGAAAGTGATCCACAACTTGGGTGATAGAGGAGACTAACTCATCAGAAATAGCAACAGCAGTCCCACTCAAGCAATCCATAAGGTGGTGGGCACACAACCCATCCCGTCCACAAGATGTACCACGAGGAAAGCTTTTAATCCGGTCTAAAACAACAGTAGGAGATGTAACGAGGTGATGATGATCAATAGGTAGGTATGGCAAGGAGGGAGAATGGTTGAAAGGGTGCTTACTCTTTAAGTCCTCAAGAGTAGCATAATTGTAAGGAGCAACACCAGAAGAGGAAAGAACTCTTACTGTTGTAGTATAATGACCATCACAAATATTCCACTTACATTGCTTGATATTACACTCACCCAAATCAAGGCCTTCCTCGTCAGTCTCAAAAAAAGGAAGGGAAGATTCGGCTAAAGTCTCCCTCACAAGCTGCAAATTACCACCTGGTAAACTCCAAGATCGAATAGCATTAAGAATACTCTCTTCTTGACGTTGGCGCTTTATACCTGACTTGCACTCAAGATTGCTCCTCGGGCTAAAGGTTTTAAGGAGACAAAGACGCAAGACTATCAAACTAACCCAGCAAGAGATGTCATCAAGCGTGCAGATCACCTTACCAATAGCTTCTTTCAAGACCCGAGAGAATCCCAAACGACACTTGGGAGGGATGGATTTGACCGTACGCAACCCTTTTGCAAACAATCTATCAAGGAGAGCCAAAGTAAAACCTCCATGTTGGACTTGTACCAAATCATCAACCTGATCAAGTTGTTTTGAAGAAGAAGGAACATGTGGTTTGATAAGGTCATATATAAAAAATCTAACAACACCGTCACCACAATCAGGGAATGACACAAAACCCTTGTTATGCCGACACTTAGAATGAAGACTATGCGTTTTGAAACAAACTCCACACAACCAAATACCCATGCGTCTAAATGTTACTTCCGTCTCCTAAAAAACAGCAAGATTAGTAGACAAAGAGTGTCTTGTGATAGCTTGTGCATTACTATTGCAATGACGATCACGAAGGTGTATGATCAACGAAGATTTTGTAAGCCCATTACCACTACCATCATGACAACCACTAAGACCCACAAACAGACAATGAAAATGCTCAACCACCATATCAAGCCACCACAAATCACTACTAGAACCACAACGTTGTGAAGTAATAATAACACCACCAGTAACGTATTAAAAGAAGTAAAAACCAGAAAATGGCTTGAAATATTAATACCAGATTTCGAGAGTAGAAAAAACCAAACGAATAAGATATTCAAAAACTATAAAACCCACGATCTTTCCAACTAAGCTTGTTGAATTAGCCGCAAGGAATAATGATAGACAAAAGTAATGCCGCCAGAATCATATGTTGAACAAATAGGAATAACCCCACATGTCCTTTGGATGATTATTATTACATAATTGAAATGCTACACACAAACCTTTTATTAAGCATTTGTTATAATCAGTTGTAGAATTGATAAAACAAACAAAATGCAAGAATCAAGATGGGATCGAACGAATTGGCTGGTCAAATCCTATCACTATCGCCATCGCACACACACATGCCTTATGAACATCTCGAAGGGAGGAACACACCTCTGATTGGCTTAGGACTGTTCCTATTTCTGGATTGGGACAAACTATGAACAGTAAAACTTACTGTTGTGTTTTGTGTTATCGGTTAGGTATCCCCTTATTTTTTGTTTCAAAGGCTTGTTCAGCTTGTTCAAGGGTCTTTGTTGGGGATCTATATGGAGACCATGTTGTATCGTGTGTTGGTATTGTTGGTATCAAACATCGTCATAATGTTGTGCGCGACACCCTTGTTGACATATGTTATCGTTCTGGAATTTCGGCTGGTAAGGAAGTTGAAATCGGGTTGGATGGGGGGTGTGACCAACCATTACGTCCAGCAGATATGTTACTTTACTCGCGGGATGGAGTACTTGATGTGTGTGTGGATCTGACTGGATCTTCACCTTTGACACAAACTGGGATGACTAATTTTGTACCTGGTCGAGTGGTGGTTGATGCTGCAAAACGTAAACGTGATAAGTATACGTCTAAGTGTGCAGCTATTTGATATGGGTTTCTTCTCTTTTTCTTTCTCTTCCTTGGGGGAATTAGAGGCGGATGTAGTTACATTATTGAAGAGGATCCAAAAATTCTCTATGGCTCAGGACATCGGTGCACGTTCTATTGTTCATATATTTAATAGGATTAGTTTCGCTATTGCTAAAGGAGTGAGAGCTCAGATAGTATCTCGGCTTCCCACTAACTTTTTGTAAATCCTATTATTTTGATGAAATTAATATTATTATTGAAAATAATAATAATAATAATAATAATAATAATCATAATAATAATAATAATAATAATAATAAAGTGATGGTTTATATAAAATAATAATAATAATAATAATAATAATAATAAACCCCATCTCTCTCCTTGTGTGGGCGATCCCCATCTCTCTCCCTGTAAAACTGTTAACCCGTCTTCACCATCACCTGCTACCCCATCACCTTCATCAACCATCACCATCATTTATTAACCTTCATCACCATCACTTTCCTTCATTCTTATAACCCTTCATCTCCAACCTAATCGCTCTTACCCATGACGTTTCTTTACCCCATCACGTTTTCTTTACCCCATCAATTTCATCTCGTGGGTCTTTTGTGGGTGGTGGTTCGTTGGGTTATCAGTTCTGTTGGTTGGTGGTTCGGTTGGGGGTCGTTTAATACAGTGGGTTGGTTTTTGCTATCGGGGGTCTGCTAGGGTAGTGTTACTGTTTCGTACGGCGGGGGTCGTTTGATTTGTTCTGTTGGGATTCTGTTGGGGTAGTGTTGTTGTTTCGTTTCGTACAGTGTGGTTCGTTTTTTTCGATTGGTTTCCATACTGTTTGTTAGTGGATCGTTTCTTTCAGTTGGTTTTGCGATTGGTTTCCCTTCAGATGGTTTGTGGTTCGTTTCCAACAGTTGGTGGTTTCGTATAGTTGGTTGGTGTTTCAAACTGTTGTTTGTGGTGTCAGTTTTTGGCGAGTGGTTTGTTTTGCGGCAATTGGTTTGATTGTTTTGGGCAGGCTGGTGGTGTTCGTTATAGGTTAGGTTAGGGTGGTAGTTTTGTTTGTGGCTAAGGGTTGTTTGCTTGTTTGTCGGTTGGCGGGTGGCGACTTGTGGGGTTTGTTTTAGATTAGGTTGTTTTGAGGCGATTGGTGGTGTTCATTATAGATTAGGTTTGGTGGTGTCATGGCGATTGTTCGGTTTCATTGCCCGTTTGTTGGTCTTAACGGATGTCGAGATGGTAGTGGGAATGGGCTTACTAAGTCGTCTTTGATTATTCATCTTCGTGATAAACATTTTAGAGGTGATGTGCTAGCTTGTACCAAACATTCTATTCTATCCGATTTGGTTGTGTATGAGAGGGCCGAGTTAACCTTTAAGAGTATGGGGATTTGGTTATGTGGTGGTTGTTTCACTACGCACACGTTTCGGTCTAAGTGTCGGTATGGTAAGGGTTCGGATTTTGTACCACCTCCTGATTGTGGCGATGGTATTGTTCACTTTGTTCTTTATGACCTCCCTAAGCCTCCTGTTCCATCATGTACTTTTCATCTTGTTAGTAGTGGTGATGAAGTTCATGACTCGCATTATGGTTTTGATTTGGGGACTCTTGATAGCTTATTTTCAAAAGGGTTGCGTACTGTTAAATCTATCCCTCCAAAGTGTCGTTTGGGTTTTTCTCGCGCTTTGACAGGGGCCATTGACAGGGTGGTTAACAAGCCTGATGACATATCTTCTTGGGTTCGTTTGCTTTTTTTGCCTCTTTGCCTGCTTAAAACCTTTCGTCCGAGAAGTAATCTGGAGTGTAGGTCCGTTATCAAGAGACAAAAGAAAGAGGAGTATATTATTAATGCTATTCGTTCTTGGGAGACGTTTGATGGTAGTTTACAGCTTCTTAGAGAGTGTTTGGCTGAACCTTCCCCCGCTTTGTTTGATGTTCTTAGTGAGGATAGTGGGTTGGTTGAGCAGAATATTAAGCAGTGTAGACGGAAGATTTCTGATGGGCATTATTCTGCTGCTGTTAGAGTTCTTTCCTCATCTGGTGTGGCTCCTTATTATGATATTACTCTTGAAGACCTAAAAAATAAACATCCTTTTGTTCATGCTCCTTCTTTGTCAGATATTTCTCTTAACCATCATCTCCTGGTTGCTTCTCGATCTAGGGTTCTTGACATGATCAAGAGTTTTTCCCGAGGTACGTCTTACGGGCGGGATGGGTTGCGGGCCCAACACCTTTTAGATTGTTTGAGTGGTTCCGCGGTTGCTATTTTTAGTTTCTTCTATCACCCAAGTAGTGAACCTTTTTCTTGATGGGCGGTGTCCCAAGGTGTTGGGTGAGTTTATCGCTAGTGCTCCCCTCACTCCGTTGGTTAAGCCGGGTGGTGGGATTCGTCCCATTGCTGTTGGTACTGTTTGGAGACGGCTTGTCTCCAAGGTATGTTCTTATGAGGTTGGTCCTTCTTTGGATGCGTACTTTGGTGATTTGCAGTTTGGGGTGGGAGTGTCGGGAGGGAGTGAGGCTATTCTTCATGCTGTGAATCGTTTTCTTGAGAGATATGGTGATGATGTCGGTTTGTCGATGTTACTTGTGGATTTTAAAAATGCTTTCAATTTGGTTGATCGAGAGGTTATGTTGCGAGAGGTTCGTCTTCGTTGTCTCTCTATCTCGTCTTGGGTGGAGTTTTGTTATTCTAGTCCGGCAAGGTTGTATTACGGGGAACATGTATTAAGGTCATGTCAGGGGGTACAGCAGGGTGACCCTCTTGGTCCGTTACTCTTTGCTATTGTACTTCAACCATTGATATGTAAGATTCGGGACTCCTTCTCTCTTTCTCTACAGGCCTGGTATTTGGATGATGGTACTATTATCGGGGATACTTTGGTTGTGGGGAAAGTTTTGGAGTGCATCATGGAGGATGGTCCAGTGTATGGACTGCATCTGAATATTGATAAGACTGAAGTTTTTTGGCCGGCCGAGGATCCTCGCAGCAAGTTTATTGGTGTGTTCCCAGATAATATTGCTCGACCTACGAGCGGTGTTAAGTTACTTGGGGGGCCTGCGAGTGTAGATTTTGATTTTTGTAGTAAGCTTGTGTTGAAGCGTGCGGTTAAGACTATTGAGCTTATGGATGTTGTGGCCAAAATTAATGACCCCCAATGTGAGTTGCTGCTTCTTCGTTCATGTGCCGGTATTTCCAAGTTATATTTTGCTATGCGTACTTGTTCACCTTGTGCTTTCAAGTCTGCCTAAAGTTCTTTTGATTTGGCACTCCGTTCTTCTTTGGAGCGTATCGTTGTTGCTTCTGGACCGGGATTTGGTGATTGGCAGTGGAGACTTGCTACGTTTCCCTTTTCCTTTGGAGGGTTGGGTGTTTATTCTGCGGGTGACGTATTGCATTATGCTTTTCTTGCTTCTCGGTTACAGTCAGCTGATTTACAGTCTAAGTTACTTCAACACACTGATATTAGATCTTATGGACTCCATTTTGATGATTCCTTACGTGTGTTTAACTCGGTTATGGAGATTGATTTTCTAAGTAATCCGAGTGAGGTCGCTTCCCCCAAACTCATGAAGAAAATGGAAGATATATATTTTGCTCGGGTTATTAAGAATGCTGAATCCACTTTCGCTTTATCTGCTCGTCAGTTGGCTTTATGGGCATCTCAAAGGGAGGATCATACGTATGACTGGCTTAGGACGGTTCGTATCCCCGGATTAGGCCAGACTATGAATGGGAGGTCTTATTGATGTGTTTTGTGCTATCGCTTAGGTATTCCCTTGTTCTCTTTTTCGAAGCCCTGTTCAGCTTGTTCAAGGGTTTTTGATGGGGATATATTTGGGGATCATGTCGTATCGTGTGCTGGCATCGTTGGGATTAAGCATCGTCACAATTTGGTTCGTGATACTCTTGCTGATATATGTTACCGTTCAGGGATATCTGTCGGAAAGGAAGTTAATATTGGATTAGATGGTGGACCTGATAGTGTCTTACGTCCGGCAGATATTTTGTTTTATTCTTGGGAGGGAGGTAAAGATGTGTGTGTTGATCTGACTGGTTCTTCTCCTTTGACTCGTACGGGGATGAATGACTTTGTTCCTGGCCGAGCTGTGATTGATGCTGCACAACGTAAACGATGCAAGTATTTGGCTAAGTGTGAAGCTCTCGGATATGGGTTTCTTCCTTTCTCCTTTTCTTCTTTAGGGGAGTTACAGGAAGATGCAGTTGCGTTGCTGAAGCGGATCCAGAGATTTTCTAAGGCTCAAGACATTGGAGCGCGTGCTGCTGTACATATTTTTCATAGAATAGGTTTTACTATTGCTAAAGGGGTGGGAGCGCAGATAGTATCTCGACTCCCATCCAATTTGTTGTAAATCCCTTTTTGTTTCTAATAAAAGTGATGGTTTTATAAAAATAAAAATAAATAATAATAATAATAATAATAATCTTATTATTATTATTTGTTTAAGTGGCGCCACTGTCGCTATTTCTGATGAGTTGGTCTCTTCTATCACTCAAGTTGTGAATTTATTCCTTGATGGTAAATGCCCCGGGATGTTGGGAGAATATATTGCTAGTGCTCCTCTCACACCACTAGTCAAACTCGGGGATGGTATCCGTCCAATTGCTGTAGGTACTGTTTGGAGGCGATGGTTTCCAAGGTTAGTGCTACTATGATTGGTCACTCATTGGATGGTTATTTACCTGATTTGCAGTTCGGGGTTGGGGTATCATGAGGAGGAGAGGATATACTTCATGTACTAAATAGGTTGATTGAGGATCGAGGGGATGATATAGGCCTTTCGATGTTTTTGGTGAATTTCCAAAATGCTTTTAATTTGGTGGATCGTGAGGTTATGCTACATGAAGTTCGCATTCGTTGCCCTGCTATTTCACGTTGGGTAGAATTTTGCTATTCAAACCCATCTATATTATATTATGGGGAAAACGCCTTAAGGTCACATCGGGGTGTACAACAAGGTGATCCTCTCGGACCTCTACTTTTTGCCCTAGTGTTGCATCCTTTGGTATGTAAGATTAGAGACTCCTTTAACTTTTCCCTTCAAGCTTGGTATCTGGATGATGGCACTATTATTGGAGAAACTTTGGTTGTGGCGGAGGTTTTAAAGGTAATTATGGAGGATGGACCTCGTCGGGGCTTGCATCTAAATGTTGGTAAAACTGAAGTTTTTTGGCCAAAGGAGGACCCAAGAAGCAGGTTTGTGGGCGTTTTCTCACCTAATATTTCTCGACCCTTGCATGGTGTTAAACTACTAGGTGGACCTGCTTCTTCAAATTTTAATTTTAGCAGTGAGCTTGTCATGAAGAGGGTGGCTAAATCCATTGTGCTTATGAACGATGTTGCTAAGATTAATGACCCCCAGTGTGAGTTGCTGCTATTACGTGCTTGTGCAAGTATATCCAAACTATATTTTGCCATGCATACGTATCCTCCACGGTTCTTTGAGCAGGCTCAGAGTGGTTTTGATGTGGCTCTTCGTTCGACTCTCGAGCGTATTGTCACCGCTTCTGATCCTGGATTTGGTGACTGGCAGTGGAGGCTCTCCACCTTACCATTTCCATTTGGGGGGCTTGGTGTGTACTCTGCAGGTGACGTTTTAAACTATGCATTTCTTGCATCTAAACTTCAGTCTGATGGATTGTAAACTAAGCTGCTAAGAAATTCTGATATTGTAAGTTATGGGTTTGCCTTTGATAATGCCTTGAGTACTTTTAATGGAAAAATGGATATTGATCTTTTGAGTAATACAAGTGAGGTCGCTGCCTCCAAACTTATGAAGAAACTGGCAAACATATACTTCACACGTGTTACTCAAACGGCTGAATCCAATTTTTCCCTCTCCACTCGACAAATGGCTTTGTGGAAGTCTCAAATAGAGGACCATACTTCTAATTGTCTTAGGGTGGTTCCAATCTCTGGGTTGGGACAAAATATGAACAATCGGACTTATAGGTGTGTATGATGCTATCGGTTGGGTGTTCCCTTATTCTCTGTACCGAAGCCATGCTCAGCTTGCTCGAGGATCTTTGTGGGGGATATTTATGGGGATCATGCAGTATCGTGTGATGGTATTGTTGGTATCAAACATCGACATAACATTGTGCGTGATATACTTGTTGACATCTGTTTTCGATCTGGGATTTCAGTTGGTAAAGAAGTTGATATTGGGCTTGGTGGAGGGCGGGACAAACCCTTACGACCAGCTGATATGTTGCTCTACTCTTGGAATGGAGGTCTTGATGTATGGGTGGATCTAACAGGTTCATCTCCCCTGACACAAACTGGGATGATCAATTTTGCACCGGGACGTGTGGTGGTTGAGGCTACACAGCGTAAACGCGTCAAGTATGAAGTTAAATGTGCAGATATCGGATACGGTTTTCTCCCTTTCTCTTTATCTTCTCTTGGGGAACTTGAGAAAGATGAAGTGACCTTATTAAAAAGAATTCGTAAGTTCTCTGTGACTCGAGACATTGGGGCACACGCTGCTATTCACATTTTTAATAGGATTGGATTTGCTGTTGCTAGAGAAGTGGGATCCCAGTTAGTATCTCGGCTTCCCACTAACTTTTTGTAAATCTTATTATTCTAATGAAGTGATGTATTATAATAAAATAATAATAATAATAATAATAATAATAATTATTATTATTATTATTATTATTATTATTATTATTTTTTTATTATTATTATTATTATTATCAATAATAATAGGATTTACAAAAAGTTAGTGGGTAGCCGAGATACTATCTGAGCTCTTACTCCTTTAGCAATAACGAAACTAATCCTATTAAATATATGAACAGCAGCACGTGCACCGATATCCTGAGCCATAGAGAACTTTCGGATCCTCTTGAGCAATATAACCGCATCTGCCTCTAATTCCCCCCAAAGAAGAGAAAGCAAATGGACGTAACGTTTACGTTTTGCAGCATCAACCACCGCTCGACCAGGTACAAAATCAGACATCCCGTTTTGTGTCAAAGGTGAAGATCCAGTCAGATCCACACACACATCAAGTCCTCCATCCCACGAGTAAAGTAACATATATGCTGGACGTAACGGTTGGTCACTCCCCCCATCCAACCCGTAAAATAATTTTATTATTATTATTATTTCATTAGAATAATAGAATTTACAAAAAGTTAGTGAGAAGCCGAAATACTATTTGGACTCCCACTCCTATAGCAATTGCAAAACTAATCCTATTGATAATATAAGCAGCAACACATGATCCAAGGTCTTGAGTCATAGAGAACTTTCGGATTCACTTCAGTAAGGACACAACATCATTCTTAAGTTCCCCAAAAGAAGAGAATGCAAATGGAAGAAAACTGTAACCAATATCAGCACACTTAGCCTCGTACTTGACGCGCTCACGTCATGCGGCTTCAATCACAACACAACCGGTCATAAAATCAATCATTCATGTTTGCGTCAAAGGTGAAGACCCTTTAAATCCACACATACATCGAGCCCTCTGTCCCACGAGTAGACCAACAAATCAGCTAGACGTAAGGATTTTTCTCTCCCTCCACCAAGTCCGATATCAACTTTTTTACCAACCGAAAGCAGATGTCAACAAGGGTATCGCGCACCACATTATGCCTATGCTTAATATCAACAATACCATCACACGATACAGCATGATCTCCATAGATGTCCCCCATAAAGACCCTCGCACAAGCTGAGCACGGCCTCGAAACAGAGAATAGGGGAACACCCAACCGATAACATAATACACACCGATAAGTCCTACTGTTCATAGTCTGTCTCAACCCAGATATCAGAATCACCCTAAGCCAGTCAGAATTATGATCCTCCATTTGAGACTTCCATAGAGCCATCTGTCGTGGAGAAAGGGAAAAAGTAGATTCAGTCATCTGAGTAACACGTGTGAGATATATATCTGCCAGTTTTTTCATGAGTTTAGGGGCAACGATCTCACTAGGATTACTATTTTATTATTATTATTATTATTTTATTTTTTTAATTATTATTATTAAACCATCACTTTATTAGAACCAAAAAGGGATTTACAACAAATTGGATGAGAGTCGAGATACTATCTGCGCTCCCACCCCTTTAGCAATAGCAAAACCTATTCTATGGAAAATATGTACAACAGTGTGCGCTCCAATGTCTTGAGCCTTAGAAAATCTCTAGATCTGCTTCAGCAACGCAACTGCATCTTCCTTATTATTATTATTATTATTATTATTATTATTTATTTTATTATTATTATTATTATTTTTTTATTAACAACAAAAAAGGGATTTACAATAAATTGGATGGGAGCCGAGATACTATCTGCGCTCCCACCCCTTTAGCAATGGTAAAACCTATTCTATGGAAAATATGTATAGCAGCGCGCGCTCCAATGTCTTGAGCCTTAGAAAATCTCTGGATCCGCTTCAACAACGCAACTGCATCTTCGTGTAACTCCCCTAAAGAAGAAAAGGAGAAAGGAAGAAACCCATATCCGAGAGCTGCACACTTAGCCAAATACTTGCATCGTTTACGTTGTGCAGCATCAATCACAGCTCGGCCGGGAACAAAGTCATTCATCCCCGTACGAGTCAAAGGAGAAGAACCAGTCAGATCAACACACACATCTTTACCTCCATCCCAAGAATAAAACAAAATAGCTGTCGGATGTAAGGCATTATCAGGTCCCCCATCTAATCCGATATTAACTTCCTTTCCAACAGATATCCCTAAACGGTAACATATATCAGCAAGAGTATCACGTACCAAATTATGACGATGCTTAATCCCAACGATGGAATACCTAAGCAATAACACAAAAACATCGATAAGTCCTCCCGTTCATAGTCTGACCCGACCCCGAAATAGGGACCGTCCTAAGCCAATCAGAAGTATTATCATCCCTCTAAGATGCCCATAAAGCCATCTGTCTAGCAGACAAAGCGAAATTGGATTCTGCATTCTTTGTAACCCGAGTAAAATATATATCTGCCATTTTCTTCATGAGTTTGAGGGCAACGACTTCACTCGAATTACTTAGAAAATCAATCTCCATAATCGAGTTAAACACAGATAAGGCATCATCAAACTGGAGTCCATAAGCTCTAATATCAGTGTGTCGAAGTAGCTTAGACTGCATATCAGCTGACTGTAACCGAGAAGCAAGAAAAGCATAATGCAATACATCTCTCGCGGAATAAACACCCAACCCCCCTAAAGGAAAAGGGCAACGTAGCAAGTCTCCACTACCAGTCACCAAATCCCGGTCCAGAAGCAATAACGATACGCTCCAAAGAAGAACGAAGAGCCATATCAAAAGAACATTGAGCATACTTAAAAGCATAGGGTGAACATGTACGCATAGAAAAGAATAACTTGGAAATACCCGCACAAGAGCGAAGAAGGAGCAACTCACATTGAGGGTCATTAATCTTGGCCACAGCATCCATAAGCTCAATAGTCTTAGCCACACGCTTCAACACAAGCTGACTAGAAAAATCAAGGTCCACACTCGCAGGCCCTCCTAGTAACTTAACACCGCGTGTAGGTCGAGCAATATTATCCGGGAACACACCCACAAACTTGCTATGAGTATCCTTGGTCGGCCAAAAAAGTTTAGTCTTATCAACATTTAGATACAAGCCATACGCGGGTCCATCCTTCATGATACACTCTAGAACCTTCCCCACAACCAAAGTATCACCAACAATAGTACCATCGTCTAAATACCGGGCTTGTAAAGAAAGAGAGAAGGAATCCCGAATCTTGCATATCAATGGGTGAAGTACAAGAGCAAAGAGTAACGGACAAAGAGGGTCACCCTGCTGTACCCCCTGAAAGGACCGCAAAACATGCTCACCATAATACAACCTCGTCGGGCTAGAATAACAGAACTCCACCCAAGACGAGATGGAGGGACAACGAAGACGAACCTCTCACAACATAACCTCTCGATCTACCAAATTGAAAGCATTTTAAAAATCCACTAATAACATCGAAAAACCAACATCATCTCCATACCTCTCAAGTAAGCGATTCACAACATGAAGAATAGCCTCACTACCTCCCGACACCCCAACTCCAAACTGCAAATCACCAAAGTACCCATCTAAAGAGTGACCAACCTCATAAGCACATACCTTGGAAACAAGTCGTCTCCAAATAGTACCCACAGTTATAGGGCGAATACCACCACCATGCTTAACCAAAGGATTAAGAGGGGCACTGGCAATATACTCACCTAACACCCTGGGACAACGCCCATCAAGAAAAAGTGTCACCACTTGGGTGATGAAGGACATAAGCTCATCCAAAATAGCAACCGCAGATCCACTTAAGCAATCAATAAGGTGTTGGGCCCGCAACCCATCTTGACCACAAGACGTACCTCGAGGAAAGCTCTTGATCATGACGAGAACCACATATTGAGATACAACAAGGTGATGATCATGGTCAAGAGGAATATCCGGTAAAGATGGAGCATGAACAAAAGGGTGCTTATTTTTTAAATCCTCAAGAGTAGAAACATTATAAGGAGCAACCCCGGACGAGGAAAGAACCCTTATAGCCGCAGAATAATGCCCATCAGATATCTTCCATTTACACTGGTTAATATTCTACTCAACCACCCCACACTCTTCACCAACAACACCAGAAAAATCAGGGGAAGATTCAGCCAAACACTCCCTAAGAAGCTGCAAACTACCATCCAACGTCTCCTAAGAACGAATAGCATTAGTAATATATTCCTCTTGTCGTTGCCTCTTAATAACAGACCGACACTCGAGGTTATTTCTCGGGCGAAAGGTTCTAAGAAGACAAAGAGGCAACACAAGCAAACTAACCCAACACGAAATATCATCAGGCTTGTTGACCACTTTATCGCGGGCTCTCTTCAAGGCACGAGCGAAACCCAGTCGACATTTTGAAGGAATAGATTTAGCAGTATACAACCCTTTCGAAAATAACCTATCAAGAATGCTCAAAATAAACCCACAATGTGAATCACATACCTCATCACTACCGATATCAAGATGTTCAGGGCAAGATGGAACGAGTGGCTTAGGAAGGTCATAAAGCACAAAATGAAAAATGTCGTCACCACAATCAGGAGGCGGTACAAAATCTGAACCATTACCATGCCGACACTTAGTCCGAAGCGTATGTGTAGTAAAACAAACACCACAAAACCAAATCCCCATACGCTTAAATGTTAACTCGGCCCTCTCATATATATTGCCAAATCTGATAAAACTGATTTTTTAGAAATAGCTTGTGCCTCGCCACGAAAGTGTCGATCACGGAGATGAATAATCAAGGAAGTCCTCGTAAGCCCATTACCACCACCATCCCGACACCCATTAAGACCAAGAAAGGGACAATGAAAACGCATGACTGCCATAACACCTCAAACCAAAATAATCCAAAGAAACCACACAAAACGGCACCAACAAACTCCCAAAAGTGAAACCACCTAACCAAAAACCAGACCCTCTACCAACGTACGAAATAGCATATAGGTCACCAAAGAACGAATAGCAAGCCAATAGTAAAAGCATGAGCCAAAAAACGAGGAGTTTAACCGAATCACCTCACCACGGCAAAAACAAGAACCACTCTACAACACAAAACGCATACAACACCAAACACCCTCAAAACAGAGACAAACTCAATTCCCTCAAAACAAGCGAACTCCAAATATCCAACCAGACAAAAACAACCACAACACCAATACTCGGCTGCCAACACAAACCAGACGATCCTGTGAACAGAGAAGAAACCTATAACCTGTGAAAACCACACCAAACTGACCCCTCGAAAAGAAATCTGTGCAAGCAATTTGTACCCAAACCCTCCAAAAATCAGAACAATCTGTAAGAACACCCTCGAAAACCTGTAAATAGACTTTAAACTCTAACAAAACAATGGCTCTAATTTGTTGTCAAAGCCTAACAACCAATCAGAAAACCTGACCCCACCCCACATGAACCGAATGAGGAACCAAAAACCGCCACAATAGATAAGCAACCAAAAACGCAACCCACACAAAAACCAATAACGGCCACAGTAGAAGAGCAACGGCACCAGACGAACAACAATCAATCCAAAAACAACTCGAAAACCACGACAATAGCAGATAATCAGAAACGGGATGGAAGTGTTAACCGGAAATTATAGATATGATTAAAGAATGAAGATGAGATGGTCGTGATACAGTAATAAAAAAATGTTTTAATTAATGATGATGAGATGAACGTGATACAGTAATAAAAGAAATGATAAAGGAATGATGATCGAGAAACAGGTAGTGGTGGAATGATGATGATGTATGTAACAGGCGGATCGCCCACACACGAGAGAGAAAAAGGTGAAACAGAATTATTATTATTATTATTATTATTATTATTATTATTATTATAAAACTTCGGATGAATATATTATAATAATAGGATTTACAAAAAGTTAGTGGGAAGTCGAGATACTATCTGAGCCCCCACTCCTTTAGCAATAGCGAAACTGATCATATTAAATATATGAGCAGCAGCACGTGCTCCAATGTCTTGAACCATGGAGAACTTACGAATCCGCTTCAACAAGGCAACCGCATCCTCCTCTAATTCTCCAAAGGAAGAAAAAGAAAATGGTAAAAACCTAAGCCAATAGCCGCACACTTGGCCATATACTTAACACGTTTACGTTTTGTAGCATCAGCCACCGTACGACCGGACACAAAATCATTTATCCCGGTTTGCGTCAAAGGCGAAGATCCAGTTAGATCCACACATACATCAAGCCCTCCATCCCACGAGTAAATTAATATATCTGCTGGACGTAATGATTTGTCAGACCCCCCATCCAATCCGATATCAACTTCCTTACCAGCTGGAATCCCTTTACGATAGCAGATGTCGACAAGGGTATCGCGTACAACGTTATGTCGATGTTTAATACCAATAATACCAGCACACGATACCGCATGGTCTCCATAAATATCCCCAGCAAAAACCCTTGAGCAAGCTGAACAAGGCTTCGACATAGAAAATAAAGGGATACCTAACCGATAACACAAAACACAACGATAAGTCTTACCATTCATAGTCTGTCCCTACCCAGAAACAGGAACTGTCCTAAGCCAGTCGGAGGTGTGATCCTCCCATTGAGATTTCCATAAGGCCATCTGTCGAGGAGATAAGGAAAATGTCGATTCTGCAATTTGGGTAACCCGTGTGAAATATATATCTGCCATTTTCTTCATGAGTTTGGGGGAAGCGATCTCACTTGGATTACTCAAAAGATCAGTCTCCATAGATGTATTAAACACACACAAGGCATCATCAACAGTATGTCGAAGAAGCTTAGTCTGCAAGTCAGCAGACTGTAATCGTGATGCAATAAAGGCATAATGCAAAACATCCCCTTTAGAATGTACACCAAGCCCTCCAAATGAAAAGGGTAAGGTGGAAAGCCTCCATTGCCAGTCGCCAAATCCCGGTCCAGAAGCAGTCACAATACGCTCTAGAGAAGAATGTAGAGCCACATCAAAGGACCGTTGGGCGGACTCAAAGACACGGGGTGGACATGTGCGCATAGTAAAGTATAGCCTCAAAATACCCGTACAAGCACGAAGAAGCAACAACTTACATTGAGGGTCATTAATTTTAGCAACGGCATCCATAAGCATAATGGTTTTGGCCACTCTTTTCGTCACAAGCTCATTAACAAAAATCAAAATCAACATTGGCAGGCCCACCAAGAAATTTAACACCATGCATGGGTCGAGCAATATTAGGTTGGAAAAAAACAGCAAGCCTGCTTCTAGGGTCTTCTTTTGGTCAAAAAAACTTCAGTTTTATCGACGTTAAGATGTAAGCCACACGCAGGTCCATCATCTATAATTAACTCTAAGACCTTCCCCACGACCAATGTATCTCCAATAATAGTACCATCATCCAAATACCAAGCATGAAGAGAAAGGCTAAAAGTGTCTCTAATCTTACATATCAATGGATGTAACACTAGGGTAAAAATCAAAGGGCCAAGCGGGTCACCCTGCTGCACCCCTTGGCACGACCATAACGTGTGTTCCCCATAATACAACCTAGCTGGATTAGAATAGCAAAATTCCACCCAACGTGAGATAACTGGGCAACGAAGACGTACTTCTTGTAGCATAACCTCTCGATCTACCAAATTGAAGGCGTTCTTGAAATCCACCAACAACATCGAAAGACCAACATCATCACCACAACCCTCAATCAGGTGATTTACAGCATGAAGTATAGCCTCACTCCCCCCGACACCCCAACACCAAATTGTAAACCATCCAAATAACCGTCCAAAGAATGACCAATCATAATAGCACTAACCTTTGAGACAAGACGTCTCCAAACAATACCCATGGCTATTGGACGAATACCACCACCTGGCTTATTATTATTATTATTATTATTAATTATTAATTATTTATATTATTATTTAAATATAAAAATAATATAAAAATAATTTTTTATATAATATAAATATTAAAAAACTAATAATAATAGTTCTGATTATTATTAATATTTTTATAATAATACCATTTATTTATTATTATAAACCCTTTTTCATAAATTTGGATGGGAGTATAGACACAAGTTGTGCTCCCACTCCTTTATAAATGCAAACACTCACTTTATAAAAGATAAAGGTACCAATATTAGCATTATTTGAGTGACTAATAGAAATAGACTTAATACGTAAAAGTGTGTCCAAAGAATCCTAATAGAATTCCCCGAACATAGAGAAGCAAATGGGATAAACTTGTATCCGTTGTACTCGCATATAGATGCATACTTCATCTTTTTCTTCTCCACCACATTGTGTAAGGCTACCCTAGGAACCTAGGATAATAATAATATTAATATTATTATTATTATTTAATTGTTATTATTATTATTATTTATTTTATTTTATTTATTTATTTTTTAACTACCTTTTTATTTTTTATCATTAACTTTTAATTTTTTAATTTTTTAATTTTTTAATTTTTAAATTTTTTAATTTTTTTAATTTTTAAATTTTTAAGTTTTTGAATTTTTGAATTTTTTAATTTTTAAATTTTTAAATTTTTTAATTTTTTAATTTTATAAATTTATAATTTTATAGTTTTATAATTTTATAATTTTATAATTTTATAATTTTATAATTTTATAATTTCATAATTTTATAATTTTATAATTTTATAATTTTTTATTTTTTTTATTTTTTTAATTTTTAATTTTTTAACTTTTTATTATTAATATTATTAACATTAATTTGTATTATTATTATTAATTTTTTATTTTATTATTGTTTTTATTAATTATATTTTTATTAATATTAATATTTTTTATTATTATATTTTAAAAATATTATAATACTATTAATACTGGTATTATTATTTTGTATAATCATAATAATAATTTTTATTAAAATAATATTTCAATTTTATCAATTAGAATTATATCAACAGCCCTTAAGATGTAAGAGAAAATTGTTTCGGGGACGATTTTAGCCGAAGGAAAGGTGGAGGAGGAGCTCGCGTGATTGGGACAATTTGAAAGGACGAAAATGCCCTCACATGCATGAAGATAACGATTAGTTAACAGTGAAAAGTTAAGATTTAATGTTTCAAGGGTTTTTTCGAACAAAAATATCAAATTTAAAGGCATATTTATACCAGTTTTGCTCTCAGGGGATTTTAACAATTTCGCGGTAATCAAGACACAAAATTTATAGTTTACCCTTGGATCTAATATGCTCCTAGACTATCTTTTTTCTAATGTTATTGTGTGACCTGAATTAGATTAACATATCAGTTTCATGTTTAGTAGACATGCCATGTTCCCACTTGTATTTTCATTTTCGAATGATAGTCAGATCGGTTTTAGGAAAAAATACAAGCAATATAATAACTTGTGAGTAAAGGCAATGAAACAAAAAAAAGTGCGTGGTTCACACATCTAAGATTACTATACAATTATCCGCGCATAACAGCGGAATTACTTAAAAACATATAATTAATGATATGCTAATCGATTTGATGGTCGAACTTGTGACCCAATAATTGCCTAGCGATAGATAGTTAATGATTTATTAATTGACCCGATGGTCGAATCGGTAACTCGGTGACTCGTCCGGGTTGAACCGGTAGGCGAGCCCGTTCCCATTGACTCGATCGGGTTGACTCTGTGGTCGAACCCGTGTTCCGGTGGTTGAACCCGTGACCCAGTGACTCGATAGGATTGACCCGGTGGTCGAAGCTACTGACCCGGTTGTCGAACCCGTTACCCGGTAACTCGATCGGGTTAACCCGATGGTCGAACCCGTGACTCGAAAAGATTGGCCCGATGGCCGAACCCGTTACCCGGTGACTCAATCGGGTTGGCCCGATGGTCGATCTGTGACCCGATGACTCGATCGGGTTGACTCGTTGGTGGAACCCGTGACCAAGTTACTCGACCAAATTAATCCGGTTGTGGAACCCGTGACCCGGTAACTTATACAATTGTTTATGGTATTTCCTATTTTATCCAACTTATATGCATTAAATTTTAAACAATTTCATAATTAATATCTAACTTCTATTCATTTAATTTTTTAACAATTTTATAATTAAGTAATTTTTCAATATTAAAGGTTTTGAGGTTTTTCGTTTATAAGTAGTAGAGATATGCATAACCATATATGAATGATTAAAATTCGACTATTTGTGTGACGATTTGCTAAGTTCTAACTAATATTTTCAAAAGGATTGCCACTTGCGATTCAAAGTTGTTTTAATGACTTTTAAAGCAAAGTTAGGATTAAACGCATGCAAAACACAATCTTTAAGCGTTTCAATTGAGCGTTTATGCGGGAAGAATGACAGGACAGGTCAATGCTATCCTAATTATGGTCTTTGAGTAACAACATAATATTAGCATACGCAACGGTGATGAACATGCAATAATTTAAAACCTAGATATACTTTGAGTTAGTTCTACATATATATGACTTTGACCACTAAGGATATGACATTAACAAAAAAACTGAATGGTGGTCAAGTTGGATATATATTTTTACTATTTTATAAAGTGTTTATTTAAATGGTTAAAAATTACTAAATTTTGAAATGTTAAAACTAGAATGGTTGAAAAATATTAAATGCAAATGTTGAAAAACAAAAACTTCTCATCTAAGAAAAACGCTACCCAATGCCCTCAAGCGGTCAAGCGGTCTGTTTCAGTTCTCTCTCATCAAACCCTAAAACTTCTAAACATTTAGATCCGCCGCCTCTAGCCATCGGCTTAACGCCGACGGTTCAGAGGGCACTTACACTCATCTATATCTCTCTTACAGCGATTGACTTCTTTTTTGGTTCCAGGAAATCCAAAATCCAACCGCTATTATGATTGCAAGGACAGCTGTTGCACAAGATGATATCAGTGGTATTTATTTTTATTTTACTTTTATTGCGTTTATTATGTATTTTATTACTATTTTCTAGCAAAAAAAAAAAGGCAAAAAGGTTATATGATAAAAAAAAATAATAAAATTGAGTATAATATACATAAATAATAAATTATTTGAATAGACATATAAAAATTACAAGGCAATTATAATACATTTTCATGCCATTATCCATACCTTTGAAACTATCCCACAATGTTTTTTTTCTCGACATAAACAATTAGTTTTAATATCCATACATGCAAAAGACTTAGTGAATACAATATTACTCATTCTATCCTATTTTTATTCCCTGTTTTTCTTTTTAAGATATCTAAAATTAATGATTCACTATTAAAAATAAGAGTCAAGTTATTTTGGATACTATATCTATCATGGATACTAAGGGACTCATCCCCACCATCCATCCTTATCATATCTAATGGTTGAGATTAAAAGTATTTAATTATTTCACTTATTTTTAAAACTTAAATATCTTTTAAACCGTTAAGTGTTAAACGGAAAAAAATATACCATCGCGACGAGCATTTAATTAGCTTTCTACAGATATGCAATATGATATACTTTTGAAGAAAAAAAAAATCGTTTTTTTTTTAAATTTGCGTAAAATATCATATACGATAATAGTGTTTTATCATATATGATATTATTGTTATGTTACAAATTATTACAGAATCATATATGATATTGGTTTATATCATGTGATATTGGTTTATATCATATGATATTGGTTTATATTATATATGATAAGTTATATCATATATGATACCAGAGTTATATCATATATGATATTTAGTATCATATATGATAAATTACGGAAAAAACAAAAAAAAAATAATTTGTCGAAAGTATATCATATAGCATATCTGTAGAAAGATAATTAAATGGCCGTCGTAATGATATATTTTTTTTCGTATAACGATTGACGGTTTAGAAGATATTAATGTTTGAAAAAAAAAGAGGAAATTGGTTTTATGTTTAATCTTATCTATTAGATTAAGATGGAGATGAGTGGTGGAGATTAGTCCCTTAGTATCCAAATAAAGTTTGGTATCCAAATGAACTTAAATCTAAAAATAAATAAAGAAATTTAATCAAGTTTAATATATTACCCTTGTTGTAAACTATTATTACAAGATATAAAGAAAAATTTAATTAAATATTTAAAGGTAAAACTCTTATTTTGTCAAAAAGTATGAAAGAAAAAGCCATAATATATGCAATTTCTTTAAAACTGTGTGATTTATCGAAAAACAATAATTTTGGGATAGAGGAAGTAATGTTAGTATTGTGATTTTATTAATATTATATGTTTTTAAGAACATATAATGTTTGTATGTTTGATTATATTGTTTTTTACTTCGCTTCGTTTAAATTAATATTAACTCACTTCAATTTTTATCTTTGAATTTCATACTATTTATATTTTCAATATTTTTATTTCAAATAATTATATTAATCAACTATTTATTTACATCAATCGTGCACGCACACTATTTGAGAAAATAATACAACGTGCCATAATATTCGAATGATTTTGTTTTAAACTTAAGAGTCAAGTTATTTTGGATACCATATCTATCATGAATACTAAGGGACTCATCCCCACCATCCATCCTCATCATATCTAATGGTTGAGATTAAAAGTATTTAATTATTTCACTTATTTTTAAAACTTAAATATCTTTTAAACCGTTAAGTGTTAAACGGAAAAAAATATACCATCGCGACGAGCATTTAATTAGCTTTCTACAGATATGCAATATGATATACTTTTGAAGAAAAAAAAAATCGTTTTTTTTTTAAATTTGCGTAAAATATCATATATGATAATAGTGTTTTATCATATATGATATTAGTGTTAAGTTACAAATTATTACAGAATCATATATGATATTGGTTTATATCATATGATATTGGTTTATATCATATGATATTGGTTTATATCATATATGATAAGTTATATCATATATGATACCAGTGTTACTATCATATATGATATCCAGTATCATATATGATAAATTACGGAAAAAACAA
Source organism: Glebionis coronaria (assembly GCA_025667525.1). Classification (NCBI taxonomy): domain Eukaryota; kingdom Viridiplantae; phylum Streptophyta; class Magnoliopsida; order Asterales; family Asteraceae; genus Glebionis; species Glebionis coronaria. The sequence goes on from CM046882.1 coordinate 528,808,717, forward strand.
AAAAAAATAATGTGTCGAAAGTATATCATATAGCATATCTGTAGAAAGATAATTAAATGCCCGTCGTAATGGTATATTTTTTTTCGTATAACGATTGACGGTTTAAAAGATATTAATGTTTGAAAAAAAAGAGAAAATTGGTTTTATGTTTAATCTTATCCATTAAATTAAGATGGAGATGAGTGGTGGAGATTAGTCCTTAGTATCCAAATAAAGTTTGGTATCCAAATGAACTTAAATCTAAACTTAAACATGATGACAATATACAAGTTTATCGAGTATAAACTATAAAATATGAACTGTGTTTGTTTACTTGCTAAAGATATTAAAAATTATGAAAAATATAAATTTATATTTAAATTATTTAAAATTGAATAATAAAAGTTTATTAGTTACCTCAACTTTTTTTAATTTATTTTCACAAATTTTACACTTATAAATTTTTTGAATTTTGTTGACTCTATCAAATTCTTTCAGAAAGAATTCTTAATTTTGATTATATATAATTCAATTTTAATTTTCTTTCATCCATTCATGTCGTTCAATTTTACCTACGTGTTAAAATCAAACGAATTAATTGATCTCATTTTTTCATACAATTTTCATTTTCTATTAAATCGCCAAAATAATAATTCTTGTATTATATAAATGATTTGACAACTGTTTTTTTACAAACATGTAATATAACTTTGACCAATTAGCAAAACAATCACTATAGTTGTTTTAACCAACTTGTGATGAATTATAGGTGTCGGGTATGACACGGGCAACACCCATTTTGATGTCACGAAGTGTAAAAAATCTTCAAAAGTGTTGTTTTTATGGTTTGCGTAACCCTCAAAAAATTTTGTGCTATCTTAATATCTTACCGTATAAATTCAATTAGCCTAAACAAAAATTTGTACAACACCCTGTCAAAAATTCTGGCTCCGCCCATGATTATAAGTGAATTAATAAGACTCTTTGACACACACATATACAATCAAATAATTAGTCGATATCATTCTAAATGACTTCATGAAATTTTTTATTGCATAAGTTATAAAATTGTGCCACGTTAACTCGTTTTTGCGAAATGAGGCTCGAAATCTTAAAATTGAAAGAGTGGATTCGTATGTTTGATGCATGCAATCCTATGCTAGGTAGAACACGTTCTTTTATTCCGATATCAACTTCTAAAACACGTAAGAAAATGAAGCAAATGCTGACTTTGACATAGTCAATTAGGTTTAGAAAGAAAGACACCACGCAACCTATGTATATACATCTGTTTCGTGCCTACACTTAAGAATATACAAATCAAATATCCAAAAATGTATTTGCTTATACAACTACTCATTAGTCATTATCATTCGAGCCTTCATCTCCCAACAACATGAACAGCATACCAGTATACCACAATCACCTTCTAGTTACACTTACGCGGTTGTTCCGATAACCAAACATATTGATAGTGCAACAAATTAAAGCCTCTCTATAGTGTTCATATCATGGCTACGGATCTTGCATACATGGAGTATTCTTACTCAAACTTACTCACACATGGCACGACTGCATCCCTGAATGGAAAATATATCCCATCCCAAGCGACGAGTTTCAATGCCAAGATATTCAAACTACTTACTCAAACAAAAATCTTTCTTGTCACCGAACAACCGCAAATCTTCTTTCACCTAGTTGGGGATATGGCTTGTGTCATGTCAACGTGGTGAATCCCGTTACAAGATCCTGTGATGATGTGGGGTTGTTTGTTCCTTTATAGCAAAAGGGTGAAATGGGTGTTTGAGAAAATGAGTTGTTAAATTGGGGTTGGCGGTAACCGAAATCTGGTTTTATAACAAGAATCAAAGGTGTTTGATCGGACTTAATTATGAGATGTAGAAGATGAAGTCGGAAGAAATGACCAAGATACCTCTAAATGTGGTATATAGTGAGATTTTTTGACGTAGACAAAACACGAAAGGGATACATTGAAATATTTAGATTTTATTAGATACATATGGCTTAACAATTTAGCATTGAGCGAATTCTTTTATTTTGATCCATCCACATTTGGATAGCTTTAAATATTACATTAATGGGGTAAAGTTGAAGTTACCACAAGAAGTATTATGACTCAACAAGGAAGAACTAACGCCAAAAGTTGAATTTTCTGAATCAAACACAACAAAGTTATCTTCCAATTGAAATGTTCCAATCGTGATTGCAGGCTCCCTCGCTGCACCACCGTCAACAAACGCTAGACACGCAACATCCTTAGTCAGTTGCTTAATCGAGTTAGCAGTAGATATAGTCCACGTCTTCCCACCCTGAAGACTAAGATCAATATCGGGTACATCTAAAACAGCTTTCTTACCATTTTGTAATGTGCTAAAACAAAGGCCAAATGGTGCAAACTGGCCTTGCTTTTGGGATTTGTTTTGTAACCATTGTAAACCTAGTAACCAAGCTAGTATAAATGTTGGTTTTGAGAATGGTGTAAGGCTCGGTTGTACTAAGCTTGGTAGTGGAATTCACGGGAATGTCTAAGGATTTCCTTTTTATTACAATTGCATCAACGCTAATAAAGTATCCATATGAATCTGGATTCTTTAATAGCGGGGTATACAAAAGTAAACTATTTACATCATTGTCCAAATTTGGAAGGAGGTAATAGGGACCAGCTCCAGAAAATAGAACTCCGGGAGTTGAGGAGTTGCTTGGCAAACATAGAGCTGTTATTTTCTTAAACTTTATGTTCACCGGCGGTCTATATAAACCTAGAGTTGCGGGTAGTGCATAAGGCGATGAAGAAAACGCCATGACACCCGTAATATCTTTAGGGAATGATTGAAATGATGCAGAAGAAGCACAACCTCCTAGAACTGGAGCGCGATATACACCACTTAAAATGCTTTTACCATCACTTGGTTTCATTACAATAAAATCTGAGTTCCATGAAGTATCCTCACAGGATCTGGTAACAGGATTGACAACATTGACCGGACATGACCAGTAGTCCCAATTGGGTAAATATTTTGGATATGACTGGCAGGACGAACTTTTGTATGAGTAAGGTTGCACATCCATGCATAATCCATTTTCATCACTAGCTGAAACGGGATATGTTTGCCAAATGACAGGAGCATCGATGTCTATAAGGTAGTTTGAGACTTTGGATCTCGGGCCATCCCAATTGATTTCTTGATTCGTGATCTGAACGCTAAAGAGAGGGTTAGCGGTATCGGTATGCTTGGTTACTGGAACAACTAAGGAAACGTAAGTGTTAGCTGGTTGTGCTATGGCTTCATGTCCATGAAAAATGAAGGCTGTAATGGTAGCAAGTAGCTGTCTAAGAAAAAACATCTTTGAATATGAGTCTGTAGATTCTTATCTCTTTTAACTGATGTTTTTTAGATCCATCTATATAGTATTCGAAGCGTGTGCATATGTTATTCTTTTCAACTTTTTTGAAAGTCAAATATCAAAAATAGAAAGTCAGAGTTAATCTTTGCAAGTTAGGGTTACAATCATATTTGTAGGTTAAGTGATTGTTAAGTTGTAGACAGAATGTCAACAAAACTAAAATTACTTGTAAACGAATTTTTTGACCAAGAAACTAATCTGTATATTGGGTGCTTTAGATGTCATAATTAAGACCTCGTTCCTTTAACGTGCTTAATGTTTCAACTTGGTCAACAAGCATGTGACCTAATGTTTTTTACTAGTAGTAGATGTAGAAATAACTCAGTAATATTTGAATAATTGATTCCATCAATGAAAATAATCAAGTCTATTTCATTTTCTTGTGTGACCTGAATTAGATTTCCATATTTGTTTCATGTTTAGTAGACATACCATGTTCCCACTTCTATTTTCATTTTCGAATGATATAGTCAAATCGGTTTCAGGAAAAAAATACAAACAATATAAGAACTTGTGACTAAAGCCAGAAAAACAAAAATAATTTGCGTGGTTCACACATCTAGGATTCTATCCACGAATGGACAATGAAATTCTCTGTTAGTCGTACAAATATGAGGTAAAATTTTATCGTTATATTAGGTTATGCATAGATTACAATTCTCATCGAAACCTTGGTACGGATGACGTCTTTGAATGTTGACGTGTTGACGATGATATATGCAATATGTTGAACCACTGGGAAAATTCAGGTTATATCTCTTTTGTGGATTTTGGAACGTTGCTCTCGTTAGGCTTTGGCTGGACCAGATGGGTCAGTAACCCGAGAGGGGTTGTGCAGTGGAGACTGGATATATAGAGTTGTTTAATTTTTGCTTTTCATGGCCGCTAGTCTGTAGTATTGGGCTTTTTTTGGTGTTCTCTTTATTTTGTTTCGTTTTCTAACTTTTCTTGTTCGGTGCCTGTAATATCCTCTCTGATTCTCATTTGGTGTTGTATAAATCTTGTGTTGCATTCAAACCAAAACTAACCATATATGAATGATCAAATTCGACTATTTGAGTGACGTTTTATTATATGGTTCTTATATTGTCTAAAGATCCCTTTTTTCTTGTGGTAAAAACCCTAACTAATTTTTTCGAAAGGACTGCAACCTGAGATTCAGAGTTGTTTTAAGCACTTTTAAAGCAAAGTTAGGATAAAGACACTCTTTAAGCGATTCAATTGAGCGTTTGACACTACAGGTCAATGCCCCTCTGGTTACAAATTTAGTATTTTTCTCAACAAAAAACCTCAATAATGCTATCCTAATCATGGTCTTTGAGTAACAACATGATCAAAACAAGTTTAGTTAGGAGCAATGAACTAGTATTCTCAACGGTGATGAAAATAATTTACAATCTAGGATATACTTTAAGTTAGTTCTACATATATATGACTTTGACTATTAAGATTTGACCACCAGGGATATGACATTAACAAAAAACTGAATGGTGGCCAAGTTGGATATATAGGACAATAGAATGCCGACGCTTAATATGCAAGTTTAAAAGGTTTAATATAGTTTAAACAAGTCATAATTCTAAAATAATTATAATTTACATATTAGGAGAAGATAAACGGACAACAAGCTGCGCCGCTATCCTTTTTGTATAGCAAAACTAATTATATTAAATACAACGTTTGTGGATTTAGGAGTCAAAACATTATTATTTTTTAACACATTGTATTCTGGTAAGTAGCTCCACCGCCTCAGGTGAAAAGGAAACCAAATGTATCAAATACGAAAGGAATAAACATGTGTTGATTTTTAAGACATGCTTTCTCGTTTAATATACGTCAACTTTAATCTGTTAGTCGATATCCTTATTAGGATGGGATTGTATTTTGTATTGAGCTCATCAAGACGTAGTCTATAATGTTCTTTGATAGGCTATATGTACTCGTGGTTTGCTATTATGCAAGATAACGAATCAAATAAACCTACATAGTATCAGGCCTTTTGGTGGATCCCTGAACACCCTTCCCACGTTTATGTCATTTTTTTTGTTGACTCGAATCTAGGGTTAACTTTACTCCCGAGACGACATGGTTGCTTTGTCTGCCGCGTATAATAAACCTACATCGTTATCTACTTAATAACCATCATAGTATTTAGAGCTAATGATACGAAAATGCATTATAGTTGTTACATAATCTTATGTGCGACGAACAAATTATTTTTTTTTTTGTTTTTTTAATACTATAGTTGATTTTTTTTGCGTTTTTAATGTATTGTATTATTTACTTTGTTGCATTTTTTTTGTCTTTTATAATATGTAAAATGGTAATAAAATAGGAAATTTTCTAAAAATCATGTAAAGTATATTTAACAACGAAAAATTGATCAATACACGTAAATAAATTATGAGACTATTATAATACACTTTTGTGCCATTAATCATAACTTTTAAAGTATCCCAAAATATTTTTTCCTCGACACACATACAACTTATCAACTGTTTTAACAAACATGTAATATGATTTTTGACCAATTAGCAAAACAATCACTTTAAGGTTCAATAGTTGTTCTTTTAACAAACTTGTGACAAATTCTAGGTGAATAAAGACTCTTTGACACGCACATATACAATCAAATTGGAGTATTTGTTTAGTCGATATCATTCTAAATGACTTCCTGAAAATATTATTGCATAAGTTATAAATTTTACCACGTTAAGTCGTTATGGCAAAATGAGGCTCAAACTCATAAAATTGAAAAAGTGGATTCGTATGTTCGATGCATGCAATCTATATAGTACTATGCTAGGTACTACACGTTCTTTTATTCCGATATCAACTTCTAAAACACGTAAGAAAATGAAGTCCATGGTAGACTTTGACCAAGTCAATTAGGTTAAAAGAAAGACACCACGCAACATATGTATATAAATCTGTTTCATGCCTACACTTAAGAATATACAAATCAAATATCCAAAAATGTATTTGCTTATACAACTACTCGTTATCATTCGAGCCTTCATCTCCCAACAACATGATCCCATACCACAATCACCTTCTAGTTACACTTTCGCGGTTGTTTCGATAACCAAACATATTGATACTGAAAAGCCTCTCTATAGTGCTCAAATCATGGCTACGGATCTTGCATACATGGAGTATTCTTACTCAAACTTACTTATAGACATCGACGCTCCATTCACATGGCACGACTGCGTCCCTGAATGGAAATCATATCCCATCGCAAACGACGAGTTTCAATGCAAAGACATTCAAACTACATACTCCAGCAAAAATAGTTCTTGTCACCGAACAACCGCAAATCTAGTTTCACCTAGTTGGGGATATGGCTTGTGTCATGTCAACGTGGTGAATCCTGTTACAGGATCCTGTGATGATACGGTACTCAACTACGATTTCTTCACGGTAAACACTAGTAATAATAAAAATTATTTAACCGGTGTATACGGTGCTACACCTATTGGAGCTTGTGCTTCTTCGGAGTCATTTCAATTATTCCCTAAAAATGTTACAGGTGTTATGGCGCTTTCTTCCTCGCCTTATTCCTTACCTGTGTCTGTTTATGATCCGTTAGAAAAAGTTATAGCTTTGTGTTTGCCTAGCAGCTCGTCTGCTCCGGGGGTTTTATTTTCAGGAATTGGTCCTTATTACCTTCTTCCTAACTCAACTGTCGATATAAGAAGTTTACTTTCGTATACTCCATTACTAAAGCATTCAGATTCCTTTGGATACTTTATTAATACGAATACGATTGTAATTAACAAGCTACGTATTCACATTCCTGTGAATGCCACTACCAAACTTAGTACAATTGAGCCTCACACAACTCTTAGAACCGACATTTACACTCAAGTGGTTAAGAGCTTTGCAATGGCTACAAAACAAATTCCGAAAGCCAAGCCAATCGCACCGTTTGGCCTTTGTTTTAGCACGTCGACAAATGGTACTAAGGTTAGTATAACAGTACCGGATATTGATTTAAGTCTTGAGGGTGGGAACAAGTGGACATTATCCACTCCTAACTCAATCAAGCAAACGACTAAGGATGTGGCTTGTCTAGCGCTTGTTGATGGCGGTGCAACGAGTGAACCAGCTATCACAATTGGAACGTTTCAGTTTGAGGATAATTTTGTGGTGTTTGATTTAGAGAATTCGAGATTTGGGTTTAGTTCTTCCTTGTTGAGTAAGGGGACTTCTTGTGCAAATTTGAACTTTACATTAGCGTAACTAATTGCTCCAGAAATTGTACGCTCGAAAAAGCATATTCAACTATGAATAGATGTGTATTCACTAATTAACACGGAATTGTCCAAGTAGCCGAAAGGTTAATCTCTTACTATAATTTGGATGTTCGTGTAATAAAAAATTCTCGCAAGTATTTAAATATCTAAGTCATTTAAATATTGATTTAAGTTCTTTTGGATACAAAGTTTTCTAAGATACAAGGGGACTCATCCCCACCTGCATCTCATCTGAGGCCAGAGATTAAATCCCCCAGTTTATACTGCAGGGGTATTTTCGTCTTTTCACGTCAGGATATATATATACGCTTTAACAAACACGTTTCATTCTTCCTTCTTCTTCCCCGATTAAACTGGTACTTTCTCTCTCTATGTTTCTCTCTCTAGATATACTGTTTGTTAATATTGCTTATTAATAAGCTTATTAGTAAGCTTATAAATAAGCGATTTCCATCTATTAATAAGCTTATTAATAGATCGGATTATTAAATACGCTTATTTATAAGCTTATTAACTATCCGATTGATTAATAAGCTTATTAATCGTTCGGATTGATTAATAAGCTTATAAATAAGCGTATTTAATCGAGCGGATTGATTAATAAGCTTATTAATCAGCTTATTAATCGATCGGAACGATTAATATGCTTTTTTATAAGCTTATTTTATGTGTCTGGTCTATTTTTATGGATATTGTTTATAAGCTTATTTAATAAGCGTTGATTCTTTTAGGTTTTAAATAAGCTTTTTATGAGTTGTTGTTTTTTCAATTTTCTTTGGTTTTAATGATGGATTCGAGTGATTCTAGTGGTCGTAGAGGTGTTGTTGATCCTTCTACGTTAGTTGATTTGACTAATGATCAGACTAGTGTCGATCAAGGTTTGGATCTGCCATCCGAAAGTGTTCTTCATAATCTTGCGGATGAGATTTCTGCGTATGAGCAAGACGGTGAAGAAGCGAAAACTGTTAAGAGTAAGTTTTCTAGTTTTTGTTGAGCTTAGTGCATGTTGCCAATGTATCATATATGATAGCAACGTATCATATATGATGTTTGTATTTTTACATAGATATGATAGACATGTAACATATACTATCATATATGATACATGTCTATCATATATGATGTTTACATGATATGTGTTGAATTTTTCTAGTATTTTGTAATCATATATGTTTTTATATGTTTCTTTTTGCAGAGTTGAATGTTGTGTGGACTCCTGAGTCGTATATCACTCATTCCAACTTTGATACTCCTGGTGGTACTGTTTACTACATTTCGAAAGTGCCTGCTGAGTTTTTACTTGTTAAGGGAACGAGTACGATTCAGTTGAGCATTGCATTGCTGCTTACAAGAAGTATGCCGTTAAAGCTGGTTTTGTTGTTAGGAAATCGTGTCAGAAAAGATTGAGGAGCGGGATTGTGAAGCAAAAGTATTTGGTTTGCAACAGGAAGGGTTCCCCCAAGGATATATATGTAGACACCCTAGATTTGGAGAATGGTTACATCCAAATGAGGCATTCAATTCTGCATATCACCGGTTGTAAAGCTCGTGCTGTGTTTGACTTGATCCCTGGTACGACGAAGTTCAAGTTGAGTGTATTTGATACTATCCACAACCACGAGCTTGAACGTGAGGAGTACAAGCATCTGTCAAAGAATCAGAGGCAGTTAACATACGCGGAGCAGGTGTTTATTGTCAAGGCTGCGAGTGTGAATATCGGTGCTACAAGAGCTCATCACCTTCTGACCGGGATCAAGGGTTCTTATCTGCTCGTTCACGGCACTACTGTTGACTTTAAGAACTTCTTCTGTAGCGTCAACTGTTACATCGGGGACTATGACGCGCAGATGTTGATAAACAAGATGGAGAAGAGGAAGGAGTATGTTGCTAATTTTTCGTTTGATTATTTGGTTAACAAGGCTGAGCTTATTGGCTTATTTTGGGTTGATGAAGTGTCCAAGTACAACTACAAGGAGTTCTGTGATGTTGTCTCTTTTGATGCTACGTTTAAGACAAACAAGTACAAAATGGTATTTGTTCCTTTTACGGCGATTGACAACCATAGGAAGTGTGTTACGGTTGCTGTTGGTTTGCTCAAGTTCGAGACCACGAAATCGTATGTTTGGTTACTTAAAGCCTTCATCAAAACGTTTGGTAAAGCACCTAGCATAGTAGTGACTGATCAAGATAAGGCAATGAGGAATGCCATTGAAGCCGAGTTTGTTGGTACAAAGCATAGGCTATGCATGTGGCATATCACGCAGAAGCTTCCAGCGAAGGTACTGTTTTTTAAAACTAGTATCATATATGATGAAGTAGCATCATATATGATATTTTAATAGTATCATATATGTTGAAGTAGGATCATATATGATGTGAGAACAGAATTTTGATTCATATCATCGGGTTTTTGTATGTCTTTGCAGATATGTGAGAAAATATACAATGATTGGGTTCTTAAAGAGAAGTTGAACAAGATTATTTGGAACATGTACATTGGTCCCGAGGAGTTTGACACCAGATGGGGTGATCTGATGACAGAGTATGATTTGGTGGGACACAAGTGGCTGGCGAAGATGTATAATATGCGTTCAACTTGGATCCCTGCTTATTTTTCTGACTCGCCGTTGTGTGGACTGATGAGGACTACGTCTAGATCAGAGAGCGGGAATTCTTTCTTCTCCCACTTTACCAATTCTAGCTCGACGCTTATGAACTCTATGAATTGCTTTGAGACGGCAATGGAAAAGAAAAGGAGTGTTCAAGAGAGAATGGATCATAATACAATGGATACTGTTCTGAAGTTAAGGACTTTTCTCAAGATTGAGAAGCATGCTGCAATGGTTTACACTCGTACCTTGTTTGAGTTGGTTCAGAAAGAGATTTTTGTTGGATTATGGTATTGTCAGATAGATACTAAGAATGTACTCGAGGGTTCTGAGGTTTCTGTTATCAGAGTTAGGCATGTTGTTTATGAAGAGCCTGGTAAGAAGAACAAGAAGAAGGTGAATGATAAGGTTACTGATAAGGGTAAAGTTGGCGAGTCTTCTAATAATGTGAAAGATAAGGAAAATGAGAATGATAAAGAGAAGGAGAAGTAAGATGATGAGGTTGACATGTTTACTAGAGAAGATGGGTTGTACAAGGTATGTGAGTTTTGGTTGATATAATATTTTATTTTTTTTACCTATCATATTTGATAAGCACATGTATCATATATGATATTCACTTCTTTTTTTTGGTTTTTTTCCCTGGTCTTGCGCAACTTAGAGGATGGTTCAATTATTTGTACATGCCAGTTGTTTTTGAGGGTTGGGATATTGTGCAGGCATTTTTTTTTGCGTGTTCAAGAATGCCAATATCGAGATGATTCCTCAGCAATACATTCTTAAGCGTTGGACCAAGAACCTTATCCCGGCTGCGTTGAGGAACAAGAGGAACAGGTATGGGGAGAAGAATGTTGTTTTGGAGAATTATTCGAGCGAGGCGACATCTATTGTTGATCATTGTGTGCATTTGTTGAGCAAAGACGAGCCTAGGTCGGGTGCTTTTGTTGAAAAGTTGAAGCAGCTGAAGAAAGATGTTGAAGCGGATTGCCCAAATCCTCCATCTAAGAAGAAGATAAACTGTTTGGAGCAGCTCGTTGGTGTCTCTCATCCGTCAGTATGTTTGGTTGATAATCCAGATGTTGGAACCCCTAGAGGACGTCCTGGGCGTCAAAAGCTGCGTATTAAATGTGGTAGAGAGATAGCTATTGAGAAAGGCAAGAAGAACAAGATTACATGTTCGGTGTGCGGGGGTACTGATCATAACAAGAGGACTTACACTGGTAAGCGATTGGAGGAAGTCGTTGTCGAGGATCCACCTGTTGCAGATGCAAGTACGAGTGGATGAACTTGGATAGAAGAAAAGTGTTTGTTTTAGGATTTTTTTTTCTCGTTTTATTTTACTGTTTGCAGTTTCTGAACATGTCATTATGATGTATGATGCTATTTTTGTCGTGATCAATTTGATTCATGACAAGTTGTTTTTGATACTCTATCTTTTTTTGGATAATCATATGTCAATGAGTCATGAGAAGTTGTGTTTAATCCCTTAGTTTTTCTTTAGTTTGTTTGCTTTTGTCATTTTATAAGTTTTTTTTAGACTATCAGATATGATACTAATGTATCATATATGTTAAGTTGTCAACACAACATATATGATACATATGTATCATATATGTTAAGCTGTGTTCAATCCTTTAGTTTTTTTATTTTGTTTGCTTTTGTCAGTTTACAAGTTTTTTTTGGACTATCAGATATGATACTAATGTATCATATATGTTAAGTTATCAACACAACATATATGATACATATGTATCATATATGATAGTTTTTAAGATACTAATGTTACTTCTTTCTAGAATTTTGTTTCCAGAGTAAGTGTGTTTTACAAGTTTTTTTGGACTATCATATATGAAACTAATGTTTCATATTTGATAGCTTTGTTTTTAACGGTTTACATGTTTTTCAATATCCTTCTATTCTCTAGAAATTTAATACAAGAATAATACATATGAAACAAAATATTCATCTTCCATTTCATAATAGAAAATTCGACGGGTTACAAGTTAAAAAAAGTTATATCCACAAAATGCGGTACATCCTACTTTACCGCCAGCAACTTGTCTTCCCTACGATTCTATCCAAATGTTTTCCAATGGTACGTCAGGTGTAGGCGACATGACTCAGGGGTAGTCGGACTAATGGATTCCTATTAAATGATCCACGATCTACGACCAGTTGACCCCAAGCTTAGAGCAACCCATCATGGGTTCTCTTGCATGCCACGTACTCCTTTTCCGATTGGATAAGTCATTTAACTGCTTCTAATCTAAATCAGTTCACTAATCTCTTTGCCTAGCCTAATGTTCCAGTGGGTTAAGCGTTAAAGCTTATTAAGGTAGGCGACATGACTCTGGGGTAGTCGGACTAATGGATGCCTATTAACCGATCCGTGATCTACGACTAGTTAACCCCAAGTTTGGAGCAACCCACCATGGGTTCTCCGGCATGTCGCGTACCCCTTTCCCAGAGGATTGGCTAAGCAAAGCGGAAGTCTTAAGCAAAAATCTAAATTATTACAGACCAAATTAAAAATTAATGTCTTAAACTGTATTGTCTTTTTGTCTTTCCTTCTTCAGATGGCGCTCTTGGCCACATCTCTGTCTTTTTCCTCCTTTATTTTCTTGATTGCCTCTTTGATAACCTTTGTCTTGAATGGTTGCATCTGGTGGGTTCTTGCAAATACATAAGTTTCATCGGTTACCTACTGCCTCTTGGTGTTCTTCTCGTGTAATAATATCTTTGCAGCGATCCTAAACCTCAGCTTCAGTATTTCCTTTCTTTGTTCATCTGAATCACTCGGGAAGTCCAAAACCCAACCTTTTACACTTTCTCCCTCATAATGCTCCATGTGCATCATCACAAACACCCCACAATCGATGTCGTTGTACATTGTTCCCCACTTTGGTCTAATGATTGTATGCTTCCTGAGTTTATTTTGTCATTTTGTGCTGGACACTCTCCATATACATCATAAACATTTTCATCTGCAAAACAAGCCCCAAGTTTATCATATTCTTTGGTGTGTTATTTTTTTTAGATGCTTTTGAAATGCACATGTTCATGTTTTTTTAGTTTATTTATGTATTTAGTGACTTACCAGTAGGTCACAGTACGTCTGGTACTTGCTTTCATATGTGTTGGCGACTTTTGAGTTGTCGATGATTGACACAACGCCGTTGATGAGGTTAAAGACCACTAAGTAGTAGTGCTGGTGAGATATGACCGAGAAGAACACCTATAGAGTTTTTATAAGTTATATTTTTTGAATCTATTGTAAACTGTAATATCATATATGTTCTAATCCTACTGCTTTTGATTGCATGTCACTCATCATATATGATAAGTTTTTATCATATATGTTGTACTTTTTTTATCATATATTTTAGTCAATTGTTTACCAGATTTATTTTAAACTGTAAACTGTAATATCATATATGTTCTAATCCTACTGCTTTTGATTGCATGTCACTCATCATATATGATAAGGTTTTATCATATATGTTGTACTTTTTTTTATCATATATGTTAGTCAATTGTTTACCAGATTTACACTCTTCAACTTAAGTAAGTCCTCATCTTCTCCCATGGAGGTTTTCATGTTTTCTTCAAACTTTTGAAACCGCTTCTGGACGACATACTGTTCGTTTGCCAGTTTCCAATCAAACATGTTTGCTGTCTTTATTGCATAATCAACAAGATATTTTTTTTAGTTTGTGGACATAATTTTTTTATAAAAAACATATATGATGTAAGATGTACTTACAATCATAGTTGACATGAAGTACTGTTTCTTCTTTCTTCCTCCTGTGCGAGTGTGTTCTTCAAATTTTAATACTTTTGAGTATGTGTCGATGAAAGGTGCATCTACCTTTAAACCCGGAGCCATTGTCTGCATGTTGTCCCTCATGCAAGCATAATTATGGTCCGCTGACTCAAATATGAAATCACTGCAAACATAGTTCAATTACTTTTTATCATATATATATGATCCTACTTGAATGATAATTAGTTTGTTAGTGTTTTAGCTTTTACTTACAGGCTGTTATTATTCAATGAGAACAAACTCTCTCCTATCATCAACTCTGCTACAGTGAGCTTTCCCCGTGCTTGTGCTTTCTTGTTTATGTAGTTTGAAAGGAGCAAGCGGGATGGCCTCTTTTGTACTTTTGCAGCATCATCTTCTTCTACCATCATCACTATCTGCTTAGGTGTTGTTTCAGGCGTTTTTATGATTTGGCTGAAAGATGGTGTTGATTTGAGAGACTTTGGTTGCCTCGTTCCTCTGGTTTTCCTTTTCGCCATTGCTTCTTCCTCAAGCTTCTTTTTTCGCTTTCAATTGCATCTTGGCGTTCCAACTCCATGCAATACCTGTCCAAGTATTCATCAAACTCTGGGTCGTTTTCAAACTCCCCGGACAATGGCTCGTCTGTGTAAACAGTCTTATGAACATCTGCCAACATCGCTGCTTCTTTAGCTGATTTTGGTTGGTGAACCAACCCAGCTTCGGTGACCAGTTCCTCTTTTGCAGTTTGTTTTTCTTTATCTTTTTCCTTTTGAGCTTCTTGAGCAGATTCCTCATCCTCAGTTTGTATATTTTCAAGAGTAACCGGCTGTTTTATTGAAACAGGAGCATCTTTTGTTTTCCCATCATCCGTGGAGGTTTGCTCCCAATCCATGAAATCCACATCAAGGTCATCGTCCTTGTTTCTTTTGAATACCACCTGGTATTCTTTGCATAGACCAAGCAATGTTTCATCATTTTCAAACTTTCTAAGTCCTTCTCCAAGTGTTTCAGCAAGCACTCTCCTTGCCTCATATATCTCTCCAAATCGGTCAGTACTTTTTTTAACAAACTCCTGCATAG
This sequence comes from Glebionis coronaria, assembly GCA_025667525.1. Lineage (NCBI taxonomy): Eukaryota > Viridiplantae > Streptophyta > Magnoliopsida > Asterales > Asteraceae > Glebionis > Glebionis coronaria. Next base: position 528,823,854 of record CM046882.1, read on the forward strand.
AAAAAAGTATGTTGTAAGTGTATTAGTATCTTTCATATATGATACTTTATCATATCATATATGATAGTTCATACTATCATATATGAAAATCATAGTTTTTTGTTTTACCACTAGTGTTTGTGGTTTCCTGTCTTTAATTGGTTCTAGATAGAAGTCGTTGTTTTTGTACACATCAATCCCCATATGGACATCTTCTTCCTTGTACTCATCTTGATGTTATAGGTTCCCCAAACATTGAATTTTCATTTCTTCTTGTATTCTCAACTTCATCAACCGACCGATCCAGGTTCTTATTGCTGGTCTTCGTCGCATCACGGCTACTCCTGGGAAGTAAGTTGAGTCCAAGTAAAGCAACTATGAAAAGAACAAGTTTGTTTTGGTTAAAGACAACGAAAACATACAAAGTAAGTTTTAAATTAAAAAAATAAATTTGGTTTTACTTACACACAAGAAAGTAGCAGGTCCGTTGTACCAACTTTTTACAGCTTGGTCGTTCCACTTGCTTTTACTTTTCTTGAGGCATTCTAGTATATAGGACGACCAGTCGATCTCATTAATGTTGTGTTTCTCTGTGACCTTTTTCAAAATCTTCAAAAGGACTTTCCCACCAGAGTCTAAGTTGCACATCGTGCCACCAAAGAGCATAAGGAAGTTCATTATGAAGGTGAAGTCTGCTGTGTTGGTCGACTGGATCCTTTTTGCAATTGTTGTTGGGCTTGGTTTTAATGTGCCGCATTGAGCCTTCCATTCTTCGATGAAAGCATCATCGTTTTCCCTTTCCGGCAATTCATTAAGAGATATTTTCCCCATCGGGACACCAAGCATTTGTTGCACCCTTTCTCTTGTTATTTTTATCGATCCTTTGGGGAGTCTTAGTTCCATGCTTTGTGGATGGAACTTCTCGACAACATGGTACAGAAGGTGTGAAGACATCTCGTCTATGGGAAACTCAATGTACCTCTCAAAACCGATTTGTTTTAAAACTTTCTTTCTCTCATTTGACAGTCCCGAGGTAGCTTCGAACAACGATTTAGGTGAGCATTTGGTCAAGGCAGTAGGGTATACCTTTGGCTGCTTCTTTTTTGTCGGACCTCTACCCTTCTTTTTTTTTTTTACCAAAACCATCGTGTAGTCGTCGTCTTCTTCTTCAGTTTCGTATTTTTTAACTTGTTGCCTTTAGAAGGTGAAGGTTTGACAACTAGCATCTTTGATGTGCCAACCGCATGTACAGGCTCATTCTCCTCGTCATCGTTGGTTTCAATTTTCTCATTCATCAGCTCATCTTCTTCTCCTTCACTTGATTCTTCCTGCGGAGGTGTTTCTTTTTTTTTGGTTGTTTTTTTGCCCCCGCTGTATGTATGCTTTTGTCTTTTTGTCCCTATATGTGGACGTTTTGCTTCTTGCTTTTGTTCCAATTTCCTTTTTCCGGCTTTTTTATCCTTCTTTTCCACTTCAGGAAAGCTTGCTGTGTTGCAAAATAGATTGAAATGTGTTAGTATTATACAATCAACATAAATGATACATAAATATTTTCTTCAGAGTTTATGCTATATCATATTTGATAAAATTATCATTAATTGTTACCTTTTTTAGTTTTTGAAGGGTTGATGAACTTGATCTTTGTTTTTTTCTTCAAAACGTCTTTGACCCTCTCTTCTTTCACAGGTTCCTCTTCTTCCTGGTCTTCATCATTATCCTCGCTACTTTCACCCTCATCATTGACATCGTCTTCCCCCTCGTCTTCCTCATCTCTGTTGTCTTCCCCCTCGTCTTCCTAATCTCCCTTGTCTTCCTCCTCGTCTCTGTCATATCCCTCGTCTTCCTCCTCGTCTCCGTCATCTCCCTCGTCTTCCCCCTCGTTATTTCCCTCTGGCTCTTCTTCGTTTTCCTCATCCTCGTGACCTTCTTCTGTCTCGGTTTGTTCAGACTCGGGTTCTTCATCTACATATTCTTCCCCGTTGCTGATTAATTCATCTTCTGACTCACTTTCTTCTACATTTTTATAGAGCAATGAGTTGTTCATTAATGTAGGTTTTTTCTAATGAAGTAATATGATACAAAGTATATTTTTCTTACCTTGTGGAGTCTCGATTGGCTTCTCCACTTTCTTTGTTCTAGCAGCCATTTTTTCTTTGCCCTTGGCTACAACATTTTTCTTTTTTTCTTTAGCTTCAGCGCCAGCTTTGGCCTTACCCTTGGGTTCTTTTTCTTTTTCCGGAACGGCAGCTGTCTCCTTGGCTTGTCTTATTTTCTCTGCAACTGCAAATGACAAAGCCTTATCAACAATACTATTTTTTTTTACTTCTTTTTAGTTGCATCTGTTTACCTGAGTTAAAAGTGAAATTTGTTTGTTTATGTGCAATAAAAGTGTAAAGTTATGCAAAAGTACATCTGTTAATACTATATATGATGCATGACCTATCAAATATTATTCATTAGTAACATATATGTTACGTTAGTATCATTATGATGCAACTTTTTCATGTATCAAATATCTATATATGATATATCATATATGATAAGTTTTTATCATATATGATGTATCATTTTATCAACTATGAAATATTGTATAACATATATGATAAGTGCTTATGATATATGTTTTTCAATCCTAATTGTGCTTTTTATTGCTCGTCAAATATCAAGCATGATATATCATATATGATAAGATTTTATCATATATGATGTATCATTTATCAACGATGAAATTTTTTTAACATATATTTAAGTGCTTATCATATATGATGTTCCATCTCACACATCAAGTTTAATAAGCTTTCTTATCATAAATGAAAAAAAATAACTGTTATTGTTAAAAAAAATTAAATATGTTATACAACATATATGATTAACGTTTATCATATATGATGTTTCTTTTATTTCAACCTGGATGATTATATCCACATGCAAGTAAAATTAAAACACATAAAGTCAGTTAAAACAAAAAAAAATGACGTTTTGTATGTTATATCTATTATAGTCAGCATATAATCATAGTAAAAGCACTATAAAAGCTTAAAAAACTAGAAAAAGCATAGAATAAGAATGATATGCATAGAATAAGCTGAAATAGCATAGAATAAGCTGAAAAGGATACAATAAGCATGATAAGCATATAAAAATCAGTGAATCTGTATTTTTAAAACTTTTTGCCTTGTTTTGGTCGTATTTTTGTCTGTTTTGTTGGTAGAAGGCTCCGTTTTAGCCTTTGATTTCATCTCGAAGCTTTGATTTTGGATCTGGATCCATTTTTGAGATGTTTCCGGTGGATTTTTGGGGAAGAAGATGACGGTTATGGTGGTTGTTGTGTGTGTTTTTGTGTGTGTGTGTGTGTTTTTGTTTGAAATGAAACGACGGAGAAAAATAGATAGATAGTAGTTTGTAGGGTTTGGGCGGGGTAGTGAAAAGACGAAACTACCCCTCCGCTTTTTTTTCTTTAAATCTGGATTGTTAGATTTTATGTGATGAGTGGCCCAGATTTGTCCCCTTGTATCCAAAAGATACAAGGTATGTAAAATAACCGGACTTTTAAATATTTAAGTTCATTTGATAGGACTAATCTTTATCTTCCATATTCATTTTAATTCAATAGATAAGATAAAACTTATCTTTTAAATCGTTAATCGTTATTTGAAAAAAAAAAATACCATTACGAAGGGAATTTAATTATCTTTCTACAGATATAGTATATGATGTACTTTCGACAAAAAAAAATTTTCACGTTTTTTTTCGTTGTCGAAAAGTATCATATATGATATAACTTATCATATATGATATAAACCAATATCATATATGATAAAACATTATTATCATATATGATATTTTACGTAAATTTTAAAAAACGAAAAAAATGACGTATTTTTTTTCTTCAAAAGTATTTCATAATGCATATCTGTATAAAGCTTATAAAATGCTCGTCGCGATGGTATATTTCTTTTCGTTTTAACACTTAACGGTTTAAGAGATATTTAAATTATATAAATAAGTGTAATAATTAAATACTTTTAATTTTATCCATTAGATGTGATAGATGGTGGGGATGAGTCCCTTGGTATCCAAGATAAATATGATATCCAAAATAACTTTTCTCATTAATTTTCTTTATTTGGTAATTTGGTAGTATATATGCAGAACAAAATTTTGATGATATTTTTTATTATATGTGATGTTAATCGGCTTGTTTCTTTTTATCAAATGTAATATTTATAAAATGCGGTTCAAAAGTATATCATAATTTCCGGGTTTTCATCGCCTAATATGATATAATGAGCGATACCATCGTCTCGTCGATTTCTAAAACCATGTTCCGCGGTGATAAAGAAGAGATGACGAAAGACGAAAATCCTAGTTACTAGTAAACAATTTGTTAATGTAACCAATACCTAAAAACATTATTAGTGTTAACTAATCTTTCTTAGTTTTGATCAAGTATAAAGACATTTATCGTCAAAGACAACCGAAAGACTAATTATTCAACAAACATTATCATCAAGGTAATAATCATTTAAGTCTTACACAAACATATCTTAATCATGTTTAGTGATCATAGAAAGTGATTAACCTTAAAATTCACATTTTAAAAAATGTGACAAAAGATTTTAATAAACTTTATTATTAAGAAAGTGTTTTATTAAAATGGAAAATAAAAATTTTAATATGGCATATTCCAAATGCCATAGGAATATCCTTTGAAGGTAAAATCTACCTCAAATAACATTTCCCCACTAAAAGACAACAAGAAGCGTATTCTACTCTAGGCGGTTCCCTAAATAGCTATGTCGTTCTTTATTGATAATGAACCACAGGCTAGATAAAGAACCACGCCCAGAGAGCCGTTGTTTTTTGTCTCTTATAAATAGTCGATCAAATCTTCAGTTTTCAAGAACCTTTTTGGACATTCATTCTGCCCCTTATCTTCTTTCTATATGCTAATCATTTGTAAATAATCACTTAATGTCTTAAGTATGTTTATTTATGATTATCCTCTTGATCTCATTCTTTACTTGTCCAAAGAGAATATCACTCACATATTTGTGATGTGATTAAAGATGAAGCCTTGATGAAGATCATACTTTCTTAGATCTAGTCATGTTCTTCATTTTGTTTAGTTGAGTCTTGTGTAGATCAAATTTATTTTTGTATACTTGGATTAGTTTTGTGTTGATCTAAGGTATTTGTGAATACTTGGGTTAGTCTTGTGTAAATCCATTGTATATGTGTATACTTGGATTTTGTCTTGTGTAGATCCAAGTTACAGGTGTATACTTGGATATGTGTTTTTGAGTTGTAATAAGTGTTGTGTGTTAGTTCTCATTAAAATACAAAGTGATGTGTGTATGTGTCTTGTGAGTTCTCACTAAACTTGAAAGTGAAGAGTTGTGACGATTTGTTCTGGCTTTCGATTAGAACTCGACATCTAGCCTTGTGTCAGAAAATGGTGAACTAGGAGACGTGTGTAAATTGGTCTTATCTAAGACTAGGTCTCGACATTTATCTTAGTGTCGAAAAATAATGTAAGCGACGTTGTAAGGTTTTCTCCGCCAAGAAGGGAGCTTGTGGATGTAGTTTAAATCTCGAATAATGTGTACTCGAGGAGTGGAGTAGGAACGAAGAGAGAGCTTTGTTTCCGAACCATTATAAATCTTGGTGTCATACCTTAGGTTGTTTCTTTCCTTACTCCTTACTTATGCTTTCATTCTTACATTGCATTTCATTGTCACTAGATAGTGTTAATGCATTAGAATTGGACCTAACAACTATGAAGCTAGTTTTCAAGTAAAAGGTAATTTTTGGACAAACCTAATTGAAAGGATTTTTAATTAGGACCTTAAACAAGAGAAACTATTCAACCCCCCCCCCCCCCCCTCTATTTTCTACAAATGGTATCATAGCGATGGTCACTCAAGATCATTGAAGTATATCGTGCTTTAAAGCTTGGATCGATCCATTGTCTCCTCAAATTAGAAGGGTTCGTTGTACTAAAGTTTCTCTTTGGTCAAAACTATTTTTCAATAAAAATAGACCTCTCTTAATTGGTTATATAGCATCCTATCTTGATTAGTAGATTATATGCATTTTAGATTTAATTTTGAAATGTATCTACTAGTTTGTACGAACTCATATTTTTCCATCGCGACGTGCATTTCGTGTCATTGCTCGTCGACCTGCTTCTATTTGCCTAGATGTGATCCAAGCGGGTTCTAGCTTCTAGGGCGAAGCCGAGCCACTAGTGGAGTGGCCAAGGAGGCCTACTATATCTCCTTTTGATCTCCAACATCAAAGGATGATGATATCAAGATTGGTGTAAGTAATACTAGTCCTTGAATACTTAGTATGCACTTTGGTCATGTTTGGGTGTTGCATTAGTCCATTGAAGACTTGGGATGCACTTTGTGGTTAAGGTACGTTTTCGTCCTTCCACACGCCCTATTAATCATTCTATTGATCGTTACTTGACTATGTGATTTCTCTTGAAATCATTTCCTTGACATTTAATTGTGGTATGTGATTCTATTCTTTCACCCTCTCAAACCTTCATGGTCTTGGAAACTTGACTCACTTGGCGTTAGAGTGTGAGTTAGTAGTAGATTAAAGTATCAAGCATGATTTGTATGGTTTAAAACTCATACGGTTAGTAGGCCCTATATCATGTGTAATATGTGCAATTGAGCTCATCTCTAAGATGATTGATTAATCCTTTGAGATACCAAACTACATCATAAGTTGAAAGTAGGATATTACACATTTGGAATTGAAATATTCCAATGATATTGTCATTGTATTCCTAAAAAATGATTTTTGTCCGATCACGTGGGAGAGAAAGTGAATCTATACTCTTGCTCATATTTTGTAAAAGTTTAAGAAAATTACTTGAAAGTGATGTTACTCTATATAACAAAATTGGCTGGTATGGTTCATTACCAACGCCGTTTAGACTCATACCAGAAAGGCACGTCTTAAACCACTGTAGATAACACAAACTATTCGTTTCTACAACTTGAAGATTGTCACCCATCTCTTGAGCATTGACCTTAGCCTTGATTCACTCCTATTGGTTTCTTTATTCTTTCTCTTTTCTTACGAGTAGTCGTTTTTCCGTTTCGGTCTTTTTCGATTTTGATTTAACTCATAATCCTTCATTAAGGCAGTATAACCTAGTCTCGTAATGGTCCAATGATTTCCAAAAGGCTTGATATATATTTTAAGTATTTAAGAAAAACTTGGTTTTGAAATTTTCTATCATTTTCTTGGTTTAAAATGGTCCTTTGCCGGTGGTTCTTTATTTGTCACCATTTAAAGGTGCGGTTCATTATCGATATTGAACCGCTGGCCACTAAGGATAAATTAATCCGGTTTTTATTAAAATAACATTTTTTTTAAAACCCCACTCTTTCTTCATGGTGGCTACGAGTTCTTCACAAGGGTTTCACTCATCCTTCATCTAACATCAACTATTTGTTAGTATCTACATTCAATTTCAATCAATTTGTTCTAGGGTTCTTACATTCATAATTAGGGATTTTTAAAATTAAAAATGAATTAGAACCTAATTAGGAATGCGGGTTGACATAGTTGTAATGCTATGATTCCTTAGGTTTGAATTCTTTGCGATTTCACTAAAACCCACTTATTGAACAAATCTGAATTTTAACTAATTTATTTTGGTTGAATGATGGAATTGTTATAACCCTTTAACACATTGGTAATTGCATTGTTAATGCTTACCTAAAAACGAATTTTGAAAAACCAATGTTCAAGTTCATGTTTGATTTTACATAATTCATATGTACTAGTCAAAGATGAAATCAATATATTGTGGACATAAGAATGTTAAGGATTAATCCTTTGGTTAGTAAAGCAATTGATTAAACACATTCATATGATTTTAATTTTCACCTAATATATAACATAAGAGTGATTGTGAAAAATATTCTTGTTTTATATAGGTATCAACTATGTCGTTGGAAACTCATAAAGATCATGAGAAAACTGAAGAATACATGCCAACTCTTTCTAAATCGTGTCAATCTTGTTCTCTTCAAGATACACTTCGGTCTTTAGAAACTCGTTGTTTTCATGAAGGGCGTGTTATCCCACCAAATCTTGATAGGATTGAGCTTACACGCTACATGTCCAAATCTACTGGCTTTGATTGCTTGCTTGACATTGATGAACCAATATTTCCTTCCTTCCTTATAGATTTCTTTAGTTCCTTCTCATTAAGGTTTATCAATAATGGTTTATTTATAAGATTTTCCATCAAGGGGAAAACCATTGTATACACTCTTAAAGAATTTGGACAAATTCTCAAGGTGCCATATAGTGGTCTATAGGTGATAATTCATATAAACATGATATGAATAAATAATTAACGCAGTAGAAAGAACACCTATTAACGGATCCATATTGCCATATTATTAATCGAATAATAAACACATAATAATATACCTTTGTAGCGTGATTCGGTAAGATCGAACGGACACCATCACCAACAAACGATCTAACCAAGAAACCCAGTGATCAAAATAGATCACCTCTATGAATATGATTCACACTACACTTCCTTTTATACCAAATAGATGCTAGTCTATATAACCCGTAACCTTCTAATAGCCTTTTTCTACACTAGATTAAAGCTAGAAGATAAAAGAAAAGAAAAATAACCAATATCTTTTGATTATTGCCGTCACACATTTAGAGAGAATGAAAAAACCAACGTTTGATTTTTTTTACTTCTTTTCTATATATACGGTATATAATCAATGTAAATCAATTGTCATTTACATCATCGAAAGGTATCATATAATAATGTGCACATTGATTCGGCTACAAATGCTTTAATGGGCTTAGTGGTTTATTTTTCAATTTCAAATTAGTACTAAGTCTATACTTCGTAATAAAAGCCCAATAGTTATCTCGAGTTGTGAAGGTTATAAATATATCGTAAATACGATAAACACGATATATTAAAATGGTATCTCAGTGTATATGCATGTGACCCTATAGTCCCATATATGTCTGGCCATATAATTAGATGTTATGACACGAGCATACTCCAACAGCTCCCACTTGCGTACATCATAATAATCATGTAATTATACAAGCAATGGTTAGCGTCTAGCAACACGCCACTGCCCCGGAAAAATATGAGGATAGTTTCTCAAACAATTTATTTTAAATGGTTTAGATATCAGTCATCCTTTTGTTTCAGAAACCCTGTTAAACTTTAGACATGGATCAATAGTCATTCTTAAGTTTAACTACTCTATTTCTCGATATTGATATTAAACTAGATTTCCAAATTAATCAATTATCATTTTAATTACATTTGGGTGTGGCCACACATACATCTGTACAATTCATCGAGGGGCTTAGTAGTATCTAACTCCAATACATGTGGAGGGACAAATCCTCTTTTGATTGCACGTGTCGTTCATGTGTTTTACATCGCACCTGAAAATGGTCTTTATAGCAGCATTTTTCAGGACAACGTTGAACCGTATCAAAGATTGAAATTCCACACATACAAAACCTACTTGCATCTTAAGTCTAAGGATGAGAGATTCAACCACTTGCGAGATTCACTACTGACGCTGATCCATGAAGTGAATTCTCGTAGGTTGGTTCAATCCAATGTTCATCCAATGAACACATATGAGTTTGGCGGCATCGTCAATTAATATTCATTCCAAATGAATATGACCAACTCACATTTGTCTTAATTCGACAATACTCCCGTATCGTCAATCGAAAATGGATAATTTAGAATAGTTAGAGTACTCTTGGATTTAACATGCAAATATAGGACACAACTGATATAAAATGAAAACGATCATACCTCATATATCAATTCATCATAAAATAAAAAACTGTTTTACATCCTAATTATTCAAATACTTAAAAACAGATATACATGAGAGAACTAGAAGGTCAAAGTCCAATGTTTCCAACATGATTAGCATGTTTGGTTACAAGACATTGACTTTACACAAGGACCTGTTGAGTTGTAATCTGAGTGAACTTCATGAATACTTATTTCAAAAACTCACAAATAGTAAATATTTTGAATAATACGATGATTGTGATTTTCTATATGTGCGATCAAGTGCTAATACAGTAATACTAGCATCGCCATATTACATTATGTAGGTTTTTTGAAGCAAGTAGAACACTAATTTAAGACAATCTTCTTAACAGCTTCCCAAACTGTAAAGTATTCTTATTTTACTAATGAGTAGTGCAATAGTGCTTTTCGTCAAGCACGTCTAGGTAGTAGTATTAACATTTAAGATGAAATCCTACTATTAATAGGATTGAGTACCATCTCAATCAAAGTAAGGATTAGTGTATAAACTCAACACTAATCTTCTTACCTAAACTCCATAAATGATGAACAAGTCTATAGCAGTCTAATGACTTTTACTTAGATACTTTGTGATCAGTTCATCTTGCATTCATGTAAGTATTAAAATTAGTCTAATACATAACATACCATATGTAATGAATCCATTAGGTAAACTAAGGGTTTCCATGATGTATTCAATCTTATCAAGTGAGATAGAACTTTGAGACTTTCTCAATGATGTGTCATATTTAGACTTATTAACCGCATATGACTTATCATAATAAGCATATGTTCCAAGGTTATATGTTTTATTTCTTACATCTCTCAATAGAAATATATTCCAAGTCAAGGATTAAAAACTAGCTTTGATGAAATAATATTTCCAATATGTTAACAACATATGAGATTTAAAACAAAAAAAAATATGCTCCTACTAGCTTAAAGGGTACTCAAGAGTTATCTTTTTTTTTAATCATGATGATATCCTTGATTCAAACTTAAGATTCCAACTCCTAGATGCATGCTCTAATCCACACTTGGATTTCTAGAGTTTTTACATGTGATAACCCGAGGTCATTATTTAACCCTATTTTACGAGTTTTTTTTTGAAATTTTTGATAAGTTTGAATTCTATTAAGTTGTTGGTTTACTTTAAAACTAATTATTTAAAGTCGTAAATAGTTATGAGGACTACTAGTATTCGAGATACTGACAGATGCCCAAAATTTTACGTTTTATTATCGTTTCGATGTTTGATGTTTTTGACGTTTTAACTTTTGAAAAAGTATTTTTACGAAACTTGACTTTCGTAAATTTTTTAAAATTGACTATTAGTCATTTCTCGCTCTTTAACCTATACTTTGTATTTTAGTCCAAAAGAATTCACAAATTGCAAAACTTACCCTCCACCTAACTATATATAGTTTTTCCACTAACTAATTTCTTTATTAATTCATATCAAAATTTGGGAAAAATCTTTTCTTCTCTCTTCTCTTTGTGTCGTGACCTAACACACACCAAAACACCATCACCATTGTTTTTCTAGCTTTATTTGTGAAAATATAACCAAAGTCCCATCTTAGAAATCTTAAGGTGATCATTTTGATTTAAATTTTACTTACATGCAACACATTTTAATTTTTCATAGAATTTGGCTATGTTTGATTCATTTTAATGGCATGTATGTGTTGTTTATTACTTTTATATTGGTTTTTGATGAATGCATGTGAAAATTTTGAATGGAGGATTGAAAGAGATGAACATGCAAGTGAGTTAGGAGTATTAGGGTTGATTTGGATGATTGTAGGTTGATATTAGGAGTGTAGAAATGGTTGGAATGGGTCAAAAGATTGGTTTAGTATGATTTATAAAAATGTATTTTAGATCAGTATGTTTAAAGGTATTTTTGGAAATCTTAAGTTTGAGTTGAAGTTGTATTGATAGGATATTGTTGTAGTGCCTTTCTCAAGCTTCTATTTGATACCAATTAGAGCTTCCAACTGAAAACGAGGAGGAAGATATGCTAGATTGATTATTCGTGTTCCGGGAGGCGAGTGTCAACACAATCCGAAATTGTTGTTGATATTTAGGTCAAATCTCAGGGACCATAAAATGAGTTTTGAAAATGGTCAGAGTTGTTCTTGGGCTCTAAACTCAGGGTTATGAGTCTATTATTAAATTCAAGTGTCGGTTTGGAAAATGGAATTTGTTAGAAAGGTCAAAATGGTTTTGTGAGTCGAAGGTGTAAAATTGTCCGAATTTTTAAAGTTAAAGATGTGTTGAGCAGAAGGTCTTAGAGGTCAAATCTTTTGATGAAATTTTTTGAGGGATTTCTACAGGTTATGAGTGAGTTCTCCAAGTAGTTTCATAATAATTGAAGGTGTCTAAGTAAGGGAAAACATCTTGTACATTTGGTGGCAGAATGTTATCGGGAGTGTTGTCTAATGAAGTGAAAATGTAAAAGCGTTTAGTAGTATCACTTGCATGGGTTGTTCTTTTCGTTTATCGTGATTTTGAAATGTGGAATTTTGTTTTACTAAGTATGAAATATACTTGAGTATATTATTAAAATGCGCGCCTTATTTGGTAGGTTGTGGCATTCGTGTTTATCGGGCATCTACTATCGTCAGTGATCGTCTTGCTAATACTCTTATACTAAAGTAAGTCTATAGCCTCGCTTCTAGTTGTTAAATTTTTTTAACCCGCGAGGGGGATACATGCTATTTGAAATAAAATGAACACAGGTCATGAATAATTGTGTGACCTGAATATTTCCTTGAATTGTATAAGTACCTTGTTGTTGAAGTCCCTAAAGTCATGAACCGTTAACTATTGTCTTACCCTTGTGAGTGATAGGAATAGACGCTTATTCAAATGATAGTAATATTGGGTTGACGACCCTATCTTAGACCAGGGTTTACGACGAGTAACCTCTAGGATGGATATTTTTCGAGAATAAGAAATTGTGGTATAAAATTAGCAACTAATACCCTAGAGGAGAAATGGTTTCATTTAGTCATGCCGTTCTTTTATGGCGTGGGTGGCTAAGTTAAGGGGTCGGTGTCATGAGCTTAATACAATTTTATAGCTTTTCGTATAAGACGGTGTAACATCCCCAATTTCGGGTCATAGCAGCGGAAGGGCCATTGGGTGTTACTAACATGATTCAAGCTCATAATCATAGAAAACGGCTCAAACGAGTCGTTTTAATAAAACACCCATTCATTCATTATTTAAAGGATAAAACTTCACACATGGTACCAAATAGTTTTAAAGTTTACAAAACATAACACATGATAAAAAGTTGTCTTGAATGCATACATTTTAGAAAAAGCGGGCCAAAGACATTTCAAATATGCAACCTACATGAAACCGCCTTCCTCGAGTGCCTTCTTCATGGACCTGAGATAAAACATGTTATCAAGTCAAAAAAAATTGTTGAGTGAATCTATAGAGTTTAAAATTTGTAAATCAAACACAAGTGTTCAGAATAAACCTTCAACGGTTAACAATTATGTTGTACGAACATAATTATCGTTGTTATTTCATAAGTCTCATGACATTGAACGTTAACATATTATATTTCAGCCCACAACACACCTAGCCAAGTGTGTATATTTCTCTTATACAATGTATCCGATGTGCTCCAATAAACTTTGCGATAGCTAGTCGCGTCGGACTGGGCGTCACCTCGATAGATCTATCTATAGTATTAGCGTTCACTTATAACGAGTAATTAACAATTCATGATAAGTGGGTCCTTGAGGCTATAAGCAACCTTACGTAAATAACTTTCATCTAATCATAGAATCAGGTCCCTTGTGTTCTGTTTTAAAATAAGCATGTTATCCCCCTCGAAGGTTTTATAAAACTTGTAAATAATTTAAAAGCGAGGCTATAGACTCAGCTTAGTACAAAGTAATGAGACATTCGCCGACGATAAGTGATGTCCGTTAAACACGAAAACCGCAACCTACCAAATAAGGCGCGCATTGTTAATAATTAACTCAAGTATTAACCACACTTAATAACACAAAACTCAAAATTACAAAACTATGACAAATCCAAAAGAGTAACAATACAAGTGATACTACTATACCCTTTTATATGTTTACTTTATTAAACTACATCCTCTATAAAAATCTGTCGGCACATACCAAATGTACAAGCTCATTTACCTTACTTAGACACGTCAAAAGTTTATGAAACGACATGAGGAACTCTATATAGAATGTCCTCTAAAAAGTTCGTCAAATGTTTTTACTTCTAAGACTTTCTGCCCGACACATGTTTAAATTACAAAAACCATACAGTTTTACGCCTTCGACTCATAAAACCATTTTGACTTCTATAAACAACTCCGTTTTCAAACGACACTCGAGTTTGAAAATAGACTCACAACCCTAGGTTTAGATACTTAGAACAGCCCTTGACTCTTTTAAAAACTCATTCTATTGTCCTCGAGATTCGATCCAAATATCATCGACAACTTTGAATTGTGTCGATACTCGTCTCCCAGTACATGAATAATCAAACTATCATAACTTCCTCCTCGTTTTGAGTTAGAAGCTCTAATTTATATCAAAACGAAGTTAATGAAAATATCTACAACACTATCCAATTAGTTTAACAACAACACAAACTTAAGACACCCAAATCTGCCTTAAACTCACTAAAAACGATAATCTCATGAGCAAATCTTCTATAACTCAAAAACTAGAAAAACCATGACCTTAAAGGTCACGGCTTATTTCTGAACGCACCAATAATTTGTGTAACAAGATTTTAATAAAGGAATATATGATTATCTATGTATAATGACCTAATAAAAATCATAAAAACATTTTATGTAATCAATTATAGCCGTGGGCTATATAAGTTCATTTTGAACTTGTGATGAACTTGTAAACTTGTAATAAGTCTAGATCTTATTTTTGGACTTTGTGAATTAGTTGTGAACATATAACAAGCTTAAACCTCATTTTGGGACACCAAGATTAATATAGCCGTGGGCTATATAGTTCCTAGTGAACTTATGGTTGACTTATAAACTTGTAAATAACGTAGATCTCATTGAGGGAATTTTAAACTTACATGCAAACATATAACAAGCTTGGACTTTATTTTGTTATACTATAAATAATTATAGCCGTGGGTTAGGAGCTTATTTTAAAGCTTGTGACTAACATGCAAACTTGTAACTAACTTGGATCTTACTTGAAACACACCAAATAAAACATGTCGTGGGTTTTACTCTCTATTTTAGAAATCTTGACTTAATTTTTATAAACTAATAATAAGCATTTAAGAATCCATAATTTCTATACCTAGATAAATGGTTAAGTATCATTAATAGACTAGTTAAGCCCATGCAACAAAAGCCCAAAACTTGAATAGGCCCAATAAGCCTAATACAATATAGTCGTGTATATGTAAGAGTCCTTTAGGCCCATTTAATGCCTTGTAAGCCCACATAACTAATCTTAGATTATTAATGGACTTAAAACATGTTTAGGCCCAATAGTTAGCCCATTAACTCTTTTGACACATTTAATAAGCCCACTTAGCTAATCTTAGTTAATTAGTGGACTTAAAATATGTTTAGGCCCATTAAATATCCCATTAGCTCTCTGGGTCCATTTAATAAGCCCACTTAGTATTTTAAATACTTAGATAAAGTTTTATAACAAAAATATAATTTATAAAAACTTTTGGACTAAAATTGTCAATTTATAAAACTATTGGATTAAAACCGTGACATTTGAAACTTGTTTTGATAAAACATTAAGTACAAGGACTAGTATTGTAAATATTCAAAAGTTTAAGGGTTCATTAATTCCATTCGTGACTTATTAAACCTTAGGGACCATTTTTGTTACTTTCCTAAAGTTATCATTTTATAACCCTAAGGACTATTTATGTAATAAGCCGAAACATTTAGAAGCCCTAGGGATTATTCTTGTCATTTAATAAAAGTTATAAAACCTAATTATAACTAGACGGACTATTTTTGCCATAACCCGAAAGTATTAGAAGCCTTATGTACTAAAAGTGTAAGATCCGAAAGTTTTACTTTAATAAAATATGGAGGGACTAGTTTTACATATTTCCGAAACTTAAACAAACCCTAAAACCCTTATTCCATTTAATTTAGTAAAACTTGAATAAATCTTAAACTATGAGGACTAAAACCGTAATTTCTTAAACTTGTAACTTAAAGACTATTTAGTATATGTTGGAAACTTTTGGGGACTTTAAATAAAATAAAATATTATGGAATCCATTATTCATGGATCGATTAAGCTTACTAGGAATGCATCTCGTTCATATGTGATTAGCATAGCGGAATTGAACAAGACACATAAACAAGGTGTTTAAGATACAACAAGACAAATTCATCCCAATGATTACTTGTATTAATATCAAACGATTAAAACAAATAACCTTAGGCGTGTATACATTAATCTCACGCCTAGAACACGAAGACACTTTAGGTTTACATTGTGAATTATGAGATAATAAAACCTATTGTCATTGTATTCTATATATACTAGAATACAAGACTTTTCTTACAAGAAATCTAATTACAATGAAGTCCTTCCATCTTTTACACGTTAGTCCTCTTCCTTGTGTAGATGGTCTCCTATTCTTGTAATTCCAGCTATTTGCATATAAGTCCTCTTGTTTCATTATTGTTTGTTTTGTCTCATCAAATCTTATTCCCAACAATCTTCCCTTATTTGATGATGACAAAACCAAGCTTCAAATCTTGATCTTTCACGAATGAAACAAGCTTCCCCTTAAAGTAAGATTTCTTGTAAAACATATCACCACATAAAAATAAGTTGTATACCTTGATCTTTAAATCTTCTTCCCCTTTTTGTCTCATCCAATAGAGGTTTTATGAAGATAAACAACTAATAAACGCTTCTCCTTGAGTGGTGCATGTAAATGAATCACAAACCATGTAGTCTCTAATTGTAGATTACGAATGAAGAAAAACGAATATAACCTATTGTTGAAGAAGTGGAATCTCCCAATCTTGTACCTTATATCTTGTACTATCCACGTGACATTGAACTTATACCGACAGCAACAATATATGTAGACCTCGTGTGCTAATACCACTGCATAGAATCAATTATTGATTGAACGATTCAGTAAAGCCCGCATGTGCTAATACCACTGCATAGAATCAATCATTGATTGAACGATTGAATCGAAAGTCGGTGGAAATATCTGATTTGAGGGAATAAATTTGTGATAAAAAGCTGGCTTTGACTGAGTTAAAGGAAATACTTCGTACCCTAAAAGGTAAGAATGTTGTGGATAACGCAGCCATTGTCTCAGCATCGCCCTCTAGTGCTATAAAAAAGAACCTCATCGTCGTCACATCATTTAACAAGGGCCCTAGGACTAAAGCATCTCAAACATTGGTCACTAAAGATAAGGCAAAATAAAAACCAGCTTCTAATATTCTCGTGTTGCCTTCTACAGGAGTAAGCACCACTACTAAGGCTCAAAGATCTAAGCTTAAAAGAAACAAGAAGAATGATTGGATCTTGCCCCCATCTAGTAGTCAAGTAAAGAAGAAAGTAGAATCCCATCCTAGGAATATTATTTCTGTTTTGAATAAAAAGAATCATGTAGCTAAACTTAAAATCTCGGCGATCGTGCAACATTCTAAGCCTACTGTGAATTCTAATTTGAAATGTTGGAATTGCAATGAATGTATGTTTTCTAGTCGTCATGTTTCTTGCCTTATTGACCATGTGAATGAGATGAATGCCCATAAAAATGGTTTAGAATGGAAACCGACTGGGAAAGTGTTAACCCAAGTTGGTTGGATGCGGCGCCCCACTGGTAGGACTTTCACTGTAACACCCCCAAATTTATACAACTCAATACAGCGGAAGACTAGTTGGTGTTACGGGATAGCACATTACGCACATCATAGACAACGCATAAAAATCGCGTCGTTTATTAATAAAGCATTTCCATTCATAAATATCAAATTTACATAGGTCCCAAGTCATTGTATTTAATACAGGTTTTACAAAACATTTGAATGGAAATTATAATTTAAGTGCGGGCCATGAATTCTTGTTGTCTTCCCGAGAATTACCTTCAAGTACCTGAGATAAAACATGTTAAAAGAAAAGGTCAGCGATAACGCCGAGTGAATTCATAGAGTTTAATAAAATCCATCAATATAATATCGGTATAAAATTATTACCGAAAATCATTTTGTACAAATCATTATAATAGGCCATAAAATAGCCAAAATCATTTTATACAAATCTTTATCCAATCATAATATATGCATTTGCCTTTAAAACCATTATACGAATCATTGTTGTTAAAAACACCATACAATACGTTTTGCAACGTTGTATAGATTAAATGAAAACCGTTATATGAATATGGTTATATAAACCAAAACACGAACATAATATCAATAGTATGACCCTGTATTGCTAGTCAGGCAATACATCGTAATTCGGAGCATATAGTAGTATTTCGTTAACTGGATTATTATAAGCCGTATGACATTGTTACCTTACTATCAAAACAACGGGTAGCTAACCCGATACCAAATTTGCCCATCTAAGTTAGCGTGTCGTCACAAAGGTCACGCTATGGAAATCTTCTCATACATAAATTCGCTTACCAATCAATGTGGCACGACGGGAATCAACCGTCAAGGCGCGAACTGGGGTGATCGTCCCCAAATAGTACTATTAAATGCATAAGCGTCTACCAAATCCCGGTAGTTCACAATTCATGCTAATGGGACTTTTAGTGACATAACCTAACTTTAATAATCCATTTAATTTCATCTATCGGATCCTTTAATCATTTATCGAGTCATACAATCGGGTCATTCAATCATTCGGGTCCAAATCAATAAACAAACAATCGGGACAAATGGTGCCCTATTTTATAAAAACTAACTGGTCATCTCCCTCGCGGGTTTATAAAACATTTCATAAAAACATTTAAAAGAGTGCGAGGCTATGAACTCACGTTGATGTGGGAAGGCGGGTTATCGGCAATTTGGACGTACGGTACGTGCTTCAATCACGGAAACCTAGACAAATAATACTCGTCTTAGACTCATGTCCAATGACTTTATAAAAATAACAATTATGTATACATATGATGATTATATATATATGATGATCAAGTGGTTTTACATATTCTCGTTTGCTCATTTTAGTGTTATGTGTCGGTAACGTTTATACTAGTTTACTAGTTTTACCTATTTACGTGTTTTAGGTCCAATAAGCCTATTATAAGTTCTTTAACTTGTTTTAATCCCTTTTACACCTATATTATCAGTATGTATACTTTCCATGTTGGGCCCAAATGGGTTAAGCCCAATAAGTTCTTTTTACAAGTTTTTATCTTATTTAGTCCAATTATTAGTCCAATATGCTTAATTAGCTCGTAAATATCCGTATTTCTTATAGTTCGGGTTTTATCGGTTTTTACTTGTATTAGATACTTATATATCAGTATATGACTTTTATAAACTTTACATTAGACGGGTTTGGTCGTCTAAGTTTTATTTGGCGAAAAACGTTAATTTTACGGCGATAGCCGAAAAAGTCGTAAAAATCAAGTTTATAGTTTTTGTTACTTATAAATATTATTTCACCACCATTTATATAATTTATCCATTTAATTAACCTTTTATATATTTATATAAATAAGTTTTATAAGTTAGTGGGTTTTTATTTTACATTTTATACATTAAAATGTGAGTGCTTATATAATAATAATAAACATTAATTCCAAAAATCTGATTTTTATCTTCATGTTCACCATTTTTACCATATCTAGAGTTCTATAATTAATTAGAAGCTAATTCTTGGGTGACATGTTCTTCATATTATGTGCTACATTTAACTTAGTTATAGCTACTGCCCATTTTGAGTTCATCTTGCCTTAACAGTCTCTACAAAACTGCTTATTCAGATTAGACCACCTAACCTGTTTTGATCATATCTCACTCATTATTTTGATTCCATTGCATGGCCAACTCTCACATGTGTATAAGACATATAGCTTACTGTAAATGGATTCTACTTCATCATTTTATCAGTCCATGACCTGTTTCTTTACTGTTTTATACAGCCATCACTTTTAAGCAAGATTTTAGCCTTGTTTCTTATAGTTTTTCATCTTTTTAAGCATGTTTATCAACACCAAATCCCCACACAATATTTTTAATCATCATCCATCATCATATACATATACATAAGTGAAAGAAATACAAGATTACATAATCAAAAATAACAAGAGGATGAGGAGAACAATCTTTATACCACCATGATGATGTAGGTTGTGATCAAAACATGGATTTTGATGGAGAAACTTGTGAATAACCAAGACCATCTTCAAGACCACCATTCTTAATGAACACCTTGTGGAGAATCAGCCCCAAGACTCCATGGAAACTCCTCCTTGGATGTTATAATCACCACCAATCAATAGGGTTTCAAAAGGGCTTCAAGGTTTCTTTATTATATGTGTAGATAACACATAGTTTATGGCTAGAAATGATCAAAATTTTATCAAAATGGCATTTTAGAGAGAGAGTGGACGAGATTAGGGAGAGAAGGAGAGAGTGGTTTGCATGTATGAGTTTTGGAGAAGTGGTTTTGTGTGTGTAGTTTTGAGGTGGAGTAGTTGTAAGCTTAGCTTACATGTGAAGCTAGTTACAAGTGTTAAGACTTGTTGGTTAATCTTGACACCTCATGGGATGAGGTGTTGCATCCTTGGCCATCCCATATGTTAGTGGGGTGGGATAAACATGTTTTGTCCTATCCCGCTAATTTACGGGTATTCCTCGATTCTAGTTTCCTCGATTTGCGTGCCCTCGGGTCGTTTTACGAAAAACGTTTTTATAAATTATGAATCAACGGCACAAAACAATTATAATAAAAATTGTCTCATCAAAAACGGAGTTCAAAAACGTAAATATGTAATCCTAAGGTTTCCGGTTTAGTCGTAAAGGACGTTAAAATAAAATCGTAAGTCCTAATCTCTTCTCGTAAATTTGTGAGTTTATGAACCAACACAAATTTAAAACTCCAAAATAATATTCACGGAGAAATTTATTTTCTGAAATGTCGGACTGTCACCAAAGACGGTGTATGTAAACGTAAGCACGTAACGTTGAATCCTCCGGTTTAGACGTAGTCGACGCTACTTCATGACGTAAATCCAAATTACTTCCCAAAAATAAGTGAGTTCATATTGTAACATTAAAATAATGTTTTCAAATAAATATTGAGAATAAAATATCAATCGTAAATTGACGGATTGTCACAGCATTTACCCCTAAACAGGATCTTTGTCCTCAAAGATCATCTTACTACTCGCTTCTTATAGAGTTAAAGCCATGTGGGTATTTCCTCCACATCCAATCTTTTCTCATAAGTGTAATCCATTATGATACGCGAGTTTCATCAAACATAACTACGGGAATAAGATCAGGCTAAATGTTGACTTACTTTCTCTATCCATGATGTTCACGGGTTTCTGATGAATGCAACTTTTCGCCGATCTAAGCTTTACTAAGAACAATCAGATTTTCACTTGATAGATATTCCATCAAGTTCGATTTACGAAACACAATTCACGCGGTTCTTGAAGTCCTAGGGTAGATCCAGCTTATATGCCTTTCAAACCCATCTTTTATATCATCTCAATGGTCCCATACAACGGTGACTTATATCCCATGATTTGTCAGATCATGAATTCATTTTTCCAAGTTTAAAAAAATTGTGGCATAACTTCGCTACCCATTTGGCACTTCAAGATCTACATTTCACATTCACACAACCTCCTGCCCGCTATCGGCAGTCAATAATCAAATCCTAATATCAAAAATCATTTCAGATCTCGCGGGTCGGGTACTTTGTAAGGTTAGGTTCGCCATCATAGGAAACCTTAAACCTAAAAGACATGTCCAACTCACAGTGGGTGTATGTCGGATGTCTTCATCTCAACTTCTGCTTACAGATGCTCTAATATAAATCCTAACAAGATTCAATCTCGATCCTAATACGATAATTATCAATGATAATCTCTCCAAAGGAAAACGATTATATGGTCTATTACCAAAGGCCAATCATTCAAACATAAAACATCACTTATATTACTTTGTATCGTTACTTTACCTCGTCCCTTCGATTTGGGGTGGTACATAGTACTCTCATCAAGGTTCGTTCTCAATGATTTCTGAGAAAATCTCTAGAAATTCGATGCGAAGCGAGGATCTTGATAAAGATGTTTGATACAAGCACACTATGTTTACATAACTCTTTTTGCATTTATCATTAACGGGAATGATTTTAGCAGATTTGGTCAGTCTGTCGACGATGACCCAAATCGAATCAAATTCAGATGATGACCTTTGTAATAGTTATACGTTTACTAATGTATGAGGCGATGTCTACCTTTATAATTTTCCATCAGTACAACTTCTTCTGATAATGATACATTTAGTCATAAATGACATAAATAGAATACTTATACTTACAATTTCCAACATAACTATATCTCAAAATCCTTCATATTTAGGCAACCATAAGTGGTCTTTAAAACATTTAATGCCATCAGCTCCTTAATTCTAATGGTTCACACTAGCCGTGAACCCCTTTTTATTATCTATATTATCTTTTTACAATCATTGTTTATTTTTATATTGTTCGGCAAATTATTTTGCATCTTCATTATTAAGGAACACATCCTAATTGGTTCTTTATTCTTTTTACATAATGCGTCGGTATCTATATTCACTTCTCATGATGATAAGATTATCATGTCTACAATTCACTCAGATATTCTTTCTATATTATGCGTCAGTAATTACGTTCACCTTCCTGATGAAATAAATATCACAAGCGTATTTATTCAAAATTCTTTCTTCATATCTTCTATGTTTTAGTTTCGTCTTTTCTATCATTTTTATCCGTTTTACTCAATCCGTCGTCTAAAGCGTCGATAATTATTATAATTAATTAAATAATTATTAGTTAATTTTTATGAAGCGTAAACGTAAAAGTTTTAAATTTCTTAGTTCGACCAATTATATAAAATGTTCAAAAATAAATTTGAATTTAATTAACACGATTTTTGTTGATTTATCGAAAATAATTAATAGGATTCGTAAATGTTTGAAAAAAATATTTGGTTATATTTTGGTCAAAATTTTCTTAGTTTGAAAAGCAAAATGTATCGTTTCAAATTTCAAGTCATGGTTTAATTGATTTCTTCAATCCTTCTTAAGTTGTCTTAAGGTATGCAAAAACATTTACCCCTAAACAGGAGTTTAGTTAAATGTTTTGGTTATAAGGGAATAATCCCTTAAAAATCCTTTGTTAAAACATATTTCCATTTTCTTTTTGGTAAAATCCAAAGTCTTAAATGACTTCTAATTTTTTTAAGAGTCAATATATTCCATTATCTATTAATCACATAGTCAAATAATATAAAGGTTTAAGTCTTTAACCACATATCAATTATTCAAGGTTCAGGTTTTCATTGTTCGGCCAATTCAGGGCAATCTATAAGTGATTATTAACTCATTCTTATTCTTATAAACAAACATATAGTCCTTAATGATCACGAGTTATCAATTTACAGCCTACACACGTGATTCACCAAATTTATGAATGCTACATGTGCATTGGTCAATCCAAACGACATCACGTGAAACTCATAATGTTCATTACAAGCACCGGATGTAGTGACTGGAATAGATAATCTCTTTTGCAGATGTGAAGTTGATGATAAACATGCTATGGATCAAATTTGCTAGAACCTTGTAAATGATCGAACAATTCTTCCATTTCGAGTTATGGATATCGTTTTCGATTGTCAATTTACCCAGCCACAATAATCTATAAATATAAGGAATGATAACACCATAGCTCTTCATGATGACAGGCTTGTTAGGATAAAATCGTTCTCCGACAACTTTCTCAGTTGTACGGTAATTCCTTAAATTCAGATGGTGCTGACGTACAGTGCACAAGCCACAGGTGCAGCACCGGAAATATAATCAAATACCAAATTCAACTTGCCTTAATGGCGAAAGTCTAGGTGATTTACCAACAAATACCTCCTAAGGTTTCAGATAACATAAACATCTTTTAATACCTTCATATTAGGTTCTTTCTAGATTATAATATCTATGACTAATTCACAACCATTCACGGTATAATCTCAAGTCTAAATGCAGGATACGGGCATCCGTCAAGAATTATTTAGATCACTTTTGATAATCAACATCTTATCATTTAGGGGAATTCTATCCGAGTTCCCATTAATTAAGACAATATCGTCATGTCATAATGAATCAATCCATTCTACTGGCACTATCAACTTTCCAGTTTCATTGTCGTCGATAAGATGTGAACTTCTCAAAAGACTGATAATAACTCATAATCCTTCACAAATTCAAGGATATGGAGACACAACTACTATTAAAAGAGTAAGGTCAACGCATAATCTATGCGAGATAATTTCAAATCAGATACAGACGAAAACATTTAACGAATATGAATATATCCCATGTTTTCATAATTTGAGTACGCATTCGAAAGCTCCTCGGATCGTTACCCAGGTCATTCAAATGAAATCAAATCAAAAGGAATGATAAGAACGTCGATACATCCAGTCGGGTGTCAACACTCGGTAATCAGATGCTTTTCCTAAGAATCTCACTACGGGAGAATTGGACAAGAAAGAATTGTCAATTGTCAAATAAGACAAATTCCACAGATGAGTAAATTCGACTTAGAAGAATAGATGCTACAGGCACATATGTAGGTGTCCCTAACGCTATGTCCCTATTTTTCACTTCTTGCAGATCTCATTAAAATTTAATCTTTCACAATCCTCAAAGAAAATGTAGTGTTTATTCATTAGTTTTATGGTGACTACTAATCAGTCTTGCATAGTCCATTCCAAATTGTATGTAGGCGCGCAACTATATACAATTTCATGATTAACGATGCAATACTCAGTTCGTCAAAATTTTATCATCATGTATATAATAAAAACATTTTCATGCTTAGTTATTAAATAAGAATCAAAAATAAATTTACAAAGATTTTCTTTGATATGGAAATAGTTAAGTTTCCAAAGCGTTTCATAAACAACTTCATTTTGATGTCAATCACTTATAAATCTCACTTTGAATAATCCTTATTGTGATGAAAATTAAATTTTCCCAAAGGATACCATTTTAGCTTTATAAAAACAATGAGTGATCTGCAGAAGAGTGATGAAAGCTTGTTCACCAAGAATTAACTATGATATGATAGGAAATGAGCTTAGCCAAATAATCATGAGGTTCATGACCTTGATGGCACTCAGGAAGAATAATTCACAACGTAACTCAATTCGAGATGAGTACTTGTTTAACGGTTGCATCACTATTGCGAACATTAGGATGAAGCAATAAAAGATAGATAACATCGATACATGTAGGATTTAGCAATCAAAGGTAGTCTTTTCATTAATCACAAACAAGTCAAATTGTACCGTAACACATTACGTGTCACTATGTCATACAATTTTCAAAACTCATCCTACCAACTGATATCTCAGTTAAGTTAGGGATTTTTTTAAAAGATACCACAATGAATACTAATCTACAAGAGTCATTAGGTGTCCTGCCTGTCCCAGAAGATCCATCGGTCCTAATTTAGAAGAAGATTTCTTCAATTAATTTCTTGGACACTGGGCATCCTCATTAGTGGACAACGGCCTAGGAACAACCCTTAACACGAATCAACAATCAATTAAAACCTTATAATTCAATCACAAACTTAACGACTTCCTCTTATCAATATCATATTCCATACAGGTTAAATTTTACTTTATTCTAGTTATAACAAATTTTATACTCAATGCGATATTCTACCTCATTCTCCAACACTTTCAATCTTATTTTTCGGCCTTGTAAAGGCAATACAATCTCAATATGAATCAACACTTAATTTCGAATCCTATATCTCTTACAACAACAATTATCAAATGAGTCATTAATATGAAATGACTTGATCATTCAACTTAGACTTCTCGGAAAGGTATTAGTGGCATGAGGCTTTTGGGTAATAGTTCCAATGACAGCCTCAAGTGCAACATTCACCCTTTCGATTTCAAATTTAAGAATTGGATGACAACGAATCAGATGACATCTTTCTAGGTGGTAACGTTTTGTCAAACTCCACTCTATAAGAAAAGATCGTCATGACATCGATATCAGATTTAATCTCGCCAATTCTTTTTCAATATCACAATCAACTAATATCTATATTTCTACGAATATCAAACATTTGTTGGGATCATAAATATCCACAACTTGGTTTAGATCTAGGATAGCTAGAATTCCTACGAGAATAGCTTCGATTAATTTACTAGGGGATTTAGGGTTACTTGTGACAATCTACGTCGTATAAATACCTCGTATAAAAATCAAAATAATCATCAAACAATCATGTAATAAAATTACATCATATATATATATATATATATAATCCAAGTTATATATATTAAAATAACACTTCTCAGTCTTGGCCTTGTCGGTAACTCGGGAATTCTTCGGCACCGTTATAGTCAAAAGATTTTTAGACATTTTTAGAAAAATGTTTATAGTTAAATGATTTTGAAATGTTTTATTCAAAACTTTAGTTTTAAAAATCTTTCGTTCTCTATAACGAGAGCTCTGGTACCAAACTGTAACACCCCCAAATTTATACAACTCAATACAGCGGAAGACTAGTTGGTGTTACGGGATAGCACATTACTCACATCATAGACAACGCATAAAAATCGCGTCGTTTATTAATAAAGCATTTCCATTCATAAATATCAAAGTTACATAGGTCCCAAGTCATTGTATTTAATACAGGTTTTACAAAACATTTGAATGGAAATTATAATTTAAGTGCGGGCCATGAATTCTTGTTGTCTTCCCGAGAATTACCTTCAAGTACCTGAGATAAAACATGTTAAAAGAAAAGGTCAGCGATAACGCCGAGTGAATTCATAGAGTTTAATAAAATCCATCAATATAATATCGGTATAAAATTATTACCGAAAATCATTTTGTACAAATCATTATAATAGGCCATAAAATAGCCAAAATCATTTTATACAAATCTTTATCCAATCATAATATAGGCATTTGCCTTTAAAACCATTATACGAATCATTGTTGTTAAAAACACCATACAATACGTTTTGCAACGTTGTATAGATTAAATGAAAACCGTTATATGAATATGGTTATATAAACCAAAACACGAACATAATATCAATAGTATGACCCTGTATTTCTAGTCAGGCAATACATCGTAATTCGGAGCATATTGTAGTATTTCGTTAACTGGATTATTATAAGCCGCATGACATTGTTACCTTACTATCACAACAACGTGTAGCTAACCCGATACCAAATTTGCCCATCTAAGTTAGCGTGTCGTCACAAAGGTCACGCTATGGAAATCTTCTCATACATAAATTCGCTTACCAATCAATGTGGCACGACGGGGATCAACCGTCAAGGCGCGAACTGGGTGATCGTCCCCAAATAGTACTATTAAATGCATAAGCGTCTACCAAATCCCGGTAGTTCACAATTCATGCTAATGGGACTTTTTGTGACATAACCTAACTTTAATAATCCATTTAATTTCATCTATCGGGTCCTTTAATCATTTATCAGGTCATACAATCGGGTCATTCAATCATTCGGGTCCAAATCAATAAACAAACAATCGGGACAAATGGTGTCCTATTTTATAAAAACTAACTGGTCATCTCCCTCGCGGGTTTATAAAACATTTCATAAAAACATTTAAAAGAGTGCGAGGCTATGAACTCACGTTGATGTGGGAAGGCGGGTTATCGGCAATTCGGACGTACGGTACGTGCTTCAATCACGGAAACCTAGACAAATAATACTCGTCTTAGACTCATGTCCAATGACTTTATAAAAATAACAATTATGTATACATATGATGATTATATATATTTGATGATCAAGTGGGTTTACATATTCTCGTTTGCTCATTTTAGTGTTATGTGTCGGTAACGTTTATACTAGTTTACTAGTTTTACCTATTTACGTGTTTTAGGTCCAATAAGCCTATTATAAGTTCTTTAACTTGTTTTAATCCCTTTTACACCTATATTATCAGTATGTATACTTTCCATGTTGGGCCCAAATGGGTTAAGCCCAATAAGTTCTTTTTACAAGTTTTTATCTTATTTAGTCCAATTATTAGTCCACTATGCTTAATTAGCTCGTAAATATCCGTATTTCTTATAGTTCGGGTTTTATCGGTTTTTACTTGTATTAGATACTTATATATCAGTATATGACTTTTATAAACTTTACATTAGACGGGTTTGGTCGTCTAAGTTTTATTTGGCGAAAAACGTTAATTTTACGGCGATAGCCGAAAAAGTCGTAAAAATCAAGTTTATAGTTTTTGTTACTTATAAATATTATTTAACCACCATTTATATAATTTATCCATTTAATTAACCTTTTATATATTTATATAAATAAGTTTTATAAGTTAGTGGGTTTTTATTTTACATTTTATACATTAAAATGTGAGTGCTTATATAATAATAATAAACATTAATTCCAAAAATCTGATTTTTATCTTCATGTTCACCATTTTTACCATGTCTAGAGTTATATAATTAATTAGAAGCTCATTTTTGGGTGACATGTTCTTCATATTATGTGCTACATTTAACTTAGTTATAGCTACTGCCCATTTTGAGTTCATCTTGCCTTAACAGTCTCTACAAAACTGCTTATTCAGATTAGACCACCTAACTTGTTTTGATCATATCTCACTCATTATTTTGATTCCATTGCATGGCCAACTCTCACATGTGTATAAGACATATAGCTTACTGTAAATGGATTCTACTTCATCATTTTATCAGTCCATGACCTGTTTCTTTACTGTTTTATACAGCCATCACTTTTAAGCAAGATTTTAGCCTTGTTTCTTATAGTTTTTCATCTTTTTAAGCATGTTTATCAACACCAAATCCCCACACAATATTTTTAATCATCATTCATCATCATATACATATACATAAGTGAAAGAAATACAAGATTACATAATCAAAAATAACAAGAGGATGAGGAGAACAATCTTTATACCACCATGATGATGTAGGTTGTGATCAAAACATGGATTTTGATGGAGAAACTTGTGAATAACCAAGACCATCTTCAAGACCACCATTATTCATGAACACCTTGTGGAAAATCAGCCCCAAGACTCCATGGAAACTCCTCCTTGGATGTTATAATCACCACCAATCAATAGGGTTTCAAAAGGGCTTCAAGGTTTCTTCATTATATGTGTAGATAACACATAGTTTATGGCTAGAAATGATCAAAATTTGATCAAAATGGCATTTTAGAGAGAGAGTGGACGAAATTAGGGAGAGAAGGAGAGAGTGGTTTGCATGTATGAGTTTTGGAGAAGTGGTTTTGTGTGTGTAGTTTTGAGGTGGAGTAGTTGTAAGCTTAGCTTACATGTGAAGCTAGTTACAAGTGTTAAGACTTGTTGGTTAATCTTGACACCTCATGGGATGAGGTGTTGCATCCTTGGCCATCCCATATGTTAGTGGGGTGGGATAAACTTGTTTTGTCCCATCCCGCTAATTTACGGGTATTCCTCGATTCTAGTTTCCTCGATTTGCGTGCCCTCGGGTCGTTTTACAAAAAACGTTTTTATAAATTGTGAATCAACGGCACAAAACAATTATAATAAAAATTGTCTCATCAAAAACGGAGTTCAAAAACGTAAATAGGTAATCCTAAGGTTTCCGGTTTAGTCGTAAAGGACGTTAAAATAAAATCGTAAGTCCTAATCTCTTCTCGTAAATTTGTGAGTTTATGAACCAACACAAATTTAAAACTCCAAATAATATTCATGGAGAAATTTATTTTCTGAAATGTCGGACTGTCACCAAAGACGGTGTATGTAAACGTAAGCACGTAACGTTGAATCCTACGGTTTAGACGTAGTCGACGCTACTTCATGACGTAAATCCAAATTACTTCCCAAAAATAAGTGAGTTCATATTGTAACATTAAAATAATGTTTTCAAATAAATATTGAGAATAAAATATCAATCGTAAATTGACGGATTGTCACATTCACTATAGTAGGAAATGTGTGCCCTTTAACTAGGATCACTCCCACTAAAGCAAAGAAAGCGTGCCCTTTAACTAGGTGTACCAAGGCTACCAAAACACAAGCGTGTCCTTTAACTAGGAACACCGACACTACTGTAGGAACCAAGTTCCCTTTAAATAGGTCTACTCACACTGTAGTGCCCGCTAATACTCCAAAACCTCTAAAAATTGGAACAATAAAACGTGTTAATGGTAAAACTCACATTAGAAAACGCAAGAAATCTAAGGATCACAAAAATGTTAGCAGTTCTGATAGTTTTATATCTGTATCTGATAACACTCTGGAACCAATAGTTTCCAATGCATTGTCTACTGTTGTTGTTGAAAACAGGTGGTCCAAATTGTTATATGGTATTTGGACTCTGGTTGCTCCAGGCACACGGCCGGAGATCGCTCTCAGCTCAGAAATTTCGTCAGCAAGTTTCTTGGTATGGTTCGTTTTGGAAATGATCATATTGAAAAGATAATGGGTTACGGTGAATATCATATTGGGAATGTTATAATTTCAAGAGTGTATTATGTGGAAGGTCTCGGTCACAACTTATTTTATGTGGGACAATTTTGTGATGCAAACCTAGAAGTTGCTTTTCGAGAGCATACCTACTTCATTCGTAATTTGGAAGGGGTTGATTTATTCAAAGGTACTCGAGGGAATAATTTGTACACTTTGTCTCTACAAGACATGATGGCCGCTTCTCCCATATGTCTTCTGTCCAAAGCATCGAAGACTAAATCATGGTTATGGCATCGACGGTTATCTCATCTTAACTTTGACGCTATTAATCATTTGGCGAAAAACGAACTTGTTTGTGGTCTTCCAAAACTTACATTTCACAAGGACCATTTATGTTCCGTGTGTACAATGTGGAAAAGCACTAAGAAATCATACAAACCCAAGACTGAAGACCCCAACCAAGAGAAACTTTATTTGGTGCATATGGATCTTTGTGGGCCAATGCGTGTTGAAAGTCTTGGTAGTAAAAAGTACATCCTCGTCATGGTGGATGATTACTCTCGGTTTAAATGGGTGAAATTTCTTGCTACAAAAGATGAGGCACCTGAAGTCATCGTCGATTTTCTCAAGATGATTCAAGTGCTGTTGATGCAAAAAGTTGGTTGATCCTTGCTAGACCCGAATTAGGTTTAATTCGGGTTGGCTGGGTACCGGCTCCTGCACCAAGTGAATCGTCTGGTTGGGATCCTGCACACTAAACAACACGCGTTAAGCTTACCGTGGGAAGGTTTCCCACGATTAGACTCCGGCGTGAGAGTAAGTAATCGATTTAGGGTTATTATGTGAGTTTAGAGAGAATTGTGATACCTTTGTGGAACCCTTGGGGGTTCCTTTTATAGGCAGTGAAACCCCAGTGGGCTTTCACTGACCCTTCGGCCCCAAGGAAAAGATAAGCACCAGAATTAGAATGATTGCTATCTTCTAATTCTGGCAATGAATATCTCTTCCTATTAGGATTAAGATATGCTTAGACAGAATATTATTCTGTCTGATCTTATGTCGGCCGCTTTGGGCCGTGGGCCGCACATATGTGCGAGCACTGTTCACTCAAGCCCATAAGCCTGAGTGATATTTATCCACCCATTTACGATGGGCCGGATACGGGTAGTACCCGTGGGCCGGGCTCATGACCCGGTTTGGGGACTATACGTCATCATGTCCCCCCAGTCTAGTTGTTACAGCCGTAGGCGTAACCTCTAGACTATCAAGCTGCCCTCCGGTCTTACCAAGAAAGGCCTAAGAAATGATAATGGAAATTTAGTTCCGGCCGCACGTGGCAACCGGTCGTATAAATATCCCTTAGTGAATACTACCGCAGCCACGCGATGGCCGAGACAAATTAAATGCAACATTTAATATGGTCTAACGTAAGAGCCGCATAACCCGACAAGAATCCAGTCGCATTAATGATATGCAACAATCCAGTCGTATAACTGCAAAAAGTGCATGATTACTGACTAGCCTCGAGCCACACGAAACTGTTTAAGAAATGACCCGTGGGTCCCCTACTGACGTTACAGAAATGTCAGAAATCCTACCCATTGGATAGGAAATGTGACTGACACGTGTCAAGAATCCATGGCACCTCGGAAACCGAAGCCACCCTATATAAGGGTGAGCATGCGTGTATGTTACACACACAATTCATTCATCCCCCCGCCATTGTTAATCTTCAAGCTTTTCCTTCACAACTTTTGCCTTCATTTCCACGGACATCCATCACCGCAGGTTAGATCACCACGCCCTTAAAAACCTTTTCATAAATTATGGTTAAGGATAACCCCCTCATCACGGACGTCCTGAATGTGATGTCGGGAGAAAAATACCTCGACTTCCTGTCGAAGTACTATGTGCCTGAAAGCGTACACCCCACCTTTCCGGGTGATGGTGAAGCTATTACAGACGCACCGGCGGGGAAAATAGGCATATACACACGCCTATTTGACTCAGCCAACTACCGTATTCCGCTATCGAAGTTCTTAGTAGATCTTCTCATGTACTATGACTTTCATATCACCCAGCTTCACTGTATAGGGGCGTGTAAGATCAACCAGTTTGAGATTACATGCCACACTTGTAGGGTAACCCCCACCGTTAACCTGTTTAGGGCTTTCTATGTTCCACAGTTGGTGAACGGGTGGTTGTCATTCAAGAAACGTCCCGGCAATTCCCCGATGACATATAGGAAACCCCTTGACTCCCTGAAGAATTGGTACGACCATTACTTCTTTGTAGATGAGAAGGTATTCCCTACCCCCTTTGTACTTAAAACCAAAGCCCCAAGAGATTATCCGCCCAAGCCTAAAGACTATAGTAGCCGGGACCTGAAAATATTAGATACCCACCGCACGGAATTTCATAGAGGGTTGCCGGAGAATTTTCTGTGCTTGGTAGGAATAAGTCGTCGTTACTTTGGGAGGGATGACTTGTATCCGTGCTTCTTAACGGAGCAAGGCGAGGGTAGGTTATATATACCTTGTATATCCAATATGTCGCGTATATTTAAAATGTTACTAACCCACATACTTCTCCAATCATTTGCAGAGATGAACCTTCACGGATTGATTCGCCAAGGCGACCCCATGAAGGTGAGGGAAGGATTCCGGCCGTTGAAGCCGAATGAGCTCCCTTTGCTAGAAGCATTGGCCGACCGTACTATTCCATTGGAGGAGACAACCGAACCTAGGTCGGACGAGGAGGAACCTGTTATCGAAAAATCCCCATTGGATTTTCACAACGAAGATGGTGACGACCCATTGCTGGAGGGAGGCACCATTAACCAGGAGGAGGAGCGCGACCTGAATGAAGACAATACGCAAGCTTCCGGATCCTCCACACGTACTTCAAAAAAGAGGAAGACAACCAGGCGTGTGGCAAAAAAGATTGGGGAGGATGCCGGGGTTGCGAATGCTCCTCCCAAGAAGTTGCGACCAGACCATCCTCAATATCAGGGGGATGGCAACACCATGTCTGGTCAGGCCGACCCTACCCCGACCATGGAAGGGCCCGTTCTTCATGTCGCTCCAGTGAACGCCGTAGCCCCTACCGGCCCAGATCCTACTACTGGCACCTCGTAAGTACCCATCCCGATGATGATTTGTATCCTCGCATGATATATGTAGACTAAAAAAAAAGTTATCTTGTTTTTTAATCACAGGGTAAATCCGGCGGTCGCAACTCAAGGAGAAGAGGTGGGGAGAAATCCATCCCCCGCGGTTACTAACAATCCTCCTTCCCCCACCCATGCCAAGGAACCGTGCCACGAAGGGCCTGAGGAGAGCTTGCGTCTAGCCTGGAACCTATCAAGCTTGACACGGCTAGAAGCCGAATCAGAGTGCTCGGAGTTCATTGAACACATTACTCCGCCCGTCCTCGCACAGGATTTGGATGAGCTGGACCATGAGGCTTTAATCGAGCAGTTTGATGTGTCATCTGCACATCAGGTCACGGTGGGTGCCGCGCTGAGACGCAGACTGATCAAGGCCCTCACCAATGTGAGCCGTGCCGACAAAAGGATCGCCCGCCGGGAGGCTTTGGTTGTGAAGAGCGAGAAGACCATTGCGTCTTTGCAAGCGGCGTTGTTGACTGCTGAGGCGACGGTAAAGGAGCAGGCACTCCATGCCGAGACAAGAGAGAAGCGCATCGCTGAATTGGAGGCCCTTGTAGTCGCATCAAATGAGAAGGTAATCTTCCAAACATGTTGCTCATATATGTCTACTCTTTGTGTGTATGTAGCCCAAAAATATATTCGTACACTAACTCCCAATCTTATACGCAGGTGTCTGCGGCTGAGGCGGCTACCAAGGCGGTGACCGTGCAATCCTTCAGCATTGCTCAGGAGCGCGACGCACTGAAGGAGGAATTGAAGCAAGCTCAAAGCAACTTTGAAAATCACGTTGTCGCTGCTGATGAAGAGTTGAGCCGGTTGGTCGCCAGCTGTGTGGAGAGAGTATGCCCCCCCCTACTGAGTGCAACAGCCGGCCGTAGGTGGATTATCGGGCAAGGGATGCGGCTTGCCGTAAGCGGGGCTCTTAACGCTCCACACCTATTGCAAGCCTTTGCTGGGGTTGTATCTGACGGGATCGACCGTGGTAGGCATGAAGGCATGATCCAAGCTGCGGAAATGATCACCAAAGGTGAGGATATCACCCGGCATCCGTATCACAACCTCTCCGCAGCGGGGAAAATGACTGCGTCCATGGACGCCTTGGCCAACCTTCAACACCCACTTCTGGACGAGCTTGAAGCCTTGAAAGACGCTCCCAACGAAATAGTAATGTCTCGGCTGAGTGCTAACCCGACCCCTTTGACGCTGGCTACCTATGACTGTACATCCAAGGCCGTGTCAGGTGAGAAGCCGCTTGATGACGCTTTAGACACTCTTGCCGTCAAAGTTCAGAACGGGAAAGATGCTCGCGGGGAGGCTCTCCGTGCTTTGATTGAGGAAGGAAAGAAGGATCTAGAAGAATTCCTCCCCCCCATGTAACTTGTATGTTTGTAGACATTTGTATTTATATTCGTCCGTGTATGTACACGGCTAAGACATGCATGTAACAATTTGTCTTTTTATTTTAGAAGTCCGTGTCAACCACGGCCATTTTGTTTGTTTCATTTTTAAACTTGTGTATCTCATT
Organism: Glebionis coronaria; assembly: GCA_025667525.1. NCBI lineage: Eukaryota > Viridiplantae > Streptophyta > Magnoliopsida > Asterales > Asteraceae > Glebionis > Glebionis coronaria. The sequence continues at coordinate 528,859,109 of CM046882.1, forward strand.
GCAATCCAATGCTGCGTGACATATCACGTCTTACATACAAGTCCAATTTACTAGACATGCGACGTGCGTCTTTATTATGCGGATCACCGTATGGCTGTAGCATATGAAACTTACCCCAACGTCTTGTGAGTAAGGTGTCTAGTAAGGATACGTGATCCGTGCGGCTGGGGTTGCATCCCTCTTACGCGGCAAGTTGAATTAGTAGGTTCACTTAATCCTCTTACCCCACCTGGAGGCGTTTGGTACATGTACAGTATTTTGAGGGAATGCATACGAAAGAAGCATGGCATATTATAACACAAGTAAAATTCATACGGCTAACAAAGAATCTAACAAAGAAGACAATAATTTGCACGAAACAGGCCGTGGAGCTAGCTAGGCACCACGGCATTTTATTAGAACATTTACATTTTTTGTTTGAACAATGGTGACAAGTCCTAAAAAAGTCCATAAAGGAAACTTAAACAAACATAAGAAAAAAACAAATAAGACAAATAACCCGCATGGTTCTTTATTAAGACCACCTATAGCAAAGTATCCATGCGGGAGCCGTAGCTTTCAAAGATAGCACCTTTTTAGATTGGCGATGTTCCATGTGCGCTCTAGGTCGCGGCCATCCATATCACGTAGCTTGTACGCGCCTCGTCCCAAGGCTTCAGTGACTTCATACGGTCCTTCCCATTTAGGGCCCAGTTTTCCTGTATTTTCCACGCGACTTGCTTCGTTAGCACGATAGACATAGTCTCCTGGTCGAAAAGAAACACCCTTGACCTTGGCATCGTAATAAGCCTTCATCTTAGCCTTGGACTTAGCTTCATTGATGGCTGCTAATTCCCTTTTTTCCTCCAACAGATCTAGGTTGATTCGCAGCTGTTCATCATTTGTGACGGCATTAACCTCCGCCGTGCGGATGGTAGGCATCCCTATTTCTGCTGGTATAACGGCTTCAGTGCCGTAAGCCAATGCAAACGGAGTATCTCCGTTGGCTGTTTTTATCATGGTTCTATGTGCCCATAGCACATGCGACAATTCCTCGACCCATTTGCCCTGTCGTTCATCCAGCCGCGCCTTAATCCCATTCCCCAAGCTCCTATTTGCTCGTTCGACAAGGCCGTTCGTTTGTGGATGCTTGACAGACGCGAAGCGCCGCTTGATGTTCAATGATGCACACCAGTCTTTGAATGGGTTATCCGTGAACTGTTTGCCGTTGTCTGATATAATTTCTCCAGGTAGACCGAAACGGCATACAATGTGTTCCCACACAAACTTCTTGACCTGCTTACCCGTGATAGATTTTACTGCCTTGGCTTCTATCCATCGTGTAAAGTAATCCATTGCAACAATCAAGAATTTAACCCCTCCCGCAGCTACAGGAAATGGTCCTGCGATGTCAATTCCCCACTTGTAGAATGGCCATGGGGACGTGATAGGTGTAAGCTCCTGCTGTGGGTGCCGCGGTACTGGCCTATGCACTTGGCAATCATTGCATCTGCGAATCATGTCGCGCGCGTCTCTGTGCATAGTGGGCCAATAGTATCCTGTTCGTAAGGCTCGAGCTACCACGGATCGTGGACCTGCATGCATGCCACACAATCCTTCGTGTATGTCACTAATCACATAGGCCGCCTGGCGTGGTCCAACACACCGCAGCCACGGCTGCAAGAAAGAGCGCTTATAAAGGATGCCTTCCCGGAGTTCGAAATATTGTGACTTCCTTCTAACGCGCCTTGCTGCTTTTTCCTCGTCTGGGAGTGTTCCGCTAGCCAGATAGTTGATGATTGGGGTCATCCACGTAGGTCCCTCTTCTTCAACTATCGCAGTCACTTCCCCTTCCGTAATAGACTTTTCTTTGAGTATCTCCACCAAAACCTGTTTAGACAAGTGAGCGAAGCTTGTGGACGCGATTTTACTGAGGGCGTCCGCTTTCTTGTTCTCGCCCCTTGGTACCTGCTTGATGGAAAACTTACTGAAAGTTGCGATTAACGTCTTGACTTTTTCCAGATACCTGACCATGTTGTCCTCCTTAGCCACATACCCACCTAGAATATGGTTCGCGACAAGCCGTGAGTCCACGTAGGCCTCAAGGTTGCGAACTCCCATTCTAGCGGCGATTTTTAAACCCGCAATTAATGCTTCATATTCCGCTTCGTTGTTGGTGGCCGTGAACTCAAAACGGAGGGCGTACGTGAATTCCATACCTTCTGGATTTGTAAGGATGAGGCCTGCCCCGGATCCGTCTGTGCATGAGGACCCGTCCGTGAATAGCACCCAAGGTTCCGATAGGGCCTCCTCTTGCTTAATGACTGGTTCTCCCTCATCCGGCTTCTCGATCAGGAAATCTGCCAAGATCTGGCCTTTAACAGCCGTCCTTGGTCTGTACGATATATTATGCCCCCCCAGTAGGATGCTCCACTTCTCTAGTCTCCCTGCCACGTCTGGTCTAGATATAACCTGCTTGATTGGCTGATCCGTAATCACGACAATCGGGTGCGCCTGAAAGTACCGGCGCAGCCTCTTTGTAGCAAATACTAGTGCTAGTACCAATTTTTCCATGGGGGAATAGTTCAGCTCCGCTCCTTGTAATGTTCTACTTATAAAGTAGACCGGGGTCTGTATTGTGTCTCTATCCGTCATCAGTACCGCGCTTATTGCGCCATGGGTAGCCGAGAGATACATAACAAGCTCCTCCTTTGGGCGGGGAGCTACCAACATGGGGAGAGATGCGAGATGCTGCTTGAGCTGGCCAAAGGCTTCCTCGGCTTCCTTCGTCCAACGGAAGTCTCCCTTTCTAATACACTTCTTCAGTGTCTTAAATAAGGGCAGTGACTTCTCTGCGGATTTGGATAGAAATCTATTTAGTCCGGCTAACTTCCCATTCAGGGATTGTACCTCCTTCCGTGTCTGCGGGGACGGTAGCCGTATCACTGCGTCCGTCTTCTCTGGACAAGGTTTGATGCCGTTTGGGTCAATCAAATATCCCAAGAACATTCCTTCTGTTGCACCAAACGTACATTTCTTTGGATTTAACTTCATATTAATCCTTCTCAGCGTGTCGAATGTCTCCTGGACATCCCGGAGGAGTGCCTCCTCCGTGTGGCTTTTTATCACCAAGTCATCAACATATACCTCCAAGTTACGTCCTATTTGTGATTCGAAAGCTTTATCCACCAACCGCTGATACGTAGCGCCGGCGTTCTTTAATCCAAACGGCATTTTCGTATAGCAATACACGCCCTGGCTTGTGTGGAACGCAGTTTTTTCTTCATCCTCCTCCGCCATCTGGATTTGGTGATACCCTTTATATGCATCCAAGAAGCATTTGAAAGGATATCCACACAAAGATTCTACTTTCCAGTCAATTTCTGGAAGCGGGTAGCAGTCTTGTGGGCAGGCCTTGTTCAGGTCCGTGAAATCCACGCACATGCGCCAACTTCCATCATGTTTCTTGACCATGACTGGATTGGATAACCACTCGTGGTAGTATACCTCGCGCATAATGCCTGCATCCACCAGTTTCCGCACTTCCTCCAATATAACTTGGCTTCTTTCGGGCGCCTGGCCGCGCTTCTTTTGCTTGATGGGTTGGTACCCTTGGCGGATCTGGAGCTTATGCTCTGCTATCGTACGTGGCACACCCGTCATATGTTTTGGCTCCCATGCGAATATGTCCAGATTTGCACTTAAAAGTGCACACATGGCCCTTTTGCCGCTATCTGAGAGTGCCCCTCCTATGGATACCTCCTGTTCCGGGTAGTCAGGGTGGATGGCCACCTTCCAATTGGGTGGTGGTGCCCCATCCTCGGGTGGTACAGGTGGTGCCGGTGTTGTCACGGTGTGACACTCGGACGTCGGCACGACTGTATTATAAATAGTAACGATTCCCCCGTCAACTGGGAACTTAATCATTCCGTGTGCCGTAGAGGGTACTGCTCGGATAGCCAAAATGCCTGGTCGGCCTATGATTCCATTATAAGGGGAATGTGAACGTATCACCATGAAGTTCATCCACGTTGTAGTGGAATGTTCCTCATTCCCAATGGTGACAAGCAGACGCAACTGCCCTATTGGCCAGATAGTATCTCCACTAAAGCCAGTAAGCGGCGACGTGGCCGGTACTAATTGGCTTCTTATTTCTGGGCATAACTGCACAAAGCAGTGTTCATATAATACCTCTGCTGACGATCCTCCATCCACATACATGCGGCGGACATTGTGCGTTCCAATGCTTATCTCAATAGTGAGAGGCGCATCAACCACGTCACTTGCTGTGATGAGAGGGAATGAGATTTCCTTGCCGCGGGAAAATTTTTGGCCAATTTTCTGTCTCGTGCGGCGCTGTCTGGATTGGATCATGTATATGGTAGAAGGCTTGTCCTTTTGGGGGTCCTTCTTATCATGCTTCTTGTTGTTGTCCTTTCCGTCTCTCCAATCCTTAACCAGGTGCTTAAGCTTGCCTGATTTGATTAGCGACTCAATATGCTTCTTTAGCTGGATACACTCCTCCGTGTCGTGTCCTTTGTCATTATGGAATTCGCAGAAGCGACTTCCCTGCCGACGTTCCGGGGGTGTGGTCATTGGGGGAGGCCTTGGAAAATTCGCCCCTTCAGTCAACAAGATCTCCCGGTAGGACATCTTTAGGGGAGTGAACTTGTCGTCTGACCGTCCGCCTTTGCTCTGGCTCTTATAGTCCGAGCCCTTGTTATTGTTCTGGTTGCCTTGACCACCCGACTGTCTCCTGGACTGGTCATTTGAGCGGTACCCATTCCCTCGGGATGGGTAGGCTGCGGCCACCGCTGTCTCTCCCTCTATGAAATTCCTCACTCTCTCCATGAGGTCATCATATCTTTCTGGACGCTTGTCGTTGAGACGCCTGATCAGTTCTCTGTCTGTTATGGCGTGCATGTAGTCCGAGATTTTCAGGAGCTCTGGCATGGTTCTCGTGCGTGTGCACTCATCATTGAAGCGTTCAGTGAAGGCTTCTGTGGACTCCCCCGGCCGTTGCTTAACGGTTGCCAATGAAACCGGATCCCTATTATACTTCTTTCTCTGAGTATAATTGTTTTCGAACGCAGTGCGTAGTTCCGTGAAACTATCAATGCTCCGTGGGGGGAGTGCCTCGAACCAGTCACGAGCGTTACCAATTAAGGTCGAATTGAACATTTGGCACCATATGGGCATGGGCCATCGCTCAATTTTAGCCTGAGTATCAAATATTTTGAGGTGATCGACAGGATCACCGGACCCATCATACGTTTTGATACATGCCGGCATGCGACGTTTGGTGTCCTCAGAGTAGTTCCGTATGCGAAGGGTAAACGGATCTTCCCTAGGATCAGCCCATGGCCGTGTGAGCCTAGGGTCATCCCATGGTTCACACCACGGACGCGAGAGGTCCTCTGCTTCCGTATCCCTATAGTGGGGGCCACCATAATACTCATCATTGCTTGGTGGTGGTGGCGTGCGCCTTGGCCGGCGGCGTTTGGGCGGATGGTCATCTGAGTCCTCCCCAGACGGATCTGGGGACGGCGGTGGTGCCCCGCCTTTTGAGTAGGGACCACTTTTTTGAGATGAGCCAGGAGCCTTCCTTCCTGTGTTCATCCTATCCCACACACTTGGGCGGCGTGTGGTTCTGGTCAGCTCTCGGTCTGGCCGCTCGGGTGAGCCATCCGACCTTTCCCCATCTTGAGGTTGCGTTAATTCTTGCATGATGCGATCCCCTATGCGTTCAAACACATTCCGGGGTTGAGGGTCTTCCTCAAAGGTTCCCTGCTCCCGAGGCTGAGTCCTCCTTTTTCTCCGATTTCGGGAAGGAGTGGATGGTCCACTGTCGCCAAAGTTGAGTCGGGCTTGGAGGTTCCTCCCCAGGCTCAATCTTGATGCGATCCCTGGGACGATCCTTTCAAAGTTCTGAGTAAGAACCCGAGTGAGCTCGTCCTCGCTGAGTGGTTGAGCTTCCACTTCTTCCTCCATTAAGGGTCTACGTGGCTCCTTGTTAGGAGGGGCTGGTGCACTTCCCGGATCGGGGTTGTCCAGGGTTGAAGTGGGCGGGGGTGTCACCGAGATCGTGCTCGTCACCCCTGCGGACTGAAGACCGCTACGGTTACCTGGACCGCCTGCGAGGCGGCTAGGTGATTGGTTGGGAATAAGAATCCCTTCCCCTGAGGGCTTCCGATTCCCAGGATTCACGTTCCTGGGGTTAACTGGCGGATGCCCCTTCGTCATTGAAACAATCGAGATGAGGTTTTGTTCTAGCTTAGTGTTAAGGTCCCACGGATGGCGCCAACTTGTTGATGCAAAAAGTTGGTTGATCCTTGCTAGACCCGAATTAGGTTTAATTCGGGTTGGCTGGGTACCGGCTCCTGCACCAAGTGAATCGTCTGGTTGGGATCCTGCACACTAAACAACACGCGTTAAGCTTACCGTGGGAAGGTTTCCCACGATTAGACTCCGGCGTGAGAGTAAGTAATCGATTTAGGGTTATTATGTGAGTTTAGAGAGAATTGTGATACCTTTGTGGAACCCTTGGGGGTTCCTTTTATAGGCAGTGAAACCCCAGTGGGCTTTCACTGACCCTTCGGCCCCAAGGAAAAGATAAGCACCAGAATTAGAATGATTGCTATCTTCTAATTCTGGCAATGAATATCTCTTCCTATTAGGATTAAGATATGCTTAGACAGAATATTATTCTGTCTGATCTTATGTCGGCCGCTTTGGGCCGTGGGCCGCACATATGTGCGAGCACTGTTCACTCAAGCCCATAAGCCTGAGTGATATTTATCCACCCATTTACGATGGGCCGGATACGGGTAGTACCCGTGGGCCGGGCTCATGACCCGGTTTGGGGACTATACGTCATCAAGTGCGTCTCAACACTACTGTCCAACGCATTCGTACAGATAATGGAACTGAATTTGTGAATCAAACTCTGTGTAAGTATTATGAAGAAGTTGGCATATCTCATGAAACATCTGTTGCTCGCACTCCACAACAAAACGGTGTCAATGAAAGGCAAAATCACACACTTATGGAAGCAGCTCGAACGATGTTAATTTACGCAAATGCTCCATTATTTTTATGGGCAGAAGCAGTATCTACAGCAGTATACACCCAAAATCGGTCACTAATTCGAAAACGACATGGTAAAACACCTTATGAGCTTCTACATGGAAAAGTACAAGATTTATCATATCTTCATGTATTTGGTTCTCTTTGCTATCCAAATAATGATGGTGAAAATTTGGGAAAACTACAACCAAAAGCTGATATTGGTATTTTCATTGGTTATGCACCCGCAAAGAAAGCATACCGAATCTACAATCGTAATTCTCGTAAGATCCTCGAAACTATGAATGTTGATTTTGATGAGCTGACGGTAATGGCTTCTGAGCAAAGCAGCTCTGAACCCGCACTTCATGAAATGGGACCTAGTAACATTAGCTCTGGTCTTGTCCTAAACAACCCTTCTTCATCATCATTTACACCACCTTCTAGGAATGAATGAGATACAAACCGTTCTTTGATGAATTTTTTACTCCTCCAAGTATTGTTTCTCCAGAACCTGAAGTAATAGATCCGGTCAACGAAGTTGTCGCTCCAGCAACCGAAGCACAATCATATACATCTATACCTACAAGTGGTCAAGATATACCTTGAACGAGTAATTCTCAACCAACACATGTATCAACTTCCCATGTCACACCTACTGATGATGAAGAGGATGATGATGATCACGATTTGGAATTCGCTCAAATGCGTGAACTTCCATTCTTTGGTGTACCAATTCCCGACTCTAATCAAGTTGGGTCGTCCACCTCAGAGGAAGCTCCTACTACGGTATACTCCAATCCACAGATTCGTGAACATGACAGCAAGTGGACAAAGGATCATCCCATAGACTCTATTATTGGTGACCCTAATAGTCTGGTATCCACACGAAGTCAGTTACAAGAAAGTGGAATGTTTTGTCATTTTGATGCTTTTCTCAGTGAAGTTGAACCTAAGACGTGGCAACAAGCTTTTACCCAATCCTGTTGGATAGAAGCTATGCAAGAAGAACTTAATGAATTTATACGTCTTGATGTATGGGAACTTGTCCCATGCCCGGATCAAGTGCACTTACTCACTTTGAAATGGGTTTACAAGGTGAAACTCGATGAGTTAGGTGGAATATTGAAGAACAAAGCTCGACTAGTAGCTCGTGGATACAAGCAATTATTAGGCATCGATTTTATGGAATCCTTTGCACCTGTTTCCCGTTTGGAAGCTATTATACTATTCCTTGCTTATGCAGCCCACATGAATATGATCGTCTATCAGATGGATGTGAAGACGACATTTCTTAATGGTGAAATCAAGGAAGATGTCTATGTTCAACAGCCGGATGGTTTTGTGAATTCTAAATATCCTAATCACGTGTACAAGCTTAAGAAGGCTCTCTATGGGTTAAAGCAAGCTCCACGCGCATGGTATGATCTATTTTCACAATTCCTCATTACGCAAGGCTTCGCTAAAGGCAAGGTGGATCCCACGCTGTTCATTCAGAAACGAGGTAAAGATATGATTATGGTACAAATATATATTGATGATATTATATTTGTTGCCTCGACCCAAACTTTATCTGTTGAGTTTGGGACACTCATGTCTTTCAAGTTTAAGATGTCAATGATGGGCAAGGTATCATTTTTCTTAGACTTCAGATATCTCAGAGTCCCAGAGGCATCTTTATCAATCAATCCAAGTATGCCCTTGAATCTCTTAACAAATATAAGATGGAATCTTGCGACCCCGTGGATACTCCAATGGTGGAACGAACTAAGCTAGATGTAGATCCACATGGAATTGCCGTTGATCTGACACTTTATCGTGGAATTATCGGTACCCTTTTGTATATCACAGCTAGTCGACCTGATCTTCAATTTGCTATATGTATGTGTGCTTGGTATCAAACTAGGCCTACTAAGTTACACTTAGCAACTGTTAAACGGATCTTTCGGTATCTTAAAGGAACCATTAATCGGGGACTTTGGTATTCGAAGGACTCTTCGATTGCACTAATGGCATATGCAGATGCAGACCACGCGGGATGTCAAGATACAAGGCGTAGCACGAGTGTAAATTTTCAACTACTAGGAGATTGACTAATCAGTTGGGCATCGAAAAGGCAGAAAAGCGCTGAAATTTCAAGTACGGAAGCAGAATACATAGCTATGTCTGGTTGTTGTGCTCAAATTCTTGGGATGATATCGTAATTAACCGACTATGGTCTAGGTTTCAACAAAATTCCGATGTACTGTGACAACAAAAGTGCAAATTCCTTATGCTGCAACAATGTTCAATTCTCCCGGTCGAAGCATATTGACGTTCGCTACCAATCCATCAAGGAGCAAGTGGAAAATGGAGTGACAGAGCTTTACTTTGTCCGATATGAGTATCAATTGGCGGATATTTACACAAAGGCTTTAGTTCGCGCGCGAATGGAATTTTTGGCCGACAAGCTAGGTTTGAGAACATTCTCGCCCGAGATTCTAAAGTAATTGGCAGATGAAGCGAAAGAATAGTGGTGGTAAACAATTCTCCGTATCCTTGGTGATCATCTATATATATTGTTTATATTTGTATCCACAAAAGCAAAATACAAAAATATAAAACCATATAATAACAATAAAAATTGAAAATTTTAGAAAAATCCGAAATATTTTTACTTTATTTTTCAAAGGCATGTCTTTTGGTATGATAATATTTACGGCCTTAGAAATGTTAATTAATATTGACACGGCGCCATAAATAGATTCCGTACAAAAGTTGTAAATATTTCATAAAACATGCCTAAATGGCTTGTAGTTATTTCTGACTGCAACCCGTTTTTCATATTAAAGTCAAGTATTTCTTATGAAAGCTTTGGCTCAACAACGGGAATTAATTTTCTCGGGCATGGTTTACTTTATAACCATGAAAGGTATTGTGTTTACATTATAACACAATCTAACATGGATATATGTACGCATCAGTGCATTATTTGTTAAAATAAGAGAAATCTTGTTTTTATGAAGTTATCATCTCTACAACCGTAGCACTCTACAATTGGTATCTACATACTCGACGATACGACTTCTCAAACAACGACTACAGCTCTTTCAATAGAACACGGGTCAACAATTGAGGGGGAGAAATTGTCAAGCATTCAGAATCTTTGATGCCGAAAGTGCCAAATTCACTAATTGGTGTCAAGACAACAATACCAATCGTACATGTGGTGTCAAGAGATGACTTTAGACTTGACGAGGCGACCAACATTTACCAACAAGAACCATTTGATCTTATCATTTGATGTTCTCATCAATCAGGTCCAACCTTGTCAATTTCTTCTTATATGGTGAATATGTGATCATTTTACTAATTGGTATCATATCTCAACATTTGGTATCATGACGATAAAACGGACTTGCATATTTCTTCCCAACACTTTGTTAAAACTTCATTGAATCAATTGATATTAAAAATATCGATTGAGTTAATATTTTTAATATGGGGGAGAAAATGTGATTTAATATGGGAAATGATTAATCAAAAATGGTTTGACTTAACGTGATAGCTCATCCCGACATGTGCGAAATATTTTCGAATATCGTGGCATATGTTAACGGGGAGCAAAATGGATTTGCTATACCAAAATGGATTTCATGGTGACATATACTTACCCTAAACCCATTTATTTCATGACGATGAAGAATATGGTGACATAAGGATGGTAGGATAGGTTAAGTCCAATGATTCTTCCTAAACTAGAGGAATCTTCCCAAGGACATTCCATAGCTAGAAATAGTAGTCCTTAGGAAAGATGGAGAAATATTGTGAATGTAGCTAAATGCCGACCAAGTACTTAAGTTGGGACTGGAACCATCACAACAAGGTGCTAGTTATGACGTATTGGTAAGCATTAAAGGGGTTGAAGAATGAAAAAGAATTGTAAAGATAAAGGGTCTAAAGAAAGAAGCCCTCCTTACAACTTAGGCAGAAACCAGGTCAAAACATATGCTATTGAGATCATTTTAATGATGCTCGATATTGAAGATAGACATCATGGACCCAGTGATGCAGTGCACAACCCATCCCAGCTAACTCATATATCTCTTAAAAGGTATTTGTTTTATTCACACGGAGAAAACGTATTATCTATCTATTTATTCACTCCGAGTATATTGAAATTGAAATGGTGGCACTCATCTCCAGCCTTCGATCACTAAAATCCAAAGTGCACGATCGAGTCTATAGCCATTTGAGATTATCAAATATCTCATTAGGACACACTTCCATATTTCCTTGCTTCCTCACATTCTATGAAAAGTAAGATAGATATTAAGAGTCCTACACAAAATCTTCATGATCTTGTCTGAACATCCGAGTAATACACAAGTATTTACAATGAAGATGGAAATCCTTCTTGAGCGAACTTTAAAAAGCTCATGGTAGGTGACTTGTGCGATTGTATATGAATCAAACTTGTGATAACTGGAAAGCAACAGTGGTTTAATTCTTAACTAAATTCAAACACGTTCCAGGCCTCTACGCAATATCTTAGTGATCTTGCCTGAACATTCAGAGTAATACTTTTTAATATTTACAGTGATGAGTGGAAATCCTTCTAGTGTTAACCTCAAACAACACTTGGCAAGTAACTTGCAAGATTCTATATGAATCAATCTCATGACAACTGGAAAGCAACAATGGTGCGATTCTTTAATGAATCAAACTTGTTCCAGGAATTAGAATTGACGGCTTCAATCATGTGGATAATTTTATCCAAATGATTCACTCTTTACGTTCACAGTCAGCTTTGGACGGTCGAGTAAAGAGAACGGTTTTACCCGCGAAATCTTGTCAAGGAGATTTTTAATTAAATCTACCTGCCATAAGTACAATATTTAATATCGTCCAACGGTCTTCACCGACCGGAGGTAAAATGCTACCAAATTAGAATGAAATGTTCAAAGCCATTTCGTTCGTGTCTACTTTTGTTGCGGCATTTGAAGACGGTGGAATTGCGGAATTCGAGAAGAAGTCGTCCCCGCATGCTTATACTTTATGCACTTAATACTTAATCTAGTTCAAGAAAGCCTAAAAGTCAAGTCTTCCTCTGTATCAAACTCTGAAGCTTTCAAAAATTACGAAGGTATAAGTATGTGAGACATTAAGTCACGAGGAGGCCGATATCACAAGTTATGATGCACAAGATCAAGGCAAGAGATTAATGCTCAAAATTGATATCTAAGATCACATCAACATGTTCACCAGAAAAGAAAAAGAAAAGAAAGACGAAGACTACGAGCTCAAGACAAGCATAGAATGCTAGGTTTATTTTATTATTTTAACTTGGGTAACGCCCTTGTTTGGAGTGGCCTCCCTTAGGGGGAGATTGTTGGAAATACGTTTTACGTATTAGAAAGGATCGGTCACTCCAACAATAGTCTAAGTCGTAGCTCGTAGTTTAGCTCTATTAATATTATTCAAACAAGGCCAAGCCAAGCCCACAACTTGTGTGAGACCGGCGGCCCATTGTAAGCCCAAGCCCATCTCATGGGCTTGGGTATATAAACCCTCTACTTAGTTGGAGAGGGTGTTGGTTCACATTATTTTCACATAGTAGAAAGTGTTTTGTTCATACTTTCTCTCTCTAAGTGTGTGTGTTCTTACCATCTTTCTATTTCTTTCACTCTCTAGACTAAGCATAGATTTACAATATCCTAAAATTGCCTATTGTAGAAACTGTTAAATTTTTTGCAATTGCCCGAATGTTATAAATAGATCTATTTTGGATTGACGATCCCCATCTGGGTGAGTAGCGCTCACTGTGTCTTGGCCTAGACAACAGATGTATACCATGTTGGAACTGGAAATGGGAGCCTTTTTGTAAGGCAACAGGGTCCTCATCTGTTGAGAACCTATGGAGTTAAGCCTCAGTTTTGGGCAATAGGGAATGTAATTACCTTTTAGTATAAATGCTTTGTTAATTGCTACTACTGTGATTGTTTATAGTCCAAACTTATTTTATCAAACCTGTAAATTCACCAACTTTATGTTGACCCTCTAAGCATGTTTTTCTTAGGAAACTGAAGCAAGAACGTGGTGTGTGCATGGACTCAAGCATCATAATAGACTGCATTGTAGGAATCATCAGGGGTTTCCGTTTGGGGAAAATAAAAAATCTATTTTTATAATGTTAAGACAATTTTGATAACAATTTGTACTTTTGTTCATGTAATATATGTTGGATAATCTTTTGTCCTATTCTCTATGTATTATTTGCTATCGATCCACCCCTGTGACATCCGAATATTATTTCTGCTGCCTCTAACCCAACCCGGGGTGTCGTAGAGAATGGTATCAGAGCGATAGTTATAGAGAACCAGATCAATTTAAAAAAATTATTTAAACTGGACTATAACTAAACAAAAATCTTTTGGGGATTTTTTTCGGGGGACTATATTAGTTAAGCATGTAGAACGTAGGGCATATATATATATATATATAAATATATATATATATATATATATATATATATATATATATATATATATATATATATATATATATATATATATATATATATATATATATATATATATATATATATATATATATATATATATATATATATATATATATATATATATATATATATATATATATATATATATATATATATATATATATATATTATGTGAACTAAGTGTGCTTTGATTATTAACAATCCGGTTAATTAATCTTATAAGTATTAACGTAACCTTAAAACATTACGATGTTTGTTTAAAAGGGTATACACTATAAACTTGTAACCAAAAAATTTTCTTTTGTTTGTAAGCTTATACTTACGTCAAATTTAAAATAATACTATTTTCAGAGTATCATGACTCCACTTGTTGCATCTCTGACTATTCTACCAGAGGTAGCCCCCGCACCAGCTATCTCTACGTCACCAAGATTTGTACACTGTGGATGGCTGTCGGCCTCAGATTCCGAGGACAGCCAGACTATCGGAGCTGCATTTCTTGATGACTCTCTCACTGCTCCACCGTCAGCTACACTGGTCCCCACCACTGTAGAGGAGGACCAGATGACTCCCGACCTACCACCTCTAGCACCGGCATCTCCACATCAGGGCTACTTTCCTGGGTCTCTACTTCCTCATTAGAGGAGGTAAGAGGCTACTCCCGACTCCACTTTTGAAGTCGGAGAGGCTTCCGGGACGGGAGATGTTGATCCTGTCCAAGCCCAGATAGCCGCTCTGGTCGCGCGCCAGGAGCAGGACATGACGGATGTCCACAGCTTATTTACAGCATGCCAGGCGGGGTACACTGTCGTGCATGAGCGTATAGACTCTCTCTCTTGGACCATGTGGGTAGAAGCCCAGGCAGCAAGAGGTGTTCAGGCCATGACCGACGAGGCCTTGCAGTGGTTGTTGGAGGAGAACTACTGTCTCCATCAACATATTCACACCTTGGAGGGCTTTCAGCACCAGACCCACGCTACTCTCACTGCAAAGGAGCAGTCCTTGTCCAACTTCTTTGACCTTACAGCTATTCGCCATGATGGAGTGACTGAAGAGACCGCCTACCTCCGAGGAGCCATTGACAGACTACGATCCAAGTTGCTGACTGCACTCCGTCTGCTTAGGATACCCGATTGGCTGTTCAGGCATTGTAGAGTACCAAGTCAGCACCTGCAGCTTCACCAGCCCCACCAGCACCAGCCACATCCAGCAGACCTGCTAGGCAGGATTATAGTAGATGTACTAGATCTCTTGTACAACATGATAAGCTTTTGGGTTATATCCCAGCTATCATGGTATAGGACCTTTTGTACTTTTAGTTTCTTCCAACTTTTGTGTCCTATCGTTGTACTGTACTCTCTCGAATAGGTGTTTTGATGTGATGTACTTAAGACTGTGTGTACCACTACCCTGGACAAGGCCTGTTGAGCCTTTGACTTGGATTTGTTATGCTTGATGTATGTTTAATTTCTTTTAGAAATGTCATGTAATCACTCTCTTTTGTTATATCTATTATGTGCTGTATTATATTATGAAATCTTGACAGGTTATCCAATTTGTTATGAAATCTATGCATGAAATTTCCCCGTGCAATTAATATAAAAACTGTACTAACACTTAAACTAATGATCTCATCTTGTGTATGATTATAGACAAATGGCGATTACTCGATCAAACCCCAACGATGCAACAACCTCAAACGCCACAAATACCGACCATACTGAAGCTACTCAAAATGACAGTGCTACCTAACTTAGGGAAATGATTAATGAGGGCATCGCAGCAGTCGTGGCAGCTAGAGGAGCTGACCGGAACATGAACGATGGTCAAAACCTAAATGCACACAGAAAAAATGCCAACAGGGGTTGCTCTTACCCTGACTTCCTGAAATGCAAACCTTCATACTACCGAGGAAAGGAAGGAGTCATGGAACTAATGCAATGGTTTGAAAGGTTGGAGACTGTATTCCGCATCAGTGACTGTGCTGATGAGAACAAAGTCAAATTCGCCACCTGCACAATTACTTGAGAGTGCCCTTACTTGGTGGAACTCAGTGGTTGCTACCCTCGGGCACGATGCTGCTTATACTGTCACATGGGCCAACCTTAAGGAGAGAATGACTGAAAAGTATTGCCCAACAGGCGAAATGAAGAAATTGGAGATTGAACTGTGGGATCTTAGGTGCAAGAACAATGACATCATTTTGTACAACCAAAGATTTCAAGAATTAATCCTGATGTGTACCAGAATGTTCCCTCAAAGGGAAGAAAAGATTGAGAAGTATGTCAGTGGACTCCCTGACGCCATTCACGATAGTGTGCTCGCATCTCGACCCACTACTGTCAAAAGTGCTATGGAGTTTGCCACTGAACTGATCAACAAACGAGCCCGTAACCTGTCGGAAAGGTAAACGGAGAAAAAAAGGAAGGCGGATGAAAACTTTCGTAACCAGCATCAGCAGCCTCCCAAAAGACAGGATATTGGGCAAGTTTACGGTACTACCCCCACAGCCAGCACCAGGAACTATTCAGGCTCCAAGCCTAAGTGTCCAAAGTGAAACTATCAACATCCCGTTGGAGGTTAGTGTCATGGATGCTACAAGTATGGTCAACCAGGCCGTTTTTGCTCGTGATTGTCACGCCAATGTCGTTACCCCAGTTCGACCTAACAACAACCCTGGGAAAAACAACAGAGGCAGATCCAATGCCTGTGGGAGCGGGAGCGGGCAACAGGGAAACCGTAACTCCACAAGAGGAAACAATAATGGTCCGAGGAGAGTAGTAGTGTGTTACGAATGTGGAGCCCCTGGACATGTGAGACCAGATTGTCCCAAGTTAACCAACCAGAAAAAGGACGACAAGGGAACCTCATCACGAGTGTACATGGTGGACAATGTAAAAGCCAACCCGGATTCCAACATCGTCACCAGTACGTTTCTACTAAACCATCGTTATGCATCCGTTTTATTTAACACTAGAGCAGACCGAAGTTTTATATCGATTATGTGTTGGAAGTTACCCCATCAGTTCTAAACCCCCACTACACCGTGGAATTAGCCGACGGAAAAATTATGAAAGTCGATGCTATCATTCGAGGTTGTACCTTAAACCTTTCAAATCACCCGTTCAACATCGATCTAATCCCAGTAAAACTTGGTAGCTTTGATGTCATTATTGGCATTGATTGGTTAGCAAAATATCATGCAGTTATCATGTGTGATGAAAAACTGGTTCGTTTACCATGGGGAAATGAAACCTTGATCATTCGAGGAGATGGTAACCCGGACATAATCAACACTAGGCTTTGTGTCATCTCCTGCACCAAAGTCCAGAAATATTTGGTAAAAGGATGCTCCATCTACTTAGCCCACTTTTCCCAAACTGAAGAGGTAGGCAAACCTAAACCTAAAAGACATTTCCAACTCATAATTGGTGTATTTTGTAGGGTTATGTTTGTCATCCAAGGCAAACCTAAACCTAAAAGACATGTCCAACTCACAATGGGTGTATTTTGTAAGGTTATGTTTGTCATCCAAGGCAAACTTGAACCTAAAAGACATGTCTAACTCACAATGGGTGTATTTTGTAGGGTTGTGTTTGATATCCCCCAAAAAGATATGTTGGATGTCCCCTACTTTTGGACAATCCTCTTTCTTTTCGGGTCCAATTAGTTCGACGATACCATCATCCAACAAGCCTTGAAGAATGAATAACTTCCTTCTTTTGGAAGTCAAAATTTGTGCAAAATTTTGAACCACTAGCAGTGGATGCACGACCCTTTCAGCATCCCATAAGAGGTGCACTTCTTTATTCTTGGTATCTTCTTTCGTTTCTACCCTTTGAGGTGTTTGTTTTCTACGCCTCTTACGCTCAGCCCAGCCACAAATGAAGCAGATTCTTTGCAACTTCCTACCCAATCACCATCAACAATAATCTTAACCATTCCTTTGAGTGGAGCCTTAGTGCCAAACTAATGTTTACATTCCACAGGCTAGAATTGTCAGAAAGTCTTTCGCGTATAGTTGTTCACACAAGAGCGGTGCCATCCCAGAACCTTAAATTGTATACCCACATCTATTCACTTAACCGATGACAATTTTCTTAGTAGCTTTGAGGAAAAAGCTAAAATAACGGGGTGGTGCTTTAAAATCCATGATTTTACCATTATAAATAATAAAAACTTTGTACCCAATAATGCTAGAACATTTTTCTCATGTATTATATTTCTATAAAATGTGTGAGCTTGACATTATGAGTATATGTACTTACATATTTTTTAATAAATATATGATGCATACTTATAACTAAACATGGACAAATAATAAAATACTTATACTTGTGATTATACACAATACTTAACAAAAATGAAAAACATTTCTTACCCTACCTTTGTGTGCTAGTCGTGTATGTACATCATACATGCATGCACTTTCCTTGAAAAATGTAGAAGTACACACTTTGCCTTTTGGTTAATCCCCACAACACTTGGCAAAGCTTTGTTGCTCCCCTTTTGATCACCATCACACGGTAAAGATTAAGAAGGTGAAAGGATGTCTTGTTTTTGGTGAAGACACTACACTTGGCAAAGATTGTCTTACCAAGGAGATATTATTCTCCCTTCTCTCATCTTTAAGCCGAAACACACACACATCACACGTACATCTTACATGCAAAATAAATCTCACAACTCTCTCTCAATCTCATATCTCTCAATCATACGGATTGAGGCTTAGATCCATCCAAAACACATTAACTTCACCAAGATCTTGTCTTCATCCTCTTTACTCCTAATCATTGGATAGTATCTCTACCAACTTGAACTCCATAAACAACCAAGATAAACCCTAGGCGAACCAATCTAGGTCACGGCTTGGATTTGTTTTAGGGTTTCATCATCTTCAAGATTGAAATACTAATCTCCTTAGTCCTCTTGATCTTTCCTTGGTAACATTAACTAGAAGGTATCACTAATATTACTTTTCTTCATTTACTTATATTTTCTTTGCATGCATAATCATCCACTTGATAAATACATATGAAAAACTTGTTGAAAAATCAAGATTTATGAAACCATGACCTATATAGGTCACGACATATTTTGATATGTCATAAGACATGTATAAAAATTATTTGGTAAGAAAAAATGATTATTTACTTATATTAAACTTGGTAAAAATCATAAAAACCACTTTATGGATTTAATTATAGCCGTGGGCTATAAGTACTACTTTTGGATTTTTGGTGAACTTATAAACTTGTAACTATACTAGACCTTATTCTTAAGATCTTGGTTAACTTACAAACATTAATCTCATGAGCAAATCTTGTATAACTCAAAAACTAGAAAAACCATGACCTTAAAGGTCACGGCTTATTTCTGAACACACCAAAAATTTGTGTAACAAGATTTTAATAAAGGAATATATGATTATCTATGTATAATGACCTAATAAAAATCATAAAAACATTTTATGTAATCAATTATAGCCGTGGGCTATATAAGTTTATTTTGAACTAGTGATCAACTTGTAAACTTGTAATAAGTCTAGATCTTATTTTTAAACCTTATTTTGGGACACCAAGATTAATATAGCCGTGGGCTATATAGTTCCTAGTGAACTTATGGTTGACTTATAAACTTGTAAACAACCTAGATCTCATTGTTGGACTTTTAAACTTACATGCAAACATATAACAAGCTTGGACTTTATTTTGTTATACTATAAATAATTATAGCCATGGGTTATGAGCTTATTTTAAAGCTTGTGACTAACATGCAAACTTGTAACTAACTTAGATCTTACTTGAAACACACCAAATAAAACATGCCGTGGGTTTTACTCTCTATTTTAGAAATCTTGACTTAATTTTTATAAACCAATAATAAGCATGTAAGAATCCATAAATTCTATACCTAGATAAATGGTTAAGTATCAGTAATAGACTAGTTAAGCCCATGCAACAAAAGCCCAAAACTTGAATAGGCCCAATAAGCCCAATACAATATAGCCGTGTATATGTAAGAGCCCTTTAGGCCCATTTAATGCCTTGTAAGCCCACATAACAAATCTTAGATTATTAATGGACTTAAAACAAGTTTAGGCCCAATAGTTAGCCCATTAACTCTTTTAACACATTTAATAAGCCCACTTAGCTAATCTTAGTTTATTAGTGGACTTAAAATATGTTTAGGCCCATTAGATAGCCCATTAGCTCTCTTGGTCCATTTAATAAGCCCACTTAGTATTTTAAATACTTAGATAAAGTTTTATAACAAAAATATAATTTATAAAAACTTTTGGACTAAAAATGTCAATTTATAAAACTATTGGATTAAAACCGTGACATTTGAAACTTGTTTTGATAGAACATCAAGTACAAGGACTAGTATTGTAAATATCCAAAAGTTTAAGGGTTCATTAATTCCATTCGTGACTTATTAAACCCTAGGGACCATTTTTGTTACTTTCCTAAAGTTGAATTATAATTTTATAACCCTAAGGACTATTTATGTAATAAGCCAAAACATTTAGAAGCCCTAGGGATTATTCTTGTCATTTAATGAAAGTTATAAAACCTAACTATAACTGGAGGGACTATTTTTGCCATAACCCGATAGTATTACAAACCCTAAGTACTAAAAGTGTAAGATCCGAAAATTTTACTTTAATAAAATATGGAGGGACTAGTTTTGCACATTTTTGAAACATAAACAAACCATAAAACCCTTATTCTATTTAATTTAGTAAACTTGAATAAATCTTAAACTATGAGGACTAAAACCATAATTTATTAAACTTGTAACTTAAAGACTATTTAGTAAATGTTGGAAACTTTGGGGACTTTAAATTAAATAAAATATTGTGTAATCCATTATTCATGGATCGATTAAGCTTACTAGGAATGCATCTCGTTCATATGTGATTAGCATAGCGGAATTGAACAAGACACATAAACAAGGTGTTTAAGAAAGAACAAGACAAATTCCTCCCAATGATTACTTGTATTAATATCAAACGATTAAAACAAATATCCCTAGGCGTGTATACATTAATCCCACGCCTAGAACACGAAGACACTTTAGGTTTACATTGTGAATTATGAGATAATAAAACCTACGGTCATTGTATTCTATATATACTAGAATACAAGACTTTTCTTACAAGAAATCTAATTACAATGAAGTCCTTCCATCTTTTGCACTTTAGTCCTCTTCCTTTTGTAGATGGTCTCCATATTCTTGTAATTCCAGATATTTGAATATAAGTCCTCTTGTTTCATTATTGTTTGTTTTGTCGCATCAAATCATATTCCTAATAATCTTCCCCTATTTGATGATGACAAAACCAAGCTTCAAATCTTGATCTTTCACGAATGGAACAAGCTTCCCCTTAAAGTAAGATTTCTTGTAAAACATATCACCACATAAAAATAAGTTGTATACCTTGATCTTTGAATCTGCTTCCCCTTTTTGTCTCATCCAATAGGGGTCTTCTAAAGATAAACAACTAATAAACGCTTCCCCTTGAGTGGTGCATGTAAATGAATCACGAACCATGTAGTCTCTAATTGTAGATTACGAATGAAGAAAAACAAATATAACCTATTGTTGAACAAGTGGAATCTCCCAAGCTTGTACCTTATATCTTGTACTATTCACGTGACGTTGAACTTATACCGATGGCAATAATATAAGTAGACCTCGATTCCTTTGTCAAAATCCTCATCTTTATATGAGACACTGAGCACGATAATGTAACTCCTTCAAGTGATAGCAAGGTATCTAGTTGCTAGATTTGACAAGTCTTCGTCACTAACAATGTAAGCACGAACAAGTTATCTTTAAAGTCAGTGAATGTCAGTCACGACTTAATGATATGATAAGTCAAAAACCTAAAAAAACAACTCCAACACCAAATAAGCAATAATCAATCGTCTTCATCGAAACCTCCAATTTTTAATGCAAATCATCTAAGTACAGTATCATCCTCTTCTTTTATGTAACTGCTGCATGTGTCGGCGTTCTGCTTCTAATCCAAGTCGGTACGTAACCGCAAGGTTAGCCTTGTCACATAATCAAATAAAATGTTATTGTATCAAACACAATCTTCAAAAACGAGCCATAAACTTTTAACAAACATTTCTGTCCAAGATACTTTGCCATCCAATATATCACCTGTATGTACTATCCGATACCGGACGATACTTGTCAGCGCTTAAAAACCATATATCGGATAACACGCTGTGAGCGTCTAAAGTACAACGTGTCAACGTCTTCTCTATCTGCGTGTGTTTTATTCTTGTCAGCGGCTCGACTCAGCCACTGACACCATCTTTTGTCTCTTGCCAATTTCAAACTATTGGACCACATTGGCTTAAGTGACATCTTTATTCTCAATCACACATCACGATCTGCTACTAATCATGCAACCAATCGACAATAGCACCCAAAAGTGAAAAGATAAACTTACAGCAGCTGTTCTTTGTTTTCTTGTATTCACGTGAACCCTTTTATCATCATGTACTTTGTGGCAGTCAAACATCACGTGGACAATGAAAGCAATTATTCATTAATCGAAACCTAGTATCCACAATCAATGTATATCCTCGAGACCACCAATAAACAAACCAATTAACACTTGTTTATCAACACACATGAACAAACTTCAACAATTATGAATAAACAAGCTGCTTAAACCTAGCTGCCAATATCACGTCACTTTCACTATAATTTCCTTTAGACGTGATACTTTTCTTTTAACCAGAATATTTGCTTTCCTTTCTTGAATTTTAATCTCAGGGAACTTTCTTCTTTTCAAACAATATCACAACCCTATACGTCTCTATCTTCTTTTATCTTTACCGAGATATATGTGCACTTTATCAATCCCAGCTATTCTTTCCAAAATATACGCACATAAATTCTGCTTAATCAATAATATAATAATCTTTTCTTTACTTGCTGTCAAACTCTTCAGCATCACGTGACAACCAACATTTTGCTTTGGACTAGTTGCACTCCTATCCAAATCCCAAACGACAGATCTGCAGCAGCTTTATTAAAAGCTAGGGTTTATAAAACAAAGCAAAAACCCTAACATATTGATGTCGACGTTTAGCAGCATGATCACGAACTTTTGAATCACACTAAATGTAGCAACTTTAAACATTCGTTCAAGATCTACGGTTTATAAATTTATGCATCGAAACCCTAACTTAGGGTTTGAAAATCAACCTTAATCTTCGAATCTTGTATCATCATGCGTTTTAACAGCTACGAAT
Organism: Glebionis coronaria; assembly: GCA_025667525.1. Classification (NCBI taxonomy): domain Eukaryota; kingdom Viridiplantae; phylum Streptophyta; class Magnoliopsida; order Asterales; family Asteraceae; genus Glebionis; species Glebionis coronaria. The sequence continues at coordinate 528,881,936 of CM046882.1, forward strand.
CACATAACTTTCTTCTTTTTATGTTGATCTAGGGTTTAGGGGAAGAAACCCTAAATCTTATTCAATAAAAAAACATAAAATCTAAACCTTTCTCTGTAGCAACATTCGACGAGCTATAAATTTTTCTTGAGAGCCCAATTAGAAGATCGCTCCGGTGAGATCCAAGAAACATATACTGAGAATATCCAGCCTAAATTTCGCGACGATCCAACGGTTAACGAAGGAGATATTGTTGTTTGAAAACGGCTGCGCAGTGAGATTTAACCATAAAACCCTAGACGGGTTTTTCTTCTTTTTCACCATTCTTCGACTCGAACACCTTGTTAGTTCCTAGTATCGAGAGCCACCTGCTCTGATACCAATTGTGGAATCCATTATTCATGAATCGATTAAGCTTACTAGGAATGCATCTCGTTCATATGTGATTAGCATAGCGGAATTGAACAAGACACATAAACAAGGTGTTTAAGAAACAACAAGACAAATTCCTCCCAATGATTACTTGTATTAATATCAAACGATTAAAACAAATAACCCTAGGAGTGTATACATTAATCTCACGCCTAGAACACGAAGACACTTTAGGTTTACATTGTGAATTATGAGATAATAAAACCTACGGTCATTGTATTCTATATATACTATAATACAAGACTTTTCTTACAAGAAATCTAATTACAATGAAGTCCTTCCATCTTTTGCACTTTAGTCCTCTTACTTGTGTAGATGGTCTCCATATTCTTGTAATTCCAGATATTTGCATATAAGTCCTCTTGTTTCATTATTGTTTGTTTTGTCTCATCAAATCTTATTCCCAACAAATATTTATATTTTACTTTATAAAATAATTTATATAAATTACATATATAAATTAAATACAAGTATACTTATACAACAATTGTAACTAAAATATTTTACTTAAACATGAAATTTGATAACAAATTTAATTAGACATTATTAATACTTGTACTACAGTAAATTAAATAAACACTGTAGCATTAATAAACTGTCTAAAAATTGTATAAGCATGTACATACGTTGCCTGCATTATTTACTGAGACTGTACTATTTAATTAGGCGGTGGACTGTGACGTGAGCATTAACTGGATTTCTTTTATTGCACAGCTATTACAAACACTTAGGTGAGTTTACGGCCCCACACAAGATATTGATAAACTTTTAAAATCCTCTACGGGGGAGAAAACATGCAACTTATTTTATGGACATAAACGGAACTATATAAACTTTGATTACGATTGCCTATTGTAGAAACTGTTAAAATTATTGCAATTACCCGAATGTTATAAATAGATATATTTAGGATTAACGATCCTCATCTGGGTGAGTAGCGCTCACTGTGCCTTGGCCTGGACAACAGATGTATACCATGTTGGAACTGGAAAATGAGAGCCTTTTTGTAAGGCAACGGGGTCCTCATCTGTTGAGAACCTATGGAGTTAAGCCTCAGTTTTGGCCAATAGGGAATGTAATTACCTTTTAGTATAAATGCTTTGTGCATTGCTACTACTATGATTGTTTATAGTCCAAACTTATTTTATCAAACCTATAAATTCACCAACTTTATGTTGACCCTTTAAGCATGTTTTTTTCTCAGGAAACTAAAGAAAGTACATGGTGTGTGCATGGACTCAAACATCATAATAGACTGCATTGTAGGACTCATCAGGGGTTTCCGTTTGGGGAAAATAAACAATCTATTTTTATAATGTTAAGACAATTTTTATAACAATTTGTACTTCTGTTCATGTAATATATGTTGGATAATATTTTATCCTATACTCTATGTACTATTTGCTATCGATCCACCCTGTGACATCGAAATATTATTTCCGCTGACTCTGAACCGACCCGGGGTGTCACAAACATTTAGTCATAAAACAATAAGTATAGGTAATCTAAAGCTAAATACAAGTATAAGACCTATATACCTGGATTAGCATATAAAACTCATTTCACATTAAATTAAGATCTAATCTTTTGCAAATATTTATAAAACTCAACTAAGTATCATATTAAGGTTATACATTTATCTCAAGTTAAGTTACAAATTCTTAAAGCACAAAGTACAAGTTATCAAAGCATAGGACCTTAAGCTTACTTAATTAACCCTAGAATATGATCAACCTATACAAACCCTTAAACTAAGAATGTAGAATCCATAGAAGTCATAAACATATCATATAAGACTTAGAATAAGTGTTCATGATGATATAAACCCTAAATACATGAGTTAGAAAGTCATTAGGATTAGTGATTCAGAAACCCTTATATTAAGAAAACTACATGGAATCATCACCTAGTCTTTTAGGACAAGTATACAAACACTCATAGAACTTAATTAAGGTTATAAGACTATACTAAGACAATGTACAAGTATCCTAAAGCACAAGGTACACGATTTCAATGCATGGCTTGTAAATTTGGTCAAAATAGGTAATTTCACCCTTTGGACATTTTTACATAGAATAACTTAGTAAAACCAATATAGGGACTTCATGAACTCGTTGAGGACAATTAAGGAAGTATAAATTGAGTTTTCATCATTATCTAAGTCAAAGATAATTACTTTTTCTAAGACTTAACCATGAATCATTAGAAACCCTAACCCGCCTAAGTTTTCTTCCCATTTTCACTTCAAACCTTTGTTAAACTTCAAACTAAAGACCCAAATATCTTAAATACAATGTATATACCATAATGAAACCATAATCATTCACTAATCACGTTCAAGTCCTTAATCCCAAAAATTACAAAGCATAACCTAGAATGCCTTTATTTTGGACCCGGTTTTGTATTTTCCCTCCAAAAACCTATTTCAAACCATTCCCTCCCATTATAAGTTTGAAAATCAGATACTTAGGATGTTTTAAGATATTTTCCATGTGATTTTAAGTAGGTTCACTAATAAGTGTGAAAACACTTATCCTTTTACCACTTATTTCCAATAATAACAAGACCAAAACGTGTATTTTATGTCGTAAAAGTCGGAATTATGCCTGGTTTGTGTTTTTATTGTGTTTCAGGATAAAAATATGAAAAAGGAAGAAAACACGGGCTATCACGGGCTTTTATCGAAGAAAACGAGAAAAGACGAAGTCAAAAGATCAAGAGTGCAAAAAGAACAGAAGTCCAAGGCCTGTTCTGAAGATTTATCGAAGAAAAAGTCTAAAGACGGAAGTTTAATGAAGTCGAAGAACCAAGTCTAAATTATAGAAGAAAATTATAAGACGAGTTTAATTTATATCGACAAATCCCGAGACGACGTCGAGAAAGACAAAGAATTTAAATCAAGTCGATCCGAGAAAAAAGAAAAAGGAAGCAACACATGCACCTCCCCACCTCCTATATATACACTTCTAATGTGTCATTAGGAGGGTGTTAGTAAGTTATTTTAGTCTTCATTTTTCAAGTTTGTAGTTTTTATTTTTAGAGAGAGAAAGTGTCGAACTTTCTCTCACTAGGAAAACTTCATCTTTTGTTTCTTTCTTGTTTGAATCTAATCTTTACTTTTAAAAAAGCTTAATCTTGTTTTAATCTTAATCTTCTTCTACCTTTCTTTATTTTTGATTTGATTTTGATTCGTGATAATCGTTGATTTTGTTTCATCTTGATGTTTATGTGATTAAAAAGTTTATCTTTTTATTCATATCTAAGTTTTTATACAACTTAGGCTTTGAGCTTATCATGCTTATTGGCTTATTTTATATTTAGCTTATTTACTTTTAAATTTTCTTAAAAGTTTCGTCTTTTAAGGTTTGCTTTAAAAGTTGCTTATTTAGAGTTTTAAAAGTTCTTATTTGTGCTTATTAGCTCTTTTCATTATAAATTTGGTAAAGTGTTGGATTGTGATTTTCAAAACGGAGCTTATTAAGTTTGCTTATTACGAAATACAAAGTTTCAGAAAAGGGTTTTGGATTCCGACGGTGATTCCGATCACAGTATAGGAAAAGGGTTTTGGATTCTGACGGTTATTCCAATCAGCATTCAGACTGTTATGATTATCATTATTCTGATAGTGTCATTATTCCGATAGTGTTCATTCTTAAATTCCGACAGATGTGATTCTGATAGATAGTTATTCCGATATCGTGCATTATTCCGATACTTAATTAGATATTCTGACAGAATTTACTTTGATACATTCCGACGGGTTTATTCTGACGCTTATTCCGACGGGATTCCGATATTTGGTATTCCGATGGGTTGAGTTTTGTTTTTACAAAGTTCTAAGTTCTAAATTCACATTTAAGTTTTTAATCAATTATTTTTAATTCGTAATTCTTAGTTTAACTTCTAAAGCTTTCATTTTACACAACGACATTTTCATATTTGCTTTTAGTTTAAAATAGATAATCAAACCATTTCAGTTTTCCACCAAGAACGATTGAGTCTCACTTTTAACCTTTTTCAATTCGAATCGAGACGAGACAATAACTTTTTTCATACAAAATCTATTGTAATAAATGGCGCCGCTACCGGCTCTTTTCGTTAAGATTAACGGTTTTTAGTGAGAGACGCGTTGGATTTTGGGATCCGTTCACATTTGAACGTTATTTTTCGTGTCAAAAATTTTAAAAAATTCATAAAAATTTAAAATTTTCAAAAATTCAAAAAAAATAGAAAAACATAAAAAAAACCAAAAATATTTCTTGTCTATCTTTCTTTTCTTTTTGTAGGTGTGTATGCGTACCCGTGCTCGTAAGAAGAAAGCAACTCAAGATGAAGTCGAAACTCCACCTATTGTCACCATGGACAATCGACCAATGATCGAGCTTTTGCAATCGCAAGTAGAGGGCAACACCGATGCTATTGTCATACCCGAGATTGGAGCCAACAACTTTGAGATCAAATCCGGCTTCATTCAAATGGTCTCTGCTCAACTATTCTTGGGGCGTACACTTGATGATCCTCATGACCATGTCAAAAGGTTCCTTCAACTCACTAATACGGTCAAGTATAATGAGGTTTCACAAGAGGTGATTCGCTTGCAACTTTTTCCTTTCTCCTTAGAGGGACAAGCCCGGCATTGGCTTGATAAGGAACCGCCACAAAGTATTCTTACGTGGTCGGATTTAGAGACCAAATTCATCAACTACTTTTTCCCACCCTCACGTACTACCGCTTTGCGGAATGAAATCATTAACTTTGAACAAAAGTACGGTGAGACATTTAGTGAATCTTGGGAACGTTTTAAGGAACTTTTAAGAAAGTGTCCACAACATGGTTTCACAAAAGTACATCAAATTAATACGTTTTACAATGGTTTAAGCATGAATGACCAAGATTCACTAAATAGTGCATCGGGGATAACATTTTGGTTAAGTCTTCTAATGTCGCATGGGATATTATTGAGAATAATTCTAGAGTGCCAACTAAGAGTGTTCGGGCTAATGTGGATACTGCTTGTACTAGTGACACCGACAAAAGAATTAATAAGCTTACTTCGATTGTTGAAGAACTTGCTCTATAAACCGCCAACAATGCCAAAAATAACAATGCGCAAGTTAATGCTTTGAGTCAGTCATGTGAAATATGTGGGGGTTCTCATTCATACACCGATTGTCTTTCGACTCATGACAATCCGGAAAATGTGTATGCCGCTAACGGTAACTTTTCTACGGGAGGCTATCAAGCACGTCCTCAAGGTGACCGCAATTTGCTCAGTTATCGTTCAAACAACTTCCTTTCACCACCCGGTTTTCCCCCTCAAAACCCAAAAAACCTCAATCGCAACAATCAAAACCAAACTCGAGCTCCAAATCAATTTAAAACCCAAAGAAACCCATATCCACCTCAAGTAAATAACCAAGTTTACCAACAACCCGCTTATCAACCACCTGCTTACCATGCTCTTCCTCCAACCCAACCCACCGCATTTAATCACGAGGTTGAAACTTACATGAGGACTAATGACGCACCGGTGCAGAATCTTCAGAGACAAATCATCAACTTGAAAGGAGATATGGCGAAACAAGGGAATGATCTTCGAGCCGATATGTGAAACTCTTTGAGCAGTCAAACGAATGACTTAAGGGATATGATGGCTAGTTTCTTCCAAAGTAATCAAGCCTCTAGTTCGGGGTCTCTTCCGAGTAACACCATTGCTAATCCAAGAGGGGAGATGAAAGCAATCACCACTCTAAGTGGAAAATGTTGGAAAATTTCGACGTGCTGAAGAATCATAAGAAGGCAATTGCTTGGAAAATTTCCGATATCCGCGGAATTGATCCGAACTTTTGTACTCATAAAATTCTCATGGAAGATGACTTTAAACCCACAATCCAAATCCAAAGAAGGGTTAATCCTAAAATTCATGACGTCATCAAGAAAGAAGTTATCAAACTTCCAGATGCCGGAATGATTTACCGTATTTTGGATTCGCCATGGGTTAGTCCCGTCCATTGTGTGGCTAAGAAAGGCGGAATAACCGTTGTTCCTAATGAAAACAACGAGTTGATTCCTACTCGACTTGTCACGGGTTGGCGAGTTTGCATAGACTATCGCAAGCTCAATGATGCCACTCGCAAGGATCATTTCCCTCTTCCTTTAATGGATCAAATGCTCGAGCGTCTAGCGGGTAATGACTATTATTGCTTCTTAGACGGTTTCTCTGGGTATTTTCAAATTCCCATCGATCCCAAAGATCAAGAGAAAACCACATTCACTTGTCCTTATGGAACATTTTCCTACAAAAGAATGCCTTTCGGCTTATGCAATGCTCCCGGGACTTTCCAAAGGTGTATGATGGCTATCTTCCATGACATGGTTGAAGAAACTATGGAAGTCTTTATGGATGATTTCTCGGTCTATGGTGATTCTTTCTCAACTTTCCTTGCCAATTTAGAGCGTATGCTCAAGCGGTGTGAAGACACTCGTCTCGTTCTTAATTTGGAAAAATGCCATTTCATGGTAAAAGAAGGCATTGTGCTTGGTCATAAAATCTCCAAAGTCGGTCTTGAAGTCGGCTGTGCTAAAGTCTATGTTATTGCTAAATTACCTCCACCTTCAACCGTGAAGGGTGTGAGAAGTTTCCTTGGTCATGCGGGCTTCTATCGTCGATTCATTCAAGATTTTTCTAAAATAGCTCGCCCGATGACACACCTCTTAGAAAAAGATACTCCTTTTATCTTTTCTAAAGAGTGTATTGACTCTTTCAATCTTCTTAAGGATAAATTAACCAAGGCACCGGTCTTAGTTACCCCTAATTGGGAGTTACCTTTTGAATTGATGTGTGATGCTAGCGATTTTGCTATTGGAGCGGTTTTGGGAGAAAGAGTGAATAAAAACTTCCAACCAATCCATTATGCTAGCAAGACAATGACGAGGGCTCAACTGCATTATACCACTACCGAAAAAGAGCTTTTAGCTGTAGTGTATGCTTTTGAGAAGTTCCGCCCCTATCTTGTTCTTTCCACCACCATTGTCTATACCGACCATTCCGCGTTGAAGTACTTATTAACTAAACAAGACTCCAAGACAAGACTTCTTCGTTGGTTTTTGCTCCTTCAAGAATTTAAAATTGAAATTCGTGATAAAAAGGGAGCGGAAAACCTAGCCGCGGATCATCTTAGTAGACTTGAGGATCCTTATCAAGGGGAGTTCCCAAATCAAGAGATTAATGACTCTTTTCCCCTTGAGGCCTTGATGTCTATTAACTCCAATATTGATGAAACCCCATGGTTTGCGGACATTGCAAACTATTTGGCGGGTGGAATTCTCATGGAAGGGTTAACGTCCCAACAAAAGAAAAAGTTATTTAAAGACATTAAGCACTATTTTTGGGACGACCCTTACCTTTTCAAACAATGTGCAGATCTTGTCATTTGTCGGTGTGTTGATGGGCCGGCAGCTTTATTAATCCTTGAAGCTTGCCATAAAAGAGCCACCGGTGGTCACTTTGGTCCTAATTACACCGCGAAGAAAGTTTTCGACTCTGGATTCTATTGGCCCTCCAATTATCATGACGATCATGAAATGGTTAAACATTGTGATGCTTGCCAAAGACAAGGCAAGATCACACATAAAGATGAGATGCCTCAAAATTTCATACAAGAATTTGAAATCTTTGACGTATGGGGTATCGAATTTATGGGGCCATTTCCATCATCCAAAGGGAACAAGTAAATCCTTGTAGCCGTTGACTACGTATCCAAATGGGTTGAAGTAAAGGCTCTCCCTACGAACGATGTGAGGGTGGTTGTGAAGTTTTTGAAGCAGCTTTTTGCTCGATTCGGTGTTCCTCGTGCTTTCATCAGTGACCGCGGGACTCATTTTTGCAATGATCAATTTGCTCGAGTCATGGCTAAGTACGGTGTCAATCAACGTCTTTACACCACTTATCATCCCCAAACAAATGGTCAAGCCGAGATTTCTAACCGTGGATTGAAGATAACTTTAGAGCGTATTGCGGGAGAGCATCGTGCCTCGTGGGCCGATAAGTTAGAGGATGCTTTGTGGGCCTTCTGTACCGCATATAAGACACCTATTGGTTGCACTCTATATCGTCTTGTTTACGGGAAGGCATGCCACCTCCTTATGGAGTTGGAGCATAAGGCGTACTGGGCCTTGAAGTGGGCCAATATTGATATCAACAAAGTCAGTGGTCTTCGGAAGATTCAACTCAACAAGCTAAATGAGGAATGAAGCTTATGAGAATTCTTTGATCTACAAGGAGAAGACCAAGATCATTCATGATTCAAGGATTAAGAACCGAGAGTTTCACGTTGGTGATCAAGTTTTACTCTTTAACTCTCAGTTGAAGATCTTCTTCGGTAAGCTTAAGAGTCGTTGGTCTGGTCCATTCACCGTAGCCAAAGTTTTCCCTTATGGCACCATTGCGCTTTCTCAGCCAAATGGGCCTAATTTTAAAGTGAATGGCCAGCATGTGAAGCTGTACTTTGGTAAGGACATCTCTCATGAGATGATTCCATCCCTCACCACGTTTCCCTTGAATTAGTTCTGGGTCGAGTCAGGCTCGTGACTCGGTTAACAAAAATAAGCGCTTCTTGGGAGGCAACCCGTTGATCTATCCTTTATCGTTTTCATAATAAGTGTAGGGGGAGCCCCGTAGGTGTTTGTTGTCTTGTTTCTTATGTTGTGCAGGGATTAAAGCTTCAAAAAGCACTTTTGATGACATTTGACGACCGTGATCCCGTGTACCCGTCTTCCCGGTTCTATCCTAAACTGTCGTGATTCAATATTTCATATCTTATATGTTCACATTGAAATCACTATAGTCGTCCTTTCCTTAGCAAGATTTAAACAAAGTGCACAATGTCCTAACTGTGGGGGAGTTTACTCCCACATGCTTAAACACTGAGGACAATGTTTATATCAAGTGTAGGGGGACTTCTATCGAAGTAACTGGGCTTTTCAATTAATTTGTCCTCATTTTAACCGGAAGATTTGTTTTTTCGACATTTTTCAAAATTTTTAATCTATTTTGGCCTATTAGTCTAGTAGTATTTTCCTTTGTTATCGTTATTTACTTTCTGTGTTAGAATAAATTTTTAATAAAGTGGTTTTAAATTTTTCAACGTCATGAATCTTTTGACTCAACCCGAGTTTACTTATCCAAGTTTACTCTAGCTAGTATCCTTAACGTGTTTAAGTCAAGTTTTGCTAGGCTTTTAAATAGGGAACTTTAAAACGCGAAAGTCTTAACTCTTACGGGTTAAGAACAAGAACTTTTCGCAAGTTCCTATAATTGATCCTAGAAATTCGTTTATCAAGGGAACTTTAAAATGCAAATTCTAAACTTGAAAAAGTCTAAGAAGATGCAAGATCCTATAGACGACTTGAAAACCCAAAACTGTGATTTAATTGGCTAAGCATCCACGAGTCTCATTCTTTGAGATTTTAAATTGTGGAGAACGAGAGATGATAGAGTCAATTATAAGTTTGGTATTCTTTCATGAATTTATGTGAGTTGATTATAAGCTTTTTCTCCCATGGCTTGTTAATAAATATATTTGCAATAAAGAAGGTTGTATGATTTGAAAAGTTACTTAGCTTCTAGCCCAAGATCGTTTAAAAGTTGCTCGGTATTAATTAGAGTTCATAGCCAAGGCATAACTTATTGGAGCGGGATGCGAAGATTAGCGAGTCGGAAAAGTCCCTAACAAGGCATGAGGGCTACATTTTGTTGCTAAAGATCCCAAGTGATGTGAAGAATCATTTATCAAAAATCAATATGAAGGATCGAGACACACGACGAAAAGCAAATACTCCCCTAAAGATCATGGAGAAGTCTATCCAAAAAGGCCCTAACAAGGTATGAGGATAAATAGATCCAAGTCCTAAAAGGAGGCGGATCGTTGTATATCAAAATCCAAAATAAATATTGGAGAAAAATGAAGAAGTCGTGGTCCTAGTATGAAGAATCTCTCAAAAACTTCAAGTGAAGAAAATCCTATTATGAAGAGAAGACCATAATTTCAAGAACGTCTCTCAAGATTCGAAGTATGAAGTCGCTGCCAAATATCGGTCCGAGAAAGGTCTCAAATCGTGAAGCATGTTATGCCAAGATATGAACTTTAAGAGGTCCCGAGAAGCAGTTTTAAGAGATTTTGTCCTTTAGCTAACTATTGCTTAAATCATCCCACTTTATTTTCAGCCTAAATAAACTATCGAGATAAGTCAAACAATGCATCCTCGTGATCATTCAAGACAATATTAAAATATAAGAGATACACCTAGGAATAAGGGAGTCTAAGTGAATAATTGGGCCACATGAGTTTGTGTTAGTTTGCTAACTTATAATAACAATGATCTCGTTTTTAAGCTTGGTATGGAGAACATGAAACTTGAGGATGATAAACATTCATGACAGCCAAAACCCCAATGTAAGTCTTTGATTTCTTTACTTGTTTTGTATATATTTCTATCTTTTAGTTTCCTTAATGTTCAGTGTTTAATAAAGGCCAAGGTGGGTTATTTATGATGAAAATGTAAACCGTGCTTTGAAATTAATGCATTGCATGAGGGCATTGCAATGGTTAAGTGTAGGGGATTTAATAAGTGTGAAAACACTAATCCTTTTACCACTTATTTCAAATAATAACAAGACCAAAACATGTATTTTATGTCGTAAAAGTTGGAATTATGCGTGGTTTGTGTTTTTATTGTGTTTCAGGATAAAAATATGAAAAAAGGAAGAAAACACGGGCTATCACGGGCTTTTATCGAAGAAAACGAGAAAAGACGAAGTCAAAAGATCAAGAGTGCAAAAAGAACGGAAGTCCAAGGCCTATTCTAAAGATTTATCGAAGAAAAAGTCTAAAGACGGAAGTTTAATGAAGTCGAAGAACCAAGTCTAAATTATAGAAGAAAATTATAAGACGAGTTCAATTTATATCGACAAATCCCGTGACGACGTCGAGAAAGACAAAGAATTTAAATCAAGTCAAGACGGGAAGAAAGAAAAAAGAAGCAACACATGCACCTCCCCACCTCCTATACATACCCTCCTAATGTGTCATTAGGAGGGTGTTAGTTAGTTATTTTTAGTCTTCATTTTTCAATTTTGTAGTTTTAATTTTTAGAGAGAGAAAGTGTCTAACTTTCTCTCACTAGGAAAACTTCATATTTTATTTCTTTCTTGTTTGAATCAAATCTTTACTTTTAAAAAGCTTAATCTTGTTTTAATCTTTATCTTCTTCTACCTTTCTTTATTTTTGATTTGATTTTGATTCGTGATAATCGTTGATTTTGTTTCATCTTGATGTTTATGTGATTAAAAAGTTTATCTTTTTATTCATATCTAATTTTTTATACAACTTAGGCTTTGAGCTTATCATGCTTATTGGCTTATTTTGTATTTAGCTTATTTACTTTTAAATTTTCTTAAAAGTTTCGTCTTTTTAAGGTTTGCTTTAAAATTTCTTATTTAGAGTTTTGAAAGTTCTTATTTGTGCTTATTAGCTCTTTTCATTATAAATTTGGTAAAGTGTTGGATTGTGCTTTTCAAAACGGAGCTTATTAAGTTTGCTTATTACGAAATACAAAGTTTCGGAAAAGGGTTTTGGATTCCGATGGTGATTCCGATCACAGTATCGGAAAAGGGTTTTGGATTCCGACTGTTATTCCGATCATCATTCAGACTGTCGTGATTATCATCGATAGTGTCATTATTCCGATAGTGTTCATTCTTACATTCTGACAGTTGTGATTCCGATAGATAGTTATTCCGATACCGTGCATTATTCCGATACTTAATTAGATATTCCGACAGAATTTACTTTGATACATTCCGACGGGTTTATTCTGACGCTTATTCCGACGGGATTCCGATATTTGGTATTCCGATGGGTTGAGTTTTTGTTTTTACAAAGTTTTAGGTTCTAAATTCACATTTAAGTTTTTAATCAATTATTTTTAATTCGTAATTTTTAGTTTAATTTCTAAAGCTTTCATTTTACACAACGACATTTTCATATTTGCTTTTAGTTTAAAATAGATAATCAAACCATTTCAGTTTTACACCAAGAACGATTGAGTCGCACTTTTAACCTTTTTCAATTCGAATCGAGACGAGACGATAACATTTTTCATACAAAATCTATTGTATTATTCATCACCTACTTGAATCTACACATCACCATTCTTATCTAAGTATTGTCGTGACTTAATACTAGCCACAAGACTTACATATTTTCATCCTAGACTCTAGGAACTTGCATAGACCTTCACTAGCCATCCTTAATCACTAAGATATCCTCATGACACGTCATATGCCTTAACTTGGAGCCTAAGTGTTGTAAAAGCTATAAATAGGTTTGAATGTACATAGTGAGAACTTGCACCCCGTTTCCTTTGTATCTCCTACCCATTCTCCATTTCTACTTCTATATGCGTCCTAGGACATGTCCCAAGACCATAAAACATGTCTAAAAGAAAGCCATTGATGTAACACCCCCAAATTTATACAATTCAATACAGCGGAAGACTCGTTGGTGTTACGGGATAGCACATTACTCACATCATAGACAACGCTTAAAAATCGCGTCGTTTAATAATAAAGCAGTTCCATTCATAAATATCAAATTTACATAGGTCCCAAGTCATTGTATTTCATACAGGTTTTACAAAGCATTTGAATGGAAATTTGTTATTTAAGTGTGGGCCATGAATTCTTGTCGTCTTCCCGAGAATTACCTTCAAGTGCCTGAGACAAAACATGTTAAAAGAAAAGGTCAGCGATAACACCGAGTGAATTCATAGAGTTTAATAAACCATCAATATATCATCGGTATATAATTATTACCGAAAATCATTTTGTACAAATCTTTGTAATAGGCCATAAAATAGCCAAAGTCATTTTTTACAAATCCTTATCAAAAATCATAATATAGGTTGTTGCCTTCAAAACCATTATACGAACCAATGTCGTAAAAACATCATACAATACGTTTTATAACGTTGTATAAAGTTAAATAAAAATCGTTATATGGATATGGTTATATAAAACCAAAATACGAACATAATATCAATAATAAGACCCCGTATTACTAGTCAGGCAACATATTGTAATTCAATGCATAAAGCAGTATCTCGTTATTTAGATTATTATAAGCCGCATGACATTGTTACCTTACTACAACAAACAACGGGTAGCTAACCCGACAATCATTTGCCCATCTAAAACAGCGTGTCGTCACAATAATCACGCTTGTGTAAATCTTCTCATACATAAATTCTCTTACCAATCAATGTGGCACGACGGGGATCAACCGTCAAGGCACGAACTGGGGTGATCGTCCCCAAATAGTACTATTATATGCATAAGCGTCTACCAAATCCCGGTAGTTCACAATTCATGCTAATGGGACTTTTAGTGACATAACCTAACTTTAATAATCCATTCTATCTCATACATCGGGTCATATAATCATTCATCGGGTCATACAATCATTCGGGTCCAAATCAATAAACAAATAATCGGGACAACTAGTGTCCTATTTCATAAAAACTAACATGTTATCTCCCTCGCGGGTTTATAAAATATTTCATAAAAATAATTAAAAGAGTGCGAGGCTATGAACTCACGTTGATGTGGGAAAGCGGGTTATCGGCAATTCGGATGTATGGTACGTGCTTCAATCACGGAAACCTAGACAAATAATACTTGTCTTAGACTCTTGTCCAATGACTTTATAAAATAACAATTATGTATACATATGATAATTTTATATATATGATGATGATCAAGTGGGTTTATACGTTTTTTTACTCATTCATTATAGTGTTTATGTGTTGGTAACATTTTTATACTAGTTTTACTAGTTTTACTTATTTACATGTTTTAGGCCCAATAAGCCTATTACGAGCCCAATACTTTATATTAGTCCATTTTACACTTTTATTATCAGTATTATGCTTTTCATGTTGGGCCCAAGTGGGTTAAGCCCAATAAATAAGTTTATAAGTGTTTTACCAAATTAGTCGGGTTTATTGTCCATTAAGGCTATTTTGGCCCGTTAATGTCTATATGTTGTAAAGCTCGGGTTTTATCGGTTTTTACTTGTTATATATGTTTATATATCAGTATGTGAGTTAATAAAAGTTTACATTAGACGGGTCCAACCGTCTAAGTTTTATTTAACAAAAACGTTAATCTTTCGGTTTTAGCCGAAAAGACGTAAAACTTAGTATATAGTTTTTATAACTTATAAAACTTACCAAACTACCATTTTTATATAATGTCCATTTATTTATCCTTTTGCATTTTTATATAAATGAAATATATAAGTTAGTGGGTTTTAATTCACATTTTATACTATATTTATTTGAGTGCTTATATAATAATATTAAACTTTAATTTCACAAAATCAGTCCTAAAAATCTAGTTTACTAAAATGATCATATCTAGAGTTCTACATAGAGATAGAACCCCAAATTTTTATCACCGAAACTACATGATATGTGCTTCATTTTATTCCTTAGCTACTGATGAATAAACCTCTAAGTATTTTATTAATTTCGTCCAAAACAGTGTAGTCAGATTTGCACTCTAAACTTGTTTTGATCATATCTCACTAATTATAATGATTCCATTGTATGGCCAACTCTCACATGTGTACAAGACTAATAGATTACTGTATATTAATTTATCCAAGCCATTTTATCAGTTTATCATAAGATTCTTTACTGTTTTATACAGCCATCATTTTAAGCATGATTTTAACCTTGTTACCTATGGTTTTTCATCTCTTTAATCATATTTATCAACACTTGATCCCCACTAAACATTTTTATCATCATATATTCATCATATACATATACAATAAGAAAGAAAATACATGATTACATAATCAAAATAACAAGAGGATGGGAAGAACAATCTTTATACCACCAAGATTAAGTAGTTTGAAGGATCAAGACTTGGTTTCGGGTCACAAATCTTATGAACTCTTGTATGAAATCTTCAAGATCACCAAGGGAGATGTTGGTCTTTGAAAATCAGCCCTACTTCATCTTGCAAACTTCTCTTTGGATGTTAAAATCACCACCAATCTATAGATCTTCAAAAGGGCTTCATCATATGTGTGAATAACACATGATTTCATGGTTAAAATTGATCAAATGAGGGTGTTTATGTGTAGGATGGGACGAAATTTGAGAGAGAGATGAGAGAAATGTAGTGGTTTTGCATGTTGAGTTTTGGTGGAAATGGTTTAGAAAAGTGGTATTAAGGAAAGTATATACAAGTGTCCTAGCTTCTAAGTGAAGCTTGACACATATTGAGGTGAGGTGGAAGATGCTTGGCCGTCCCATTTGTGGGGTGGGCAAGTGTAAAACTTTTCCCATCCCACTAATTTACGGGTATTCTTCGATTCTAGTTTCCTCGATTTGCGTGTCCTCGGGTCGTTTTACGAAACACGTTTTTATAAATTATGAATCAACGGCACAAAACGAATCTAATAAAAATTGTCTCATCAAAAACGGAGTTCGAAAACGTAAATACGTAAACCTAAGGTTTCCGGTTTAGTCGTAAAGGACGTTAAATTAAAATCATAAGTCCTAATCTCTTCTCGTAAATTTGTGAGTTTATGAACCAACTCAAAATTAAAATCCCAAAATAATATTCACGGATAAATTTATTTCCTGAAATGTCGGACTGTCACCAAAACGGTGTATGTAAACGTAAGAACATAATGTAGAATCCTCCGGTTTAGACGTAGTCGATGCTACTTCAAGACGTAAATCCAAATTTCTTCCAAAAAATAACTGAGTTCATTTTATAACATTAAAATAATATTTTCAAATAAATATTGAGAATAAAATATAAACCATAAATTGACGGATTGTGACAGCATTTACCCCTAAACAGGATCTTTGTCCTCAAAGATCATCTTACCTTACTACTCGCTTCTTATAGAGTTAAATCCATGTGGGTATTTCCTCCACATTCGGTCTTTTCTCACAAGTGTAATCCATTACAATACGCGAGTTTCATCAAACATAACTACGGGAATAAGATCAGGCTTATTGTTGACTTACTTTCTCTATCCATGATGTTCACGGGTTTTTGATGAATGCAATTTTTCGCCGATCTAAACTTCATTAAGGAATAGTCAGATTTTCACTTGATAGATATTTATCAAGTTCGATTTATGAAACATAATTCACGCAGCCCTTGAAGTCATAGGGTAGATCCAGCTTATATGCCTTTCAAACCAACTTTTACATCATCTCAATGGTCCCATACAACGGGGATTTAATTCCCATGATCTTTCAGATCTTCAATTCATCTTTCTATGGTGAAAATTGTTGGCATAACTTTGCTACCCATCTGGCACTTCAAGATCTACATTTCATATTCACATAACCTCCTGCCCACTACCGGCAGTCAATAATCAGATCCTAATTTCAACAATCATTTCAGGTCTCGCGGGTCGAGTATTTTGTAAGGTTAGGTTCGCCATCATAGGAAACCTTAAACCTAAAAGACATGTCCAACTCACAATGGGTGTATGTCGGGTGTCTTCATCCCAACTCCTGCTTACAGATGCTCTAGTATATATCCTCACAAGATTCGATCTTGATCCTAATACGATAATTATCAATGATAATCTCTCCAAAGGAAAACGATTTTACAGTTTATTACCAAAGGTCAATCATTCAAACATAAAACAGCACTTATAGTATTTTGTATCGTTACTTTACCTCGTCCCTTCGATTGGGGTGGTACATAGTACTCTCATCAAGATTCGTTCTCAATGACTTTTGAGCAAATCTCTAGAAATTTGATGCGAAGCGAGGATCTTGATAGAGATGATCGATACAGGCACACCATGTTTACACAACTCCTTTAAATACAAAAGAGTCAATTCCTTCATCAAGAATCTATCATTAACAGGAATGATATTAGCAGATTTGGTCAGTCTGTCGACGATGACCCAAATCGAATCAAATTCAGATGATGACCTTTGCAATAGCTAGACGTTTACAAATGTATGAGGCAATGTCTGCCTTCATAATTTGCCATTAGTACAACTTCTTCAGATAAAGATATATTTAGTCAGAAATGACATGAATGGAATACTTATACTTACGAGATTTCAATATGACTAAATCTCAAAATCCTCTATATTCAGGCAACCACAAGCAGCCTTCAAAACATTCAACGCCATCGGCTTCTCAATTCTGATGGTTCACATTAGCCGCGGACCCCTTTTTACAAACATCATTTATTTATATATTGTTCGGCAATTTATTTTGCACAGTCATTATTAAGAAACTCATCCTAATTGATTCTTTATCCTTCCTATATAATGTGTCAGTAATTACGTTCACTTTCCGAGATGGAATAAATATCATGACCGTATTTATTCGAAAATTCTTTCTTCACATTTTCTAAGTCTTAGTTCTATCTCAACCATTGTTTTTATCAGTTTTGCTCAATCTGACGTTTAAAGCGTCGATAATTACTACAAGTAACTAAATAATAAATATTTAATTTTTATGAAGCGTAAACGCAAAAAGTTTTTAAATTTTCTCAGTTTGTCTAATTATATAAAAAAATGTTCAAAATAAATTTGAATTTAATTAACACAATTTTTGTTGATTTATCGTAAATAATTAGTAAGATCCGTAAATGTTCGAAAAACCTTCGTTTATTCTTTGGTAAAAAATTTCTTAGTTGAAAAGCAAAAATTGTCGTTTCAAATTTTAAGTCATGGTTTAACGGTTTCCTCAATCCCTCTTAGGTTGTCTTGAGGTATACACAAACATTTACCCCTAAACAGGAGTTTAGTTAAATGGTTTGTGTATAAGGGAATAATCCCTTAAAAATTTCTTTGATAAAACATTTGTCAAACATATTTCCATTTTCTTTTTGGTAAAACCCAAAGCCTTAATGGTTCCAAATTTTTTTTTTGAAGAGTCAATATATTCCATTTTCTATTAATCACACGGTCAAATAATGTAAAAGATTAAGTCTTTCATCACATGTTAAATATTCAAGGTACAAGTTTTCACTACTCGCCCGACTCAGGGCATTCTACAAATAATTATTAACTCATTCTTATTCTTATAAATAAACAAATGGTCCTTAATGATCACAAGCATGAATTTATCAAATTACAGCCTACACACGTGATTCACCAAATTTATGGATACTACATGTGTATTAGTCAATCCAAATGACATCACGTGAAACTCATAATGTTCATTACAAGTATCGGATGTAGTGATTAGAATAGATAATCTTTTTCGCGGATGCGAAATTGATGATAACCATGCCAAGGATCAAAATTTTTAAAACATACGCTAGAACCTTGTAATTGATCGAACAATCTATTATCTTGGGTAGTGGATATAGATTTTAATCGTCAATTTACTTAGTTCACGGTAATCAATAAACATAAAGAATGATAACACCATAGCTCTTCATGATGACGAGCTTGGTAGAATGAAAGCTTTCTCCCACAACTCTCTTAGTTGTACGGTAATTCTTTTAATTCAGATGGTGCTGACGTACAGTGCACAAGCCATAGGTGCAGCACCGGGAATATAATCAATACCAATTTCAACAAATACCTCCTAAAGTTTCAGATAACGGAAACATCTTTTAATAAATTTACTTTAAGTTCTTTCTAGATTACAAGATCTATGATCATTTTATAATCATTCATGGTATAATTTCAAGTCTAAACGCAGGATATGGTCATCCATCGAGAATTATTTATCACTTTTGATAATCAACATCTTATCTTTTAGGGGAATTCTACTCGAGTTCCCATCAATTAAGACAATGTCATCATGTCATAATCAATCAATTCAATCTACCGGCACTATCAACTTTCCAGTTACATCACCGTTGATAAGATGTGAACTTCTCAAAAGACTAATAATAATTCATAATCCTTCACAAATTCAAGGATATATGGAGACACAACTATCATCAAAAGATTAATGTCAACGCATAATCTACGCGAGAGAATTTCAAATCAGATACAAACGAAAACATTTAATGAATATGAATATACCCCATGTTTTCATAATTTGAGTACGCATTCAAAAGCTCCTCGGATCGTTAACCAGGTCATTCAAATGAAATCAAATCAAAAGAAATGATAGGAACGTCGATACATCCAGTCGGGTATCAACACTCGGTAATCAGATAATTTTCCTAAGAATCTCACTACGGGAGAATTGGACAAGAAAGAATTATCAATTGTCAAATAAGACAATTTCCACAAATGAGTAAATTCGACTCAGAAGAATAGATGCTACAGGCACATATGTAGGTGTTCCTAACACTATGTCCCTATTTTTCACTTCTTGCAGATCTCATAAAATTTAATCTTTCACAATCTTTAAAGAAAATGTAGTGTATATTAATCAGTTTTATGGTGACTACTAATCAGCCTTGCATGGTCCATTCCAAATTGTATGTAGGCGCGCAACTATATACAATTTCAAGATTAACGATGCAATACTCAGTTCGTCAAAATTTTATCATCATGTTTATAATAAAAACATTTTCATTCTTAATTCTTAAATAAGAATCAAGAATAAATTTACAAAGATTTTCTTTGTTATGAAAACAATTAAGTTTTCCAAGTTGTTTTATAAACAACTTCATTTCGATAACAATCACTTATAAATCTTACTTTGAATAATCCTTATAGTGATGAAAATTCATTTTTTCTCAAGGGATACTGTTTTATCTTATAAAAACAATGAGTGATCTGCAAAAGAGTGATGAAAGCTTGTTCACCAACAACTAACTACAATATGATAGAAAAGGAGCTTTAGCCAAAATCATGAGGTTCATGACCTTGCTGGCGTTCGAAAAGAATAATCCACAACGTAACTCAAATCAAGATGAGTACTTGTTCAATGGTTGCATCACTAATGCGAACATTAGGATGAAGCAATAAAGGATAGATAACATCGATACATGTAGAATTTAGCAATCAATGGTAGTCTTTTCATTAATCACAAACAAGTCAAAATTGTACCGTAACACATTATGTGTCACTATGTCATACAATTCCAAGAACTCATCCTACCAACTGATGTCTCAGTTAAGTTAGAGATTTTTAAAAGATACCACAATGAATACTAATCTACAAGAGTCATGGGGGTTCCACCTGTCCCGGAAGATCCATCGGTCCCTATTCAGAAGAAGATTTCTTCAATTTATTTCCTGGACACTGGGCATCCTCATTATTGGACAATGGCCTAGGAACAACCCTTAACACAAACCAACAATCAATTAAAACCTTATAATTCAATCACAGAATTTAACGACTTCCTCTTAACAATCTCAAATTCCATATGGGTTAAATTTTATTTCATTCAAGTTTCAATCCACTTATACTCAATACAACATCCTACCTTATTTTCCAATACTTTCAACTTTATTCTTAGACCTTAAAAGGGCAATAAAAGCTCGATATGAATAAACACTTAATTCCAATCCTATAGCTCTTACAACAACAATTATCAAATGAGTCACTAATATGAAATGACTTACACAATCAATTAGACTTCTCGGAAAGGTACTAGTGGCATGAGGCTTTTGGGTAATGGTTCCAATGACAGCCTCAAGTGCAACATTCACCCTTTCGATTTCAATTTTAAGAATTAGGTGACAACGAATCAGATGACATCTTTCTAGGTGGTAACATTTTGTCAAACTCCACTCTATAAGGAAAGATCGTCATGACATCGATATCAAATTTAATCTTGCCAATTCTTATTCAATATCACAATCAACTAATATCTACATTTCTACGAATATCAACCATTTTGTTGGATCATAAATATCCACAACTTGGTTTAGCTCTGGAATAGCTAGATTTCCTACGGGAATAGCTTCGATTGATTTGCTAGGGGAGTTAGGGTTTCTTGTGACAATCTACGTCGTATAAATACCTCGTATAAATATCAAAATAATCATCAAACAATCATGTAATCAAATTACATCATATATATATATATATATATATATATATATATATATATATATATATATATATATATATATATATATATATATATATATATATATATATATATAATCCAAGTTATATATATATTCAAATAACACTTCTCAGTCTGGCCTTGTCGGTAAATCGGGAATTCTTCGGCACCGTTATAGTCAAAAGATTTTTAGACATTTTGTGAAAAATGTTTATAGTTAAAAGATTTTGAAAGGTTTTATTCAAAACCTTGGTTTTAAAAATCTTTCGTTCTCTATAACGAGAGCTCTGATACCAAACTGTAACACCCCCAAATTTATACAATTCAATACAGCGGAAGACTCGTTGGTTACAGGATAGCACATTACTCACATCATAGACAACGCTTAAAAATCACGTCGTTTAATAATAAAGCATTTCCATTCATAAATATCAAATTTACATAGGTCCCAAGTCATTGTATTTCATACAGGTTTTACAAAGCATTTGAATGGAAATTTGTTATTTAAGTGCGGGCCATGAATTCTTGTCGTCTTCCCGAGAATTACCTTCAAGTACCTGAGACAAAACATGTTAAAATAAAAGATCAGCGATAACGCCGAGTGTATTCATAGAGTTTAATAAACCATCAATATATCATCGGTATATAATTATTACCGAAAATCATTTTGTACAAATCTTTGTAATAGGCCATAAAATAGCCAAAGTCATTTTTACAAATCCTTATCAAAAATCATAATATAGGTTGTTGCCTTCAAAACCATTATATGAACCAATATCGTAAAAACATCATACAATACGTATTATAACGTTGTATAAAGTTAAATAAAAACCGTTATATGGATATGGTTATATAAAACCAAAATACGAACATAATATCAATAATAAGACCCCGTATTGCTAGTAGGCAATATATTGTAATTCAATGCATAAAGCAGTATCTCGTTATTTGGATTATTATAAGCCGCATGACATTGTTACCTTACTACAACAAACAACGGGTAGTTAACCCGACAATCATTTGCCCATCTAAAACAGCGTGTCGTCACAATAATCACGCTTGTGTAAATCTTCTCATACATAAATTCGCTTACCAATCAATGTGGCACGACGGGGATCAACCGTCAAGGCGCGAACTGGGGTGATCGTCCCCAAATAGTACTATTATATGCATAAGCGTCTACCAAATCCCGGTAGTTCATAATTCATGCTAATGGGACTTTTAGTGACATAACCTAACTTTAATAATCCATTTTATCTCATACATCGGGTCATATAATCATTCATTGGGTCATACAATCATTCGGGTCCAAATCAATAAACAAACAATCGGGACAACTAGTGTCCTATTTCATAAAAACTAACATGTTATCTCCCTCGCGGGTTTATAAAATATTTTATAAAAATAATTAAAATAGTCCGAGGCTATGAACTCACGTTGATGTGGGAAAGCGGGTTATCGGCAATTCGGATGTACGGTACGTGCTTCAATCACGGAAACCTAGACAAATAATACTTGTCTTAGACTCTTGTCCAATGACTTTATAAAATAACAATTATGTATACATATGATGATTTTATATATATGATGATGATCAAGTGGGTTTATACATTTTTTTACTCATTCATTATAGTGTTTATGTGTTGGTAACATTTTTATACTAGTTTTACTAGTTTTACTTATTTACATGTTTTAGGCCCAATAAGCCTATTACGAGCCCAATACTTTATATTAGTCCATTTTACACTTTTATTATCAGTATTATACTTTTCATGTTGGGCCCAAGTGGGTTAAGTGTTGGGTCAAAAAGTTGATGTGGCAGAAACTCAAAAACGAAGAAAACATGAAGAAATTGTCCAAGTGTTGTCAAGAGTTAATCAAGCGTTGATAAGAGCAAATTAGGCGTTGATGGCTCAAGCATTGTCGTGTACAATCCAAGCATTGTCACATGCAATTCAAGCATTGACAAAACATAGACAAAGAAGCTTATGGAAGCTTCTATTTAGATAAACATGCAAAAGATATTCTGCATAAGTTTATTTAAATAGAAGATTTACTTGTTTATTCATCATTATCTCTTCTAAACCCTAATCCTTACACTATAAAAGGAACCAAGGGTTATTAGGTTTTTTATATAATTCATTCACAATGTAAACCTAAACGTGTGTGTGCACTAGACGTGGGATTCAATGTATACACGTCTACTGGATGTTTGTTATTAATATAATGAACATCCCATTTGTTTTAATTCATGTTATTCGTGCCTAAACACTTTGTTAATGGTTGTTGTTCTAATTCCGCTTTGATTGTTTAAATCATATGAACAATGATCATTCCTAGTTGCTTCAAAGATCCGGAAACCAAGGTTTCCACAATTGGTATCAGAGCCTCGTGGCTCGTGATGCTAGGACCAACAAGGTGTTCGTATATCGAGAAGAAAAGAAAAATCCGTCTAGGGTTTTTCTGGACGTTTTTGTGTGCGCAGCAGTATTCAGAAGGTCATAACTTTTGATTGAACCGTTGGATCGTCACGAAATTTTATATGTGTGTTCTACATACATAGATATAAACATCCACCGGAGGGATTGTCGAGTTTTATCCCCAGGAAAAAGTTATTAAGCGTCAAAGTCAGTAGTAGGTGAATGCAGTTTTCTGTGGACAGCCATGTTCAAAACACGATCTCTCCTTCGTTAACCGTTGGATCTTCGTTATTTTTGAACTGTAGATTCTTGGCACTTGTGTCTAGAATCTCACCGAAGGGATCTTCGATCTGAGCCCTAATGAAGAAGTTATTCAAGGTTGAAGTTCGCTTTTTAAAGTAATGATGTTTTTGCTTTGTTCACATGAAATCATGAACTAGAGTTACTCAAACCCTAGATCGATATGAAAAGCAGAAAGTTTGCGGTTCTTGGTTGTTATAACGTGAAGATGATTCATTATATTCAGATCCTAGTACAAATTTATCATAACCCTAATTAGGGTTTCAGATTTTCAATTACTGTTCTAGGGTTTCAAGAACCCTTGCTATAATCAAATACAACAGATCTCCCTTCACGTTTTCTTTACTGACTTTATGAGTATGGTTTATTTTTTGGACGAGATTCATATAGATCAGAAAGAAGCGTGTTATTGTTAGAAGGAAGGAACGTGGCTATGTTAATGCAAAGAAAAAGGACGTGAGAAGAACTGCTCACGTTACGTTTACACAGGAAGACCGTAGTGCCAATAAAGTATGTGTGTTCACACGGTTGAAGCTCTCTTATTGGTGTAACAAGGATGTGTTCACACGGTTATGAAGCTATTATATGGTTACTATAGCATTCACACGGTTACAAGAATTCTATTGGTGGACAATCATGTGTTCACACGATTGAATTAAAGGGATGTATTTGGCTTATTATGCATCACGTGAAGGATACAAGAAATTCGTAGATCTGTGGCAAACAAAGGCGTTCACGTTTCAACTTTCGAGTAATCAGAAAGTATATTTTTCTTAGCCACTCAGATTTTTAGCCACTGTTATGAGATGATGACGTCAGCCGCTGATAGAAGGATATTGACGCTGACAGGAAGAAGTTTGACGCTGATAGAATAAGTCAACGTTGATAGAGTTGACAGTGTTGTCCGATATATGAGATTTTGAACGCTGACACGTATTGTCCGATATCGGACAATACATCTGACTTAGATCTTGGATAAAAAAAAGGATATTGGACAACACAGGAATCGCTACTGTTTGAGAAAATTGGTACGTTTTAAGCACACAAAAAGGAGGATTATACACACGAAGGTACATGGAATCTCCGTTTTAATTTATAATATCAAGTTGATATTTATGGCTCGGATCTTTTTAAAAGGAATTAATGATCTTAAAGCAAGTTAGCACAATTTATGATGTAATGAAAGTCATTACGAAGAAGTGTTAGCTTAAGGGGAAGAGTTCTTATGGTAAGTTTGATGATTGAAGAAGATTTTCGCGAGTTTGTGTTCTATCATATCTTAAAGTCATGCACTCCCAGTCATAGACTTTAAAGGTAACTTGTTCGTGCTTTAAATGTTTGGTGATGAAGACTTGTCATAACACTTGAAGGAGTTACATTATCGTGCTCAGTGTCTCACAAAGGATGAGAATATTGACAAGGGATCGAGGTCTACTTATATTTCCTCTATGAGTTCTTCATCACGTGGATAATACAAGACATGGAACACAAGGTTGGGTTATTCTACTTCTACATCAAAAATATTATATTAATTGTTCTTCAAGATCATTACATAGAGCCTACATTTGGAGAATCTTCAAAGATTGCATACATTGTTTACTTCCTTGTTGATGTGACAAAAAGGGGAAGAAATACGTGCTACACTTGAGGGGAAGCAATTTGAAGATCATGTACAACTTACAAGAGATACACATAGAGTTTTGCCACTATCAACTAGGGGAAGATTGTTGGGTCAAAAAGTTGATGTGGCAGAAACTCAAAAACGAAGAAAACATGAAGAAATTGTCCAAGCGTTGTCAAGAGTTAATCAAGCGTTGATAAGAGCAAATTAGGCGTTGATGGCTCAAGCATTGTCGTGTGCAATCCAAGCATTGTCACATGCAATTCAAGCATTGACAAAACGTAGACAAAGAAGCTTATGGAAGCTTCTGTTTAGATAAACATGCAAAAGATATTCTGCATAAGTTTATTTAAATAGAAGATTTACTTGTTTATTCATCATTATCTCTTGTAAACCCTAATCCTTACAGTATAAAAGGAACCAAGGGTTATTAGGTTTTTTATATAATTCATTCACAATGTAAACCTAAACGTGTGTGTGCACTAGACGTGGGATTCAATGTATACACGTCTAGTGGATGTTTGTTATTAATATAATGAACATGCCATTTGTTTTAATTCATGTTATTCGTGCCTAAACACCTTGTTAATGGTTGTTGTTCTAATTCTGCTTTGATTGTTTAAATCATATGAACAATGATCATTCCTAGTTGCTTCAAAGATCCGGAAACCAAGGTTTCCACATTAATCCCAATAAATAAGTTTATAAGTGTTTTACCAAATTAGTCGGGTTTATTGTCCATTAAGGCTATTTTGGCCCGTTAATGTCTATATGTTGTAAAGCTCGGGTTTTATCGGTTTTTACTTGTTATATATGTTTATATATCAGTATGTGAGTTTATAAAAGTTTACATTAGACGGGTCCAACCGTCTAAGTTTTATTTAACAAAAACGTTAATCTTTTGGTTTTAGCCGAAAAGACGTAAAACTTAGTATATAGTTTTTATAACTTATAAAACATACCAAACTACCATTTTTATATAATGTCCATTTATTTATCCTTATGCATTTTTATACAAATGAAATATATAAGTTAGTGGGTTTTAATTCACATTTTATACTATATTTATTTGAGTGCTTATATAATAATATTAAACTTTAATTTCACAAAATCAGTCCTAAAAATCTAGTTTACTAAAATGATCATATCAAGAGTTCTACATGGAGATAGAACCCCAAATTTTTATCACATAAACTAAATGATATGTGATTCATTTTATTCCTATAGCTACTGATGAATCAACCTCTAAGTATTTTATAAAATTCGTCCAAAACAGTGTATTCAGATTTGTACTCTAAACTTGTTTTGATCATATCTCACTCATTATAATGATTCCATTGTATGGCCAACTCTCACATATGTAAAAGACTCATAGCTTACTTTATATTATTTTATCTAAGCCATTTTATCAGTTTATCATAAGATTCTTTACTGTTTTATACAGCCATCATTTTAAGCATGATTTTAACCTTGTTACCTATGGTTTTTCATCTCTTTAATCATATTTATCAACACTTGATCCCCACTCAACATTTTTATCATCATATATTCATCATATACATATACAATAAGAAAGAAAATACATGATTACATAATCAAAATAACAAGAGGATGGGAAGAACAATCTTTATACAACCAAGATTAAGTAGTTTGAAGGATCAAGACTTGGTTTTGGGTCACCAAATCTTATGAACTCTTGTATGAAATCTTCAAGATCACCAAGGGATATGTTGGTCTTTGAAAATCAGCCCTACTTCATCTTGCAAACTTCTCTTTGGATGTTAAAATCACCACCAATCTATAGAGCTTCAAAAGGGCTTCATCATATGTGTGAATAACACATGATTTCATGGTTAAGATTGATCAAATGAGGGTGTTTATGTGTAGGATGGGACGAAATTTGAGAGAGAGATGAGAGAAATGTAGTGGTTTTGCATGTTGAGTTTTGGTGGAAATGGTTTAGCAAAGTGGTATTAAGGAAAGTATATACAAGTGTCCTAGCTTCTAAGTGAAGCTTGACACATATTGAGGTGAGGTGGAAGATGCTTGGCTGTCCCATTTGTGGGGTGGGCAAGTGTAAAACTTTTCCCATCCCACTAATTTACGGGTATTCTTCGATTCTAGTTTCCTCGATTTGCGTGTCCTCGGGTCGTTTTACGAAAAACGTTTTTATAAATTATGAATCAACGGCACAAAACGAATCTAGTAAAAATTGTCTCATCAAAAACGGAGTTCGAAAACGTAAATACGTAAACCTAAGGTTTCCGGTTTAGTCGTAAAGGACGTTAAATTAAAATCGTAAGTCCTAATCTCTTCTCGTAAATTTGTGAGCTTATGAACCAACTCAAAACTAAAATCCCAAAATAATATTCACGGATAAATTTATATCCTGAAATGTCGGACTGTCACCAAAACGGTGTATGTAAACGTAAGCACGTAACGTAGAATCCTCCGGTTTAGACGTAGTCGATGCTACTTCAAGACGTAAATCCAAATTTCTTCCTAAAAATAAGTGAGTTCATATTATAACATTAAAATAATATTGAGAATAAATATTGAGAATAAAATATAAACCTTAAATTTACGGATTGTCACAATTGAAGCTCTTGAAGCTTTGATAGCAAGTTGTGTTCATAGGAAGCCATAAGGAGCCATTTTGGAGCTACCTAGGTAAATTCTATGTTAACTAATCTTTGATATAGTTATAATGTTTTTTAAGACTTGTTATAATTCCAAAGTTATGTTAGAAAGATAATCCAAAATAAACTAAGTCATTTCATCAATTTAAATGAAAGTTATAAGCTAAAGATGTCTTAAAACCCTAGTTTTGTATTTTACATGGAATAATGAGCAAAAACTCATTTCAAAAGCTATAATTCTTTATAAATGTTGTTATTATGATTATAAATGTGTTCATAAACTTTTTACCAAGTTCCTAGATCATCTGGTTCATTTTTTAGCTTGTTATGTGATTTTAAACAAGTCTAAGGACTAAAACTGTCATTTTTAAAACTATATAACTTTTCGGGCCAAAAGTGTCATTTTGTCAAAGTTAAAACTATAAGGATTAATATTGCAAAGTTTGAAACCCTAAGGTTAAGTTTTGAAGGTATAAAACATAATTTATTAAACTATATACTTTAAGGGTTAAAAGTGTAATTAAGCTAAAGTATAACTTTAAGGGCTATTTTTGCCAACATTAAAACTAAAAGGATATAAAATTATAATATACTTATAATATTAATAACCATGTCATGTTAGTAGGGAACTTTGCACAAAGATGTTCCATCTCGATATTACGTTCTAACTAAGTGGTTGGGTTTACGTTTTAAAGTGCCCTCGCTCCTCAAACCTTTATAAAATGGCTTCTGAGTATGATGGCCCGAACAATGATGTGATATTATCACTAAAATTTGAACCTTAGGAAAATATCACAAAGAAATACTTAAACCTCTAAATTAAACATCAAAAGACTTCATACTCTACAAAATGTGTTAAATCAGGGTTATGTAAGATGAAGTTGTGGTTTGTGTGATCAAGCTGTTTATCTGTGCACGAAATATATATGATAAGCTCAGACTTTATGAATCCCAGGTGAGTTCATAGCCTCACTATAGAATGATGATAATCTATGATCCTATCAAGAGGGTTGTTGTTTCTAGAGAGAGAAAGATGGAGAGTGTTGGGTCAAAAAGTTGATGTGGCAGAAACTCAAAACGAAAAAAACATGAAGGCATTTGTTCAACGTTGACACATTGTGTCTAGACGTTGACAAGTGTTATCGAAACGCTGACAGAAGTCAAACGCTGTTGGAAATATCTATTTAGGATAAATATTTAGAATATTATTTATGAATATTCTGTATTAGTTATTTAAATAGAAGATATGCATGTTTATTTGATATTATCTCTTGTAAACCCTAATCCTTACATTATAAAAGGAACCAAGGGTTATTAGGTTTTTCATAACTTTCATTCACAATGTAAACCTAAAGCGTGTGTTACACTAGACGTGGGATTAATATATACACGTCTAGTGGTTGTTGAATTTTAATATAATTAGCAACCCTTTGATTAATTCATGTGTTATTGTGCCCAAACACCTTGTTTAATGATTATTGTTCTTTTTCGCTTTGATTGTTAATCATATAAACAATGGTCATTCCTAGCAGCTAAAAGATTCGAGGAAATCAAGGTTTTTACAGTTGGTATCAGAGCCTCGTGGCTCGTGATGCTAGGACCAACAAGGTGTTCGTGTTTTGTGATGGAAGAAAAATCCGTATAGGGTTTTTCTGGGCGGTTTTGTGTGCGCAGCAGTATTCAGAAGGCCATAACTTTGTATTGACCTGTTGAATCGCCACGAAAATTCTTGTGTGTGTTCTACACACATATATCTAGATATCCACTGGAGGGATTGTCGTGATCTATCCCCAAGAAAAAGTTATTAAGCATCGAAGTCAGCAGTGATCATATGTTGTTTTCTGTAAACAGTAATAGTATAAACGTGATTTCTCCTTCGTTAACTGTTGGATCGTCGTGAAATTCGCGCTGTAGGTTCTTGACACTTGTGTCTAGGATCTCACCGAAGGGATCTTTGATCTGAGCTCTCATGAAAAAGATATTCGATGTCGAAGTTTGCTGCAGTTTATGGTTTTCACATAAAATCATGATTTAGGGTATATAAAACACTAGATCGATTAGCCGCTGATGTGTGTTATTTAGACGCTGATAGATGTTGGTGTTAGTGGATGTCATTGATGCTGACAAGGCATGGATGAGACGCTGATGGCCAGGCGCTGACAGGTTTAAAGATGACGCTGACAATGTTATACATAGGCGCTGACAGGAAAATCATGTGTCGTCCGATATATTGATTTTCAAACACTGATAAGTGTTGTCCGATATTGGACAACACACACTGATGAGATCTTGGACAGTGAAGGATCTTGGATGACAAAGGAAATGCTGCTGTTTGGAAAATTGGTAAGGTTTTTAGCACACAAAATAAGGAAAGTATTTACGCACGAAGGTACATGGGATCTCCGTTTTATACAGAATATCATGTTGATATTAATGGCTCGGATATTTTTAAAAGGGCTCAATGATTTTTACGCAAGTTAGCAACAATTCATGAAGAATCTGATTGATATTAGATTATGTAATCGAGGTAGCCTTGTGAAAAAGTTATTCGTTCTAAGACTTTTACATATGGTATGAAGATGTTATTTCATTAAGATTCGTCATGAAGAGGTGTTGGCTTAAGGGGAATAATTCTTATGGTAAGTTTGATGTTTGAAGAAGATTTTTGCGAGGTTATGTTCTATCATATCTTAAAAGTAATCAGCATTACAATTAACTTTTAAGATAACTTGTTTGCGCTTTTAATGGTTGGTGACGAAGACTTGTCATATCTAGCAAAATAGGATTGCTATCACTTGAAGGAGTTAGATTATCGTGCTTAGTGTCTCACAAAGGATAAGGATTTTGACAATGAGATCGAGGTCTACTTATACTTTGTGCCATGAGTATAAGTTCTTTATCACGTGGATAGTACAAGACATGGAACATAGGTTTGGGTTACTCTACTTCTACATCAAGAATATTATAGTTATTTGTCTTCAAGATCATTACAGAGAGCCTACATATGGAGAATCTTTGATTGCATACATTGTTTCCTTCCCTATTGATGTGACAAAAAGGGGAAGACATACATGCTACACTTGAGGGGAAGCAATTTGAAGATGATGTACCACTTACAAGAGATACACATAGAGTTTTGCCGACATCAACTAGGGAAGATTGTTGGGTCAAAAAGTTGATGTGGCAGAAACTCAAAACGAAGAAAACATGAAGGCATTTGTTCAACGTTGACACATTGTGTCTAGACGTTGACAAGTGTTAACGAAACGCTGACAGAAGTCAAACGCTGTTGGAAATATCTATTTAGGATAAATATTCAGAATATTATTTATGAATATTCTGTATTAGTTATTTAAATAGAAGATATGCATGTTTATTGTATATTATCTCTTGTAAAACCCTAATCCTTACACTATAAAAGGAACCAAGGGTTATTAGGTTTTTCATAACTTTCATTCACAATGTAAACCTAAAGCGTGTGTTGCACTAGACGTGGGATTAATGTATACACGTCTAGTGGTTGTTGTTTATTAATATAATTAGCAACCCTTTGATTAATTCATGTGTTATTGTGTCCAAACACCTTGTTTAATGATTATTGTTCTTTTCCGCTTTGATTGTTAATCATATGAACAATGGGCATTCCTAGTAGCTAAAAGATTCGAGGAAATCAAGGTTTTCACAGAGAGAAACTATGTGTTTTATTGAAGTGATATGAATAACCAACACCCTCTCCATCAAAGGAGAGGGCTTATATACCCAAGTCCTTAGTGGACTTAGGCCTTCCAACCCATGGACAAGCCCATGGGCTAGGTTAATAATGTAAATATAGTAACTTTCTAACTACGAGCTTACAACGTTTAATAATATTATTGGAGTGACCGATACTTCTAACATACGTTAAAAACATATTTCCAACAATCTCCCCCTAAGGGAGGTCACTCCAAATTACGAAGTACTAAACCTAGCATACTATACTAATTCTTCGTTCTTGAGCTCCTAGTTGTTTCTCTTTTCTTCTTTTTCTTTTTCGGCTTGTGAATATGTTGTAATAATCTTTGAGCTTTGGCTTGCAACATGTTCTTTTGGCTTTGACTTGTCTTGTAACTTGAGATCATCTTCACGTGCAGTCTTTGCCTTCTTGTGATGTTTGCCTCTTTGTGACTTCATGTCCCACATACCTATCCTTTGTTGAATTCTTGAAAGTCTCAGACAGCAGAAGACTTTTTGGTCAGACTTTCTTGAATTTTGCTGAAACATTTGATGCAGAAGGATTAAGTATGTGAGGACGACTTCATCTGGTACCCCACAACGCCACCGTCTTCAAATGCAGCAACATAATAAGACACTAATAAAATGGATTTGATATTTTATTCTGATTCGGTAGAATTTTACATCGGTCGGTGAAGACCGTTGGACGATAATAAATATCGTACTTATGACAGGTAGCTCTAATTAAAGATCTCCTTGACAAGATTTCGCGGGCAAACCCGTTCTCTTTATTCGACCGTCCAAAGCTGACTGGGAACATAAGGAGTGAATCACTTGGATAATAGATATCCTTATGATTGAAGCCGTCAATTCATGAACCTGGAACAAGTGAATTTCAATTAATATTTTCACCGTCGTTGCTTTCCAGTTGTCACTAGCTTGATTCTAATAGAATCTTGCTTGTCACCTACCGTAGTGCTGTTTGATGTTGGCACTGGAAGGATTTCCACTCTTCACTGTGAACACTAAAAAGTGCCACTCTAAGTGTTCTGGCAGGATCACTTGGATTTTGCGTAGAGTCCCTGGAACAAGTTTAATCTCAATTAAGAGTCAAACCATCATTTCTTTCCAGTTATCACAAGATTAGTTTTTAAAGAACCGCGTGTGTCACCTACCATGAGCTTGTTTGATGTTGGCTCAAGCAGGATTTCCATCTTCATTGTAATACTTTCATATCACTCAGATGTTCGGGCAATATTACAAAAATATTGCATAGGACTCATAAAAAATCTTTCTTGTTTTAAAATTGTGTCCTAATGAGACTTTTGATGATCTCATGGCTCTAGACTCAATGGTGCATTTTGTTTTGGTGAGCGGAGGCTGGAGAGGATTGCCAACTTTTCAATATCAATTTATTCAGAGTGAATAAACCGATAGATAACGTGTTGAACTCCGTGACATTAAAACAAATATCTTTTGAGAGATACTTGAGTTGGCTGGGAGGGGTTGTGCATCGCATCACTGGGTCCATGATACTTTGTCTTCAAGATGAGTTGACCCAGTTTCTGCCTAAGTTGTAAGGAGGGATTCTTTCTTTACACCCTTTATCTTTACATTTTTTTTTCATTCTTCAACCCCTTCAATGCTTACCAATACATCATCACTATAACTTTGTTGTGATTGTTCCAGTGCTAGCATCAGTACTTGGTCGGCATTCAGCTACATTCACAATCCATTCCCCATCTTTCCTAAGGACTTCTATTTTATAACTATGGAATTATCCTTGGGAATATTCCTCCGGTATCGGAAGAATCATTGGACTAGCACCTAATCCTACCACCCTTTTGTCACCACATCCGTTGTGAATTAAGTGTGTTTTGGGTAAGTGTTCGTCTTCATGAAAAAATCCTTAAAATCACTGAGGTATTTTTGATATAAATATCAAGATTTTTTGTACCTTCAGCGTTTTTGACAACAAAATGCTCCCCCTTAACATATGCATAGCACATATCAAGTTGGATTTTCCATTAAGCCCTTTTCATTCTTAGCCACATATGTTTACAAGTCTCCTTAATCCCATTTTCTCCCCTTATCCAAAATGTTAATCATCAATATTTTGGATATTAATGGATTAACCGGTCTTTGGGTAACAAAATGAAATCAGTTGTTGGCCATAGAACATATCAATTCACCCCCTCAAGTTAATGAGGGTTAGTTGTAGCGCTTGAGTATGATATATTTTGAAAGATTTAGAATCTCGTGAGAAATTCTTGAAAAATTATCATACTTTAACACTACAGCAAGCCACAAAAGCACAATATTCATAGTATTTACATATTCACAAGTAAAATATGGACTTGACCTGAGATAGTACGACCCATTTTAAATGGATCGTTCCATTAGCTTGTGGTGCGCTCCATATGGTCTTCCACCAACTAATCGTTCTAGACTTCTCATAAGACGTCTTTCCCTTAGCTTTTCATCAATTTTCTTAATCACGTAGTTGGCACTCTACCGTAATCCCGGGTGCCAATCTACAGTTAACCTCTAGAAGAGTCTTGTTATAGTTGAGATGCACCAACTTTTCCCTGATATGTTTGAGAATCCCATCACTGAATTTGTTGATCTCTGGAATTCTCATGAACTTCATCAGTCCACGGCCATTCAAGTAGAAAATGTCGTGAATCAGGTCAGTGGTGCTGGTGTATGGAGATTTGCCCGTATGCCTAAGCAACACTTTAGTACGTTGAAGAGAAAGATTCAGCTTCCTTTGATAACTTTCTACTCCAAGTTGCAGATCTTCAACTCTTTTCTTGATGACAATTTGACGTGTGTACATTCTAAGAGTTGAATTCAAGGCAATGATTTCTTCGGAAGTCAAATGTCTTAGCGAGTTGTGAGTTATCAGAAGCAGCATGTCTTCAATATCTTCGAGACGAAGAAGTGGAAAATCTCCTTCCTGGAAAATCTCCTTCCTGGAGTAGATACAGGAACATCAATAGTATGTCTTCGACTTGATCAGATACTAGAAAATCCGGTACAGGTTGATCGGGTTCTGTTAGTTGTTGTTGTACTAAAGGTGTGGTAACAGAAGCAGCGGTAACTGGGACAGATGTGACAGGGACAAATGTGGTTGTAGGAGCGGTTGTGGCTGGAGTAGATGATGAAGCTGTATCAGCATCTACATCATGAAACTTCTTGGTGCGTCTTCCTTGTCGTGGTGGAGGTTTCTTGGCTGTTGGAGTTGATTTATCTTTGGTAACATCATCCTTGCGTGATTTGTCACCTTTGGCAGCATCATCCTCCATAGCATCATCATCATCGGACTTGTCTTTATCAAACTTGTCTTCCACATCTCCATCCTTTTTCTCTTTATCACCGTCCCCTTCTTCTTCATCATCACCATCATCGTCTTCACCATCACCATTATCATTGCCACAACTGTTTTTATCACTACCGGCTTCGTCATTACTACCTCCTTCGTCATCACTACCTCCTTCGACATCACTTCCTCCTTCGTCATCACTAGCTTCTTCGTCATCACCATCGTCATCATCATCATCATCGTTGTCGGATTCGTCTTCCTCTTTCTCTTCATTTAATATATTGTAAGGAACTACAATACCATGTTTCTTGAATATATCTGTATCTTCATCCATAGCCTTTTTAAAATCCTTTTGAAGGATCTTTTGAGCTTTGTTTGGTTGTAGGACCCGACTTGAATCATACGAGCATGTAAGAGCTTCTTCAACTCGTAATCAGTGAGCCTTTGAGCAATAAGAAAATCTGACTTATGAGTGTCAGAAGACTTGATCATGAAATTTCTTGCAGCAATTTGTTTCATCTCGTCTCACAAAGCAGGAAGTGCCGTGCCGAGAGATTCTTTAACCTTTTCATCAAGTGAGCCAACTATTGTGTCGTTAGCTTTGGCAAGTATCTCTTTCTCCTCTCGGTACCTCTTTTTCAGTTCTCAAAGACGATTGATCGTTGCTTCATTTTTGGCGACTTCAGCTTCTTTGACGTGAGCAAGTTCTTCTGCATGTGCTTTTCGGGATAATTCTAACTCTTCTTTGAATTTACCAATCGCGTCTTCTTGAGCTATTCTTGTGGATTCTTCACTTTGCTGTCGACGAGCTAACTCCTCTTTGACTCGAAACATCTCTTCTTGTTGAGCTTTTATGTGTTGTTCCACTTGTAGAATGAATAATGCCGGTAAAGATGGAATCAAAGATACTGGTGCTATCGGTGGTTGTTGTGTAGTGGTCATTGCAGAACTTGACACTGAAGCTGAGAGAGGTTGAGCTGGTAGAGTTAAGGGAGGTTGAATAGAGGCAGGTGGGATCACTGTAGTGACTGGAACCGTCACGAATGTACTTGTGGCTTTGTTAGGATCAACATTTTTAACGAGATGTTCAGTGTTTACAAATGTTGTCGTCTTAGCAGACCCGACAATATTCATACTCTTCAATCCGTCATGAACTTGTTGTTCGACATGATGGTCAAAATTTTCATCATCTTGGGTAGATTTCTCAAGAATAGGTATATATTCATCAGGATTCCCAAATTCAATCAGTAGGTAGTATGGTTTCTTTTTCCTTCACACCAGAACCACTGCCCCCCGTGTCTTTCTTACTTTACATGACAGCTTTCTTTATATTACGCCTTTCAGTTTTGCAAAGTTGTTCTTCTTCATTTATATCTTCATCTTCATCCTCAAGCATCAGCCGCTTCCAACTAGACTTTGTGTTATCTTGTTTGGCAACACTTTTCTTTCTTTTGGGCTTAGGTGAACCTGTTTCTTCTGATGGTTCACTTTGTTTGCGTTTGCCTTTGGGTTTTGGTGAAGAAAAATATCCAGACTCAACTATGCTCTTTTGGTTTTCCATTTCTTCCAACAATTTCTTGTATGCATCACTTTCCTTGATTGCATCATTCAGCATGTGATCAGGAACTTGAGCTGGGATACCTGTATAGAGACCTTATTGTTCGTCTTGTCTTATATCGATGGTATCATCATCATCTGGTGTGTGGTGAGAGCTTCCTTCACACTTATCAATTGAGTTATCTTCTAGCATGAAGTAATGAATGATGAGCTTGATGAATCGTGGGAATGGAAAGTACCCAGTCTTCTTACATGTTGTCTTGTGGAATAGTTGATAGTGAAACTCCTCCCATAGTAAGTGCGCGTAATTCACATTCTTACCTTTGTAGATTCCCCCAAAGATGCAAGCGTATGGTAATCGCAGAGAATCATATCCACTGGTTTTAGCAGTAAGACATCGAATGAGTGTACCGAAGATTGCTTTCCAGGGTTGTCCCAACCTAGCTCTGTTGAATTGAGACACAATCTGTAAGTCAGGATCATCGTATCCAAGAGAATTATACATCCGAATAAGTGCCTTCTTATCAGGGTAGTCTGAAAACTGTTTACCTTGAGGTGGAGTTGACAAACCAAATATCTAGCGAAAGTAAGGAATAGTGAGAGTCTTTTCCTTTTTGTTGATTGTGAATGCAATCTTGTTGTCTGATATCCTTTTCTTCGATGCCCAAAATTCATGCATGTAGACAGTTGGAACCGAAGCTGTACCCCTTAATGCCTTCCTGATTGGTGTACGATCAAGAATATCTGTGGCTACTTTGTATGCATATTGAGCTGAGGTGGTGTCTTCCTTTATCCTAAAATTGTTTGGTATAAACTTGAGAGGCTTGTCATCGGAGACAGTTGTCTGGTCACCTTGAACTTGTTGTGCAGTTGGTTCAGACATGTTTTCTGCTTAAAATAGAAGATACACAGTTGATACACACAAAACTATATATATTATAAGGCATAGACCTCTAAGCATAGCAAACATATCATATAATACCATAGGGATCAAACAATCTGATAAAAACCACTAGCTTTTGCAACCACAAGAAACAAAGTTTCAAATCATAAACAAGACTAAGTATAAATTTATCACTTTTCTGATAATACAATCACTTTCTAATAAACTTTGAGTTTTGGATGAAAACCTAGTTTCGGATGAAAACCTAGTTTTGGATGAAAACCTAGTTTCGGAGGAAACAACTTTCGGAGGAACCTAACTTTCGGTAAACCTTGTTTTAAGTGCTTTCTAAATGATTTGAAAACCCGTGAGGGGGTATATGCTAAAACTGGAATACATGTGTTTCTGTCAACTGTACGCTTTTAATGAAATATGTTATTACACGGGTTACTTTCTCATCATTCATTGAACACTTTATGTGTGCGGTAATATGATGAATAGATCTATTGGAAGTAACGAATCCTGTTTGTGTTATCCTTTCTATGGGTAATCAAGCAAACTTTATTATAACTAATGGGTAATCTACACCTGGCAGATTACTTCTCATGACATACATGGTCATGATAGTCACTTCGGTAAATTTTCGTTAGTTTTGATGTTATGAGCTTAGTACAATAAAATATTGACTGTTTTATGTGAGCAAATAGCAACATAGCTCAAAGTGGTGGACATGTATTCAAAACTGTTATTACAAACCTATGGATTCACTCAACCTTTGTGTTGACCTTTAAGCATATATTTCATGTATTAGTGACTGATAGCATGGAGCAGCATAAGGATGGCATGAAGAGGCACAAGATTGAAATTATTGATTTAGATTTTGGAAACCTCATATTATAAAATTCTGATTCTTAATGATATATAAAGAAAGTTGATTTCATCACTCTTTTGAGTTGTTTTCTATTATTATGACTTGTTAACTATGAAGTAATACCCCAAAATTAGCTTTCGTTGCTATAAGGTAAAATGAGAGTGTTACAGCTGGCATAACCTTTAATTGAAACCATCTCCCCTCTAAAGTATTAGTTGTTAGATGTATACTTATAATTTTATTCATCAAAATTATCCATCCAAGAGAATCACTAAACGTGAACTTACCCCTTGACCGAGATAGGGTTGTCAGCCCTATAGTACTATCATTTAACTAAGCGGCTATTCCCAACTTGAAATATCAATCTAGATACCGAGCTAGAATATAGTTAACGACTTATAAAATTAGGGACTTTAGCAACAAGGTACTTAATACAATTTAAAGCAACATTCGGGTCCAAACAATCAATCATGAATTATGTTCATTTATTTTCAAATAGCATGTATCTCCCTCGCGGGTTTAAAAATATTTAATAACTAGTATAAAGCGAGGCTATAGACTCACCTTAGTATAAAAGACGTACCAAGATGATCGTCGTCGATAAGTGATGCCCTTTAAACACGAAAACCGCAACCTATCAAATAAGGTGCACACTTTAATAACAATGTACTCAAGTACAACTCACACTTAATAAAATAAAGTTCAACAATTTAAGTTGTGATCTCACAAAAATAACCATGCAATTCTTACCAATCTTCACCTCTACATGATCACTATACTAAACTATACTCTCGACAACAATCTGCCGGAACATACCAAATGTACGGGTTGATTTCCCTTACTTAAACATATCAAAATTTTATGAAACTACCTGAGGAACTCACTTACTATATTTAGAAAGTCCTCCTAAAAGCTCATCAAAAGATTTTACTTTTAAAACCTTCTGGGACACATCTTTGATTTAAAAAATTCGGACAGTTTAGAGACCTTGACTTATAAAATCATTTTGACCATTCTAAACAACTCCATTTATAAAACCGACACTTGAGATTGAAAATAGATTCAAAAAAATAAATTTAGAGCCTGAGAACAGCCCTTGAATCCTTTTAAAACTCATTTTATAGTCCCCAAGATTCGATCCAAATATCAACAACAAATTCGGATTGTGTCGATACTCGTCTCCCGGTACACGAAAATTCAAACTATCATAACTTCCTCATCGTTTTGAGATAGAAGGGATACCTTATATCAAATAGAAGCTAACGAAAATCTCTACAATATGATCTCATCACTTCAACCTATTTCCAGACTTAAGACATCCGAAAATAACCTTAAACCTACTGCCCAAAATCAACTCTTTAAAAATCATACTAAAACAATTTTCCAACACATTTTACCCAATTCCATACTCCTAATATTATCCAACTATCATCCTAACACCTTGATCAAACTCCTAACAAACTTGCATGTCACTTTAACTAATTTTCTATCAAACTTTCAAACACAAAACTAGCCAAAGATAAATATGTTGCTGAAAACTTAGAATTTTTTTTAAGTATGGATGTAAGAAGCACAAGCACACCATTTGAAGTCAAAAAGTATTTATCTAAGGATGAACATGGTGTTGATGTGGATCTTCACTTATACAGATACATGATAGGTTCACTTATGTACCTTACTGCTTCTAGACCAAACATTATGTTTGATGTGTGTGCCAGTTCAAGATATCAAGTAAATCCAAAGGTTTCACACCTACAAGCTATGAAAAGGATCTTTAAATATCTCAAAGGTCAAACGAATCTTGGATTATGGTATCCAAGAGAGTCAAATTTTGACTTGGAAGATTACTTAGATAGTGATTATGTTGGAGCGAATCGTGATAGGAAATCCACAACAAGAGGTTTTCAATTCCTAGGCAGAAGACTTATTTCTTGGTAATGTAAAAAAGCAAACTATGGTTGCTACTTCCACAACTGAAGCTGAATATGTAACTGCTGCTCATTATTGTGGACAAGTGTTGTGGATTCAGAATTAGATGTTAGATTATGGTTTCAATTTTATGAATACCAAAATCTACATTGATAATGAGAGCACAAGCTGTATTGTCAAAAATCCAGTGTTTCACTCCAAAACCAAGCATATTGAAACTAAACATCACTTTATAAGAGATGCCTATGTCAAAAAGCTCATTCAGGTTTTGAAGATCCATACACATAACAATGTGGCTGATTTGTTGACCAAAGCATTTGAAACTAAAAGGTATGAGTTTCTAGTCACACATATTGGTATGATGAACCAATAATTGTTACATTTGTTAGGGGAGTATGTAACTATACAATAGTTTTATCTGTTATATTGTATAGTGTTTGCATTTGTTTGTGATGTGTTTACAAGTTCTTTAGATCAAGAATGTAGAGATTTTAACGATTATAGGGTGCAAATACCAGTGATTATTTTTGAGGTACTATTTCAGACCAAGTACCGCTAGGCAAAATTGAAGTATCACGTATATCCATGTGTCACACCCCACCATGGAGGAATATGGGACGCGGCGCATGGATATCATCACAACAATAGTGTGTCCATAGAGAGAACTATATGAATTAGAAATGTCATAAAAGGTGACACAAATGTCATGACAATATCTCATCAATGCAGGAGTCTAGGTAAGTAGGTAACAGTCCTACCTCTTACACAAGACAAACAAATAACAAAAACAAATCAACATATAGGTTCATTGTATCACTTATTGAAACAAACAGAAAAATAAACTAAGAAGGAACGGGGATCTCCTTTTAAATGCATTCCTACGTGACTCCAATCCTAGCCACATATGTTCTCACGCTTTACCACTTTATCACCTGAAAGAAACACTAAAACACGTCAACATAATGTTGGTGAGAGTCATAGGTTTAGACTCCAACCGAAAATAGATTATAATAAGCTGTGAACAACCATAAACCACTAAACATATGGACAATGTGCTACAAGTATGCATTAACAACTAACATTCAAGATCAATCATTCCAAACCAAATCCAAGGCTCCCAGCCTTACCAAACACCATGGTACCAAAGGCGCCCATACACCTATGTGCCAATCCCAAGGCCTCGCCTTGTCATTATCCATTGGTCCCATAGATGCTCACACATCTATGTACCTCCCCAAGGCCCCGCCTTGTCAACATCCCCTTGGTACCAAGTCAAACCACAATAACTGAGACGGTACGTGTCCCCCGATCCAAATCATAAACACAATCAAGAATCACATAGCAGTTAATCACATAAATGCACACACAAGTCCATCACAAACCATAAAAACATTCACAGCATTAGTTACAAAACCATACAGTGTCTCTTCCATCTCATCTGAAGTGAAAATCATTAAAAGATATGGGACTATGAAACTCACCTGATTGAGCTTCTCCAAAAATCCGCGCACTAGCAAAAAGCTAACAAACAAAAGCACACAATCAAAACATGAACCAAACACTAAGATGGCTCATCAACCCATGATGGGCATCTAACCTTATGCCATATATATACCTCATTTATATGCTCTAAGCATCTCATTACACCCCTCTATAAAGCCCTTAACTTAGTTTACTTCATAACCCGTCTCGTTAACATTTTACCCAAAACAGTCCCGGTTTTTAGGTCTCCAAACTATAAGCCAAAAGTCCACCTAACCATACCCATGATCTCTGTAAAGGAAACCCTATGCCCTTACATATGGCAGCTAACTCCTCCCTTTTTCCCCAACCTTAAAGCTACTGTTAAGGCCCCGATATATATATATATATATATATATATATATATATATATATATATATATATATATATATATATATATATATATATATATATATATATATATATATATATATATATATATATATATATATATATATATATATATATATATATATATATATATATATATATATATATATATATATATATATATATATATATATATATATATATATATATATAATATATATATATATATATATATATATATATATATATATATATATATATATATATATATATATATATATATATATATATATATATATATATATATACTTCTGCCTATCCGCATATTACCGATTTTGAACATACAAAAAGTTTTTTTTGATTAGGGGGTCTTACCCTAACCTATTTGCTTAGCCACCCTTCAGGTCTCTTATTTAATATATAAACCAACTACCATGCTCATTAGAGGGCTCAAGTGTACTCCTAAGTACCCCAATCACCTTAAAACATTAAATTAAACTCGACTGATTTCAAAACTGTTTTGACCTCCGACTGTTTAACCTGTATTTGACCCACCTCCCACCTCCAATTTAGTTCTAGTTTCTTGCATTTTAAAGCCACTTCGAATACCTATTCAGGGATGCTTGGATTGCAAAATAAGGGTTTATAGAACTCATCAAAACAAATGACATAAAATTTTGCCCAGTTTTTAAAAACGAATTTAACACAATTAGCTTAATTAATTACCATCACCATGTATAATTATTATCTCTAATTAATCTAATCATGTTTATACCATTATAATACAGAATTAATAATTAACTTAACCCTAGATCCATCATGTATTGATTGTAAGAGAATTAAAAACAATTTAATTAAAAAGTGTATTGAAGATTTTACCTTAGAATTTTTGAAAGAAGAAAAATTAATGAAGAACCCTAAATAGACTCCATTGATTTCGACTTAAGATTGATCTCCAGGGGATTATGATGTGTTTTTAGTTAATAAAAAGTCTTTATATAATTTCCTAACAAGTCCTTGGCCCATTACAAAAGCCCAGTTCTCTTTTTTCCTTTTTTTCCCTTTTCTTTCTTTTCAATCGGCCTAAACCGACTTTAACATATATTTTTTTTCTTTTTTTTTATTACTTATTATTATGTTATTAATAATACCTTAATTTACCTTAATTTATTTCAGCTCCTAAAGCCTCCGAAACCTTAAAACCGTAAAACTAGTCAATTTTACGCGTATACCGAAAAACGTAAAATATACAGTTTTAAAAAAAAATCTTAAATTTTGAAATAAACTTTATAACTAAGTCCTAAATGACTTAAAACCATCCCGAAAAATACTCACATGACTAAAAACCTTACCCGAGACCTCTAAATGCTAAACCCCAAATCGTAAAAAAATACGATTTACTATAATACTTATACGTATACGTAAAACACCAAAATAACACCATTTCATTTTATAGTCACTAATTTGTGAGCTCATGAACATGAAATAACCATTCCTCGATTTACTTATGAGTACCTTATACCCATAAACGATATCCACACCAACCTCGTTCACGCAAAATAACATGTAAACACGCAAATCACATAGTCACACATAAATTAACCTTAAAATAAGACCAAGTGACGAACCTCAAAACCACGGTTGTCACATAACTCCCTCCTAATAGAAATCTCGTCCCGAGATTTACTCCTTAGGATCGTCATTATCAATTATCTGAGGATACTTGCTCCTCATAAATCCTTCCCGTTCCCACGTGAACTCTAGTCCATGTTCCAAATTCCATCTACCCATAACTATGGTATATTACCCTTTTTATCCAACGTCCTAGCTTCACGACCCAAAATCTCTATCGGCTCTTCGGTAAAACGAAGACTCGTATCCATAGTAATATCATCTAACGGTACTTGCAAGTCAGTTCTTGCTAAGCATTTCCTCAAGTTTGATACACGAAATACTTCATGCACACCACTCAATTCCTCTGGTAATCTCAACCTATACGCCACTAGCCCAATCCTTTCAAGGATTTCAAATGGACCCACAAATCTAGGTGCTAACTTCCCTTTTCTTTCCAAACCACATCACC
Source organism: Glebionis coronaria (assembly GCA_025667525.1). NCBI lineage: Eukaryota > Viridiplantae > Streptophyta > Magnoliopsida > Asterales > Asteraceae > Glebionis > Glebionis coronaria. The sequence continues at coordinate 528,926,583 of CM046882.1, forward strand.
CCTTTCCATGGTGAAACCTTTAGCATAACTTTATCTCAAATCTCAACGGCTTACGCCTCTTGTCCGCATAGCTCTCTTGTCGGTTCTTTGTATTTTCAACCTCTACTTAGTCACTGCCACCACCTCTATAGTTTTCCGATCCACCTCCGGTCCAATACGTTGGTCGCTTCTAACTTCATCCCACTGTAACGGTGATCCACCTCATCTCTTATGAATTAACTCTAGCAGTTTCTACTACAATTCCTATCACCATACCTAACGGCTTCTATTCTCTACGGATTTCCATCGGAAGTTCTCCCAACCTTAAACACATCCAATGGTATATGCAGGATTGCATAACCAAAAACTTCCCATAATATTCACAAGAAACATGTCATAACCACCACCTCATCCTTGCTTTACCATGCTCGGCACCAAGTAACTAACCATCCTTCATACTAACATGTGTTACACCTTTTCTCTAGGTGGACGTTCCATTGTTCGTGACTACTAACCTCTTGCTCTAACGGTTTCTCTTCAATATCACCCCACTATCTTCACAACCTCTTGCTCCCTCGAATCATTCTTCCTCCATACTAATTTTCGCTTGTCTCTCCATAATCTTAATTTCCATACCATCTTATATCCCGTCTTCAGCCTATAATTTAGGTGTTTCCTCATTTATTCCTTACATCCTCATCAATAGGGAATATGCCCCTCTCATTGGTGACTCTCTCTTTGTAGGAGAATTCTTCCTAATATAATGCGTTCTCCAACTATCTCCAAATCTCACGCCAATGCTCTAGGCGTCTTTCTCATTTACCCCTATAGTATGCTCATACCAAACATTAGTCTATCAACGGTATACTACGCTTGCTTCCCATCGTTTCTTCCCTTGCCATAATCCTTCATAAGGCATTCCATACATATTAGGCTAACTTTTACGCAAAACCCTCTATTCCATCACATCCGTACGCAATCCTTCCAACTTCTCAACTACGTGACTTCTCATTCCTCTTGAAATATGAGATGAATTAGTCAGTCTATCCACTATCACCCAACTCTCGTCGTACTTATTCCTCCACCCCATTATGTATCCCTTTCACCAACTTCGTCCTTACATCGCCCTTTCTAAGCTACTCCTATCTATGTAGGAAGTATAGTCTACGTCCCTTTTCTCCATATGATTGTCTAAGCCACGCAACATACATGTTGACGTGTTCTCTGCTTTAGAAAAATCAACTCGTGCAACCTACATCCTTCATCCAAACCACCCTAATACGTCATCCATATAGTTCAAGTTCATCTCAGCTTCACTTCATTCTTCTTATTCCATGTCTCATCAACCATGCTTGCCTTTCCCAGATGGTACTTGGCCTTGCAATTTTCTTTCATCACTTAACTCCACCCATCACCTTTTCAAATGTTCAATCAAGATGATTAAATATGTGTTGGAGACGTTCATGATCTGTATAGATCATTCTCTACGTCTCGTACCCCAAATGCCTCTAGCATTCTAGGCAGATAAACAATTCAACTCCACTAACTAAGTCTATCTAGTTCTTCAAAATCTTTAGTTACCACAACGTATAAACAACCGCCTTTCTTTGTCGTTCTCGTATACATCCAAATCCTTGCTCCACGTATCGTCATGCTTCGCGAATTCATCCAGTCCTTCCGATAATTCCAAGATCTGCTCATTATCCAATCCACCTCTTCAACCTTCAAAACGCTTCCTCACCCTTCTTCAGTTTGCCCCTTGCTGGTTCCACGATATGCCATCATCTCTGACTACTCGTCCTGGCCAACTTAATCCTAAAACTCACACTTGCAAATCTCACGTATAATTCCCTTTCCTAACAACTCCAAAACCAACTCATAATTCGCCTCACTCTCCTTCTTAGATTTGAGTAGATCAAGATGTCGTCGATGCTCCCGATGACAAATCGTTTATATATTGTCATGCACCCCCGGTTCATTGACTCCATGAAAACTACTAGCGCCTCGGCGAAGCCAAAACCATAACCGTAAATCCAAAGCGTTCATAAAACATTCTTAGCAGTTCCAACTACGTCCTCCTTGCACCCTCTCTTAGAAGCAAAACTAATAAATTTCTACCTCGTTCTACTCGCGAAAATCTACACCTATTCTAAAAGACCAATACTTCCTTTTATGAGACCACTCAACCGCTTTTCACAGCCAATCTACTACTAAGCAACTCAAATTTTACCTTGCATCCGTTGCAATTTCTAACAACTCTTGCTCTTAAAATCATTCCATCAACAATTTCCTTAGAAAGACACTAACTACAACTCCTCTCACTTCTCCTACTTTCTCTATTTATGGTTCTACCTCACAGTAATAGGCAAACCTACTAAATCTAAGGAAATTTTCGGAAAACTTACATGCCTTACGAACAATCACAAATACCTTTGAGGTATTATATCCCCTTCCAACACTCTCTATGGCGCGTTACTTGTGCCAATATCCATACATTATACAAATCTCTATTCATCTCCCTTGGCACTCCTAAGAGACCTCATGACCACATTAGTTCGTCTACGAACTTTTAACTCTTTCATCCCCACTAAGGGCATTCCGACCATTCTCTCAGGGCCACCTACTCAATCGTGTTGGCGCGACCAAGTCTTTTATATGTCTACCTCAACGCTCCCAATCAATACGGACCCAAAACTACATCCTGAATCCACTAGATACGATCAACGAATCAAACCCACGGATAACTAACGACATTTCACGTGCACGAGTTAAAACAGACCAAAACCACGAAAACTCAAAAGGAAAACTCAAACATGTACCAATTCAAATGACTCATGACAACGAAAAATGATCTAAGAAACACTTAATGGCAACCAAAACATCTTATTCCCCGCGACATATTATTTAAACCGTGCACAAGATCGACTTTTCCAAAAGAATATTTTTTTTCTTCCCTCACCACATCTATGTGACTCAAACAATCTACAAACAACCTTCTAGACGATCTCAAAACTCAACTCAAAGACTAGGTATCCCGTGCATCCCAAATCATAAAAAAACTACTATTCAAAACTCAACCTTGAACCCGTCACTTGTACCAAAATTTTGATCAAGCTACTAACACCCCATGACTATACATTCCAAATATTTGAAAAATACATTTCTATTACATAATTTTAGGCTTTTGAATCACCCAAAAAGCTTTAAAAACGAACAAGTTATGACCAAAACAGTTTTATACTAGGTGTTTTTAAAAAAAAACTAAAGAATCCTCTTAGTAATTAACGTAATCCTTATTAAATGAAAAGAAATAAATGTATGTGAAATTTTCATGAACTTTGTTTAGTCTTGCATAAATAATGAACGGCCCCCCAACAAGTCGTATGCGGTATAAATGACGTATATTGATTAAGCTCACTTATATAAACTATTTAAGTAGAAAGAAATTTTATTTCGCTTTATTTTAAAGAAAGTCTTTTAGAATTTGAAATAAATAAGTGTTGATTAAAAAAAATCTTATGTTACATCTTGTTTCAAACACGACTCCAACACCTTACCCTTATTTTACCGAATACAACCAACTATCTAACTCTATAGTAGATTTCCAAGTCCCTTTTTTCAATATATACCGACCAAAAGAAATGTAAGACCCAACACAAAAGATTTCATTATCTCAAAAGAAATTCCAAGTTATTTCAATAGACTTAAAACCAAGAACACCATTTTAAAACGTACACGTGAAATACGAAGCTCAAAGAATACGCTACAACGGAGGTTTAATATCAAAAAAAGCGAGCTAGCCACCCTCCTAAGGATACAATCGATAATTGTAGGGGATCATACATATATAGGCATATCGGGATACATATACTTAAATCCGTCTAACATCTACTATACAAGCATGTACTAACCCTCTTTCATGCAATCATACTTAGGAATCCATTAAAGTTGTGGTACTTGTATAACTATGTTGGCTACCATACTTATACAATTACCCTTCCCCAATGCACTCATTCCTATGATGACACTTATAAGAATTAATACAACACATAACACATATATCCATCTACTCACATAAGCTCATAACCACATAACCAAAAAAAGTCCAAAACTCCATCAATTAAAATAACATAGTCAAACTCTTGAAATACATAAATCCATAGTCTAGCTAAAATAGCATAGACTAAATCCAAAACGAAAACATAATCAGTTATAAGTCATGTCGCCCATAAGAGTGGAAACAGCTTAAAATCCTTCATATCCACCTACTCCTAATAACTCGAACCACCACATGATTCTTAGGGAACATGACTTAAACATCAAAAGAAAAATACTATACCTCAGGTACATAAAATAACCCAACAAAAGATAGAAACTACCATGTACCAAATTATGTACTATAATGTATAATTTAAGCAAAATACGACAATGACTAGCGTTGATGATTATGGTTCAACCAGCACTAGTCACACCCCGAAAAAAAAATAACATGTGGCTAAGTATGAACTACTATGGTTCAACCCATACTAGTCAAAACTTAACAAACATCGCAAGTAAAAACCAATAACATCCAGAAAACTTTAATTAATACAAAATGCACACATACTCCTATGACGCCTATATGTAGGGACCCTTAAGCTATAGACTAGGTTACTAGACTAGGCAACCTAATTCTCTATAACCATTGGCTCTGATACCTGTCTGTCACACCCCACCATGGCCGAATATGGGACGCGACGCATGGATATCATCACAACAGTAGTGTGTCCATAGAGAGAACTATATGAATTAGAAATGTCATAAAAGGTGACACAAATGTCATGACAATATCTCATCAATGCAGGAGTCTAGGTAAGTAGGTAACAGTCCTACCTCTTACCCAAGACAAACAAATAACACAAACAAATCAACATATAGGTTCATAGTATCACTTACAGAAACAAACAGAAAAATAAACTAAGAAGGAATGGGGATCTCCTTCTAAATGCATTCCTACGCGACTCCAATCCTAGCCACATATGTTCTCACGCTTAACCACTTTATCAGCTGAAAGAGACACTAAAACACGTCAACATAATGTTGGTGAGAGTCATATGTTTAGACTCCAACAGAAAATAGATTATAATAAGCTATGAACAACCATAAACCACTAAACATATGGATAGTGTGCTACAAGTATGCATTAACAACTAACATTCAAGATCAATCATTCCAAACCAAATCCAAGGCTCCCAGCCTTACCAAACACCATGGTACCATAGGCGCCCATACACCTATGTATCAATCCCAAGGCCCCGCCTTGTCATTATCCATTGGTCCCATAGATGCTCATACATCTATGTACCTCCCCAAGGCCCCGCCATATCAACATCCCCTTGGTAACAAGTCAAACCACAATAACTGTGACGGTACGTGTCCCCCGATCCAAGTCATAAACACAATCAAGAATCACATAGCAGTTAATCACATAAGTGCACACACAAGTCCATCACAAACCATAAAAACATTCACAACATTAGTTACAAAACCATACAGTGTCTCTTCCATCCCATCTGGAAGTGAAAATCATTAAAAGATATGGGACTATGAAACTCACCTGATTGAGCTTCTCCAAAAATCCGCGCACTAACAAAAAGCTAACAAACAAAAGCACACAATCAAAACATGAACCAAACACTAAGATGGCTCATCAACCCATGATGGACATCTAACCTTCTTCCATATATATACCTCATTTATATGCTCTAAGCATCTCATTACACCCCTCTATAAAGCCCTTAACTTAGTTTACTTCATAACCCGTCTCGTTAACATTTTACCCAAAACAGTCCCGGTTTTTAGGTCTCCAAACTATTAGCCAAACGCCCACCTAACCATACCCATGATCTCTGTAAAGGAAACCCTATTCCCTTACATATGTCAGCTAACTCCTCCCTTTTTCCCCAACCTTAAGGCTACTGTTAAGGCCCCGATATATATATATATATATATATATATATATATATATATATATATATATATATATATATATATATATATATATATATATATATATATATATATATATATATATATATATATATATATATATATATATATATATATATATATATATATATATATATATATATATATATACTTCTGCCTATCCGCATATTACCGATTTTGAACATACAAAAAGTTTGTTATGAGTAGGGGGTCTTACCCTAACCCATTTGCTTAGCCACCCTTCAGGTCTCTTATTTAATATATAAACCAACTACCATGCTCATTAGAGGGCTCAAGTGTACTCCTAAGTACCCCAATCACCTTAAAACATTAAATTAAACCCGACTGATTTTAAAACTGTTTTGACCTCCGACTGTTTAACCTGTATTTGACCCACCTCCCGACCTCCAATTTAGTTCTAGTTTCTTGCATTTTAAAGCCACTTCAAATACCTATTCAGGATGCTTGGATCGCAAAATAAGGGTTTGTAGAATTCTAGATATGATCAAAACAAGTGACATAAAATTTTGCCCATCTTTTAAAAACGAATTTAACACAATTAGCTTAATTAATTACCATCACCATGTATAATTATTATCTCTAATTAATCTAATCATGTTTATACCATTATAATACAAAATTCATAATTAACTTAACCCTAGATCCATCATGTATTGATTGTAAGAGAATTAAAAACAATTTAATTAAAAAGTGTATTGAAGATTTTACCTTAGAATTTTTGAAAGAAGAAAAATTAATGAAGAACCCTAAATAGACTCCATTGATTTCGACTTAAGCTTGATCTCCAGGGAATTATGATGTGTTTTTAGTTAATAAAAAGTCTTTATATAATTTCCTGATAAGTCCTTGGCCCATTACAAAAGCCCGGTTCCCTTTTTTCCTTTTTTTCCCTTTTCTTTCTTTTTAATCGGCCTAAACCGACTTTAACATATATTTTTTTTATTTTTTTTTCTTTTTATTACTTATTATAATGTTATTAATAATACCTTAATTTACCTTAATTTATTTCAGCTCCTAAAGCCTCCGAAACCTTAAAACCGTAAAACTAGTCAATTTTACGCGTATACCGAAAAACGTAAAATATACAGTTTTAAAAAAATCTTAAATTTTGAAATAAACTTTATAACTAAGTCCCATGACTTAAAACCATCCCGAAAAATACTCACATGACTAAACACCTTACCCGAGACCTCTAAATGCTAAACCCCAAATCGTAAAAAAAATACGATTTACTATAATACTTATACGTATACGTAAAACACCAAAATAACACCATTTCATTTCATAGTCACTAATTTGTGAGCTCATGAACATGAAATAACCGTTCCTCGATTTACTTATGAGTACCTTATACCCATAAACGATATCCACACCAACCTCGTTCACGCAAAATAATATGTAAACACGCAAATCACATAGTCACACATAAATTAACCTTAAAATAAGACCAAGTGACGAACCTCAAAACCACGGTTGTCACACCATGTACCGCTAACTAACCATTGTTGACGGACCGTTGGAGGCCAATTATGTAAATTTTGGCGGTTTCTTTGCGCTTGGGTTTTCTTACCTTATATAAGTTGACCTCAATTACATAATTTACTCTTTTAATATCTCTTATATTACTCTTGATTCTTAACCCTAATTCTTATCGACGATCACAAAAAGTAACAATGGCTGCTCTACAAATCATCTATAAACACAACCAAGTTGCCAATCTGCTACAGAATGACCAATCTATAGGTTTCCATGAGATGTTGGACTTTCTTTTTAGAAGTCATGTCCAATTTACACTTACTGTAAGTCCTACTGCTTCTATACCTTTAGTTGAACAATTTTGGACGACTGCCTCTCTTACTATTCGACATGGAGTACCTTGTATCAATGCTAGGGTAAGTCATAGGAATGTTTATGTTATAGAAGTTCTTTTAAGAGCGTCATTAAGGCTTAATGATATTGATGACATTACTATGCTATCTAATACAGATATACACGATGGTTTATTGGCCATGGGGTATGAGGGTAGTAGGGAAATCTTAACTTTTTACAAAGGTTTGTCATCACCTCAATGGAGATTGCTTTTCCATACCATTATTCATTGTTTAAGTTCAAAGATTACTTCTTTTGATCACATTCCTGCTGCTTTGGCATCAGTTGGTATCTGTTTGGTAAATAATAGGATTTTTAGTTTTTCAAACTTGATTTTTGAAGGAATGAAAAGGAATTTAGAATCCCCTAATAAATTTTTGATGTGTCCTAGGTTCATACAAGGATTGAATAATGATCAACACCCTGACCTACCCACATCATCAGAAACATTGGAGGTTCCCACTTTTACTTCAGAGACCTTTTCATTTTTGGGAAAGAAGGGTTCTACTTTTTCTGGTAGGGTTACACTTCTTTTTCCAAATATGTTAGCTAGTGAAGCTAATATTGAGGGTGAGGCTACTAGTTTTGCTAGTGAATCTCATCAAACTCCCTCAAATCAAATTCCTCAACCCTCTGAGGAAGTTCATACTTTTTCTTCTCACCATGACCAACAAGTCTCATATGAGAGAGTCCACACATCAGATGTCTCTCCAACTACCAGTGGTACACCACAAGACAGGACATCCAATGTGAGGGATCTTGCTTCATTAACTTCTTTGTGTATTTCTTTGGCAAAGCAGGTCAAGGAATTGCAAGCTGACAAAGAATATCAAGCAAAGCAGATTGAAAAGCTTGATGAAAAGATTAAGAAGCCGAGAAGAAAAGCTAACCCATAGATTAGACAACATCAATCTATCCATAAGGCTGAATAAAGGGAGAAAAAGAAGCAGCTGGGGGAAATCCGAAAAGAAATGAAAGCATCCAAACATGGGTGTAAATCTAAGAAAGTTAGATCTTCTTCTAGAGTCAAAAGATCTAGAGATGATGTTGATGTTGAGGGGAGGGGAGGATAATTTCTGATGAAAGACTAGTTGATGATGGGTTTAAGTATTTTCAAGAAGGAGCTCAACAGCAACCACCATCACAACAACATTCACCACCACCACATGAAGCTCAAGAAACAGTCTTTGATAGGTTTGAGAAGGAGCTAAATGCAATTTATGAAGAGTTTGGTATTAATAGTGCAAATCAACAACATCCTATTCCATCACCAGTTCATGAAGTAGTAAGAGAAGGTGATGAGATTGACAAGACTGAGGAGCTACAAGTTAAAGATTCAGCCTCAGTTGGACAAAAAGTGTCAGATGATACTTTTGTAGTAAGTGATAAAGGAAGCAATGTGTCTACTAGAGATGCAAGTACTGTCAAGCCAAGTACTGTTGGACCAAGTACCGTTCCAGGTACAAGTACTGCTGATCCAGAATCATCCAAACCAGTTTCAGAGGAAAATGGAACTCAACCATTTGGAGAGGATGAGACTTTAGCCAATTTTTTGCTTGGGTTAAAGGTCAAAACATCTGTTGAGAAAGCTAAGTTAGCAGAAAAATCCAACAAGACACAAGTTGATGAAGGTGCGGTTCAAGATCAAGTTGAAGAATCACAACAACAGCAACAACAACAACAACAAATTGTAGATCCACAATTAGTGTCTGAACAACAAGTGGAACAACCTTCAGTTATTGCCACTCATGTCCAAGATAAAGGAAAGGAAGTGCAAAATGCACCACCTGCTCCTAAGGGTATCATCATACCTGTTCAACAGCCTCAAGAAAGTGAAGAAAGACCTTTCAGAGTTGCTAGGAGATTACCAAAGATTGACCCAAATGACAAAGGCAAGAAGAAGTTTAAATCTGAATCTAAAGAAGAAGATAATGATTCAGATAGTGTAGAGAATGCCTTGAAGAAATTTCATGCACTTGAGCATGATGAAGAAGTAGCATGGAGACTACAAGCTCAATTGCGTGAAGAGCAAGAACAAGAAGCACTTGCAGAACAACAAGCATTGCTTGATGCACACATATTACTACAACAGTTGAACACTGAAGAATATGATAGGATTCAAGTTGAAATCAGGGCATGTGAGATTCTTGTAGAGTCTTTGATAGTTGAGGAAAGAGAAGCTTATAATGAAGAAACAAAATCCAAGCTTATTGATGATCTGGTAAAAGAACAAGCAAGGTTCTTTACAGAGAAGAGAAGATTGGAGAGAATCAAGCCTCCAACTACAATTCAATTGAGAAACCAGATAATGGCTTACTTGAAGAAAGTTAAGCACTTTACTCATGCTCAGCTTGTGAGAAAGAACTTTAAAGAGATAAATGAACTCTATGAACAACATAAGAGAGTTGACCTAAACTTCATTGTTGTTGGATCTGAAGCTGATAAGAAGGTTGTAAAGAAGCTAAAAGGCATTTAGAACAGCAAAGACAATTTGGAAGTACCCCCAGACTTGAAGGACCAAGTACTGATACACCTGAAGGAAGGACTCCACCTATCAAGACCACTTATGTGAGAAAGAGCAAGAAAGCTAAGGAAACTCCAACAGAAGGTAAGGAACAAGGACTAGATGAGGGTAGCCATACTCAACATGTTGTAGAGACTGAAAATGTACATGCGATACATACACAGTCCACGGTGCATGAGACAGCAATACATAATGAAGAGGTACATGAGGAAGGAACCTCAAGAGGTACTAAGAGAAAGAACTCAACCAAAAAGCGAAGTCCAGCAAGGAAGAAATCAAAGATCAAATCTGATGAAGAAAGTGATCCAAATGAAGCTAACAAAAGATATATCTAAAAATAGTAGAATTTGTAGATAGGTATTTCAACACAAAAGTTATGGGGAAGCAAGCTTATATCACTCAGTGCTTGAGTGTTACTGATCAAGGAATGGAAGCCCATAGGATATACAAGTTAGATAATTCTTACAGAATTTTTAGAAATTTAGAAGAGGTATTGCATATCTTTGATAGGCAGGATGTACAAGATCTATATAAGTTTGTTACAGAAGCATATATTGAAGGACAAGAAAGATCTCTACTATTGAATGAGTTAATACTGATGTATGAGCCAAAATCATACAATACATACAATACAGAGATCTGGGATGATTTTGAGGACTTCATATTGGGGATATTACAGATCTTGTGAAATACACGCACTTGATGTAGATGATGTTACCTACTTCATGTTGCAAGAAAGGAAGTATACTTGAAAGAAAAATGATAGAAAGAATGTTAGATCTTTAATTGGAAATTTCAGAAGAATCTACTAGAGATTTTGAGTTGATAAGGATGATCAAACAACAAATCAATGATTTGAAAAGAGAAGAGGAAGCTAAAGAGGAGCTTAAGAGAACTTAAGTGTTTGGCTTTCAGCCACACTTATTAAATGGTAATTAGTTCACCATGTCTAACACACATAAGAACTAGCTAGTCCATAAGCAAACGGTTTGTGGTAAAGACTTCTCAAATCCGTTAACAACTGGTAGTTTGCTAAAAGTTATATGGTTCTGACTCACCATGCACAAAGAGTTGGCTAGTCCTACGGCAAACGGTACTAGTTAAAACATTATCAAATTCGTTGATGGTTGACAGTTTACCAAAAATTATAGGGTTATCAGTACACCTTGTTCTGTTGAAAAAAGTATTGGCTATTCCATAGTGTACAGCTAACTGGTAAAGAATAAATCAAATCCGTTGATAGCTGATGAATTGCTAAAAATCATGATGCCAATACAGATTGGTTTGTTGTTAACTGTTTATTTCAGGAATTAAGATGCAAGCACAGGAGACTGATTCATAAGTTATATTCATAACATGTTCAAGGAGATTCATGTTTATTGAAGTATAAAGAGATCACAATGAATAGTTGTTATCATCAAATAGAGGATGATTGTTGGTCAAAACTTAGAATGGCTAGATTAGATATATGAAGACAATAATTGTTGCTGAAAAGACAGAGAATATTAAAGTTCAAGGCACAAAAGATCATATTTTGAAGACAAAGATGAAATTCATGAAGGATTGAAGATCATTATAAAAGAAGAAGATTTCAAGGAGTGTTTGAATGCATTCAGTTGGTACAGAAGATCAGAATTACCAAGACCCACTCAGTTTGAAGTGAAGTTTTAAGACATGTATACTTATACATTCAAAACACCAAAAAAAAAGAAGACAACAAGTTATCATTCTTGTTTAGAGGAAGATTGTTGGGAATTATTTGTATCAAGTACTAAGTACTATTAGTTATATGTAAGTACCGTCAGCATTAGTAAGTATTGTTAGTATTCACGCGGTACATGCTAAGTACCGTTAGTGTTAGAGTAAGTACTGATAGAAAGATTTAGTCGATTATATCTTTAGTAAAGATATGTATCATAGTTATAACAGGAGTATATCGTATATGATATACTTAACACTTAGAATATTGATAATATATCGTGTGTGATATACTTATCATAATAGAATATTCTAGTTGTTCCTTAGACTATAAAAGGAACATAGGTACGATAAATTGAAAAAAGTACCAAACACCAAAGTCGATAATAGAATCGAATAGTTAGAGTATATTGTTGTTCTTCTTTTCTTTAGTAAGTTAGATTTCGCATAACTTATTTGATTTGAGTAAGAGTATCTCACGTGCTCTAGTTTATTTACAAGCTAATGTGCAAATCCTTAACAGGATCTCGATCTATTCAAAGGGATCAACACAACCCCTTCAAATCCTTCTTCCTTCTTTACATTATCAACACTAAGCCCCATTTCGAGAACCTCAGTCATGTTCTTATTCCCTTTATCCTTCATAAACTTTCCCCTACCTCCAATAACTTCTAGTCGAGTGACATAAACACCTAGCAACCCACTGTTCATATCACTCACTCCACTTTATTCTATTTCTTCCATCTTAGAATCTTCTTCTTCCTCTTTACCAACTTCATCACAGTTTTTAACAATTTCACAAATATCCTCAAGAACAGTCAACGCCACACATTCGACTCTTTTACCGATCACATTTTGATTACAAGCTTCATCAAAACCCATCGTGTTCTCAATCACTACATCTACATTATCTGATCCTATCACTTCATAATCTTTTATAACCGTCCTCAAATCTATATGTTGCTTCCTCATATTATAATCAGTAACAGCCATGCTGATATAACTAACACTAAAGTCATGTTTTACTTTATTCTCTTCTTTGTTAATGACAACTTTATTTTCATCACTACTTAAGCAATTAGCAACATCTAAAAGCATAGAATTTAAATCTACTATCTTGTTACAACTTTGCCTCAAGATCTTGTTAGTTGCTTTTTGCATGTTAGCCACAAGATATGCATCATAAAGTGTTTTTGGATCGACCATTCTAACCTTCTTTGCAATTTTTGGTTGAAGACCCAAAATGAACATCGTAATGGCATACGATCCATTCCAACCCACCTTACTAGCGAAAGGAACAAGGGCATCATAGTACTCATGCATCGATCCATTGTGTTTGACATATCGGTTACTTGACATTTCATCAAACACTTGAATGCACCTTTCTTACAATCACTATTTCCATTAGTACTTCCATTATTTTTTCCCAAAACTTCCTCACGACCGATAGTATTAGCCGCTGAATCACTCTCACCATAAAATACTCCAACCACAATTGATGATTCTGGAAGGGTTTTTCTTAACGATTTTCGAATTTGTGGATAGATTTGAGAGATAAGATCGGTCTTTGATACCAGTTGATGTAATGTGTTCTAGAAATCAATCAAGAAATGGTAAGACACAACTTCAATAGCTACATACAATTGAGAATTCATAAAGAGAAACAAAATTCTAAACTCAATGATTGGATGGAATTGAAACGCTTAAAACCATTACAAAGAGTAGAGAATTCTAGGAAGGAAACATTTACAAAACATTTTCTGATAGAAAGGAGAAGAAGTGCCTTATATAGGCTGATATGATGAATTTTATCCAATCATCATTCATTACTTACATAAATGTGGGTTTTTCGATTTTTGGTTTTTGATGGGGTTTTTTGGTTATAATAATGCACATATATCAAACACATTACTTATAACTTATAAGATTGTTAATGATAATATGCACTTAATCCTTTTAGACACATTAAATAATCATTTTGAAAATTTTTGGTTTTAAATAATCAATGTGTGATGCAGTGTGGTATTCCAATCCGGTTTACAGATAAAACCATAACTGCATCAATTTTATGATTTTGCTTAAACCAATTCATCGGATTTTTCCACTGTTCTTTTTTATGAACGGTTCGCATAGCGGTTTTTACACACGACCCGCTACAACACTATAAAATAATTGATATGTGTTGTTTGGATTTCCATAAGATTCAATCCACATCACATAAACATCACATGTACAAAGATCAGCGCATCCTCTTACTGGTCAAACATTTCTTTGATAAGTATATAAGTTTGAGAGTTAGTTGCATAAATCGTCCCTGTGGTTTGTCGGGTCTAACAGTTTTCGTCCCTCCAAATAATTTTTATCGGATCCTCTCCCCGTGGTTTTGACCCGTAACGGTTTTCGTCCCTCTGTCATGTTTGCAACACACACAGTAACAATGGTGAGATGCCCTATTTGCAACTCGATTGCCATCATCAAAACTTCATTGACACCAACAAACCCAGCCCGAAGATTTTATTGTTGTTCAAAAAGGTTAAGTTTTAATTTTGATTAGTTTTTATAACCCTAATTAAGTTGACCTAATTTTTTGATTTTTCAATTAGGGTCAAAATCATGGGATTGTTGATTGGTACGATCCTCCTATGTGTCCAAGATCATCACAAATCATTCTTGGGCTTTTACGATCAATGAATGACCTTCAAGGGAAACTAGAACAAAAAATGTTCAAGCTAGAAGAATGAAGATGATTCTTTTTTTAGTTGGGTACTTTTTGTTGTTTGTCTACTTTTTAAGTGATAATGGAATAGTAAGTGTAGGTTCTGGTGGCTTTTGGTAATCACTTGTTAGTGTACTCTTTTGGTAATGAGTGAAGACGTAGTTCTAATCTGTTACTTTGTACTCTTTTGCTAATGAATGCAATGAAAAATCCATGTTTATTGGTATAAGTTCTTTACTTTACAATGAATCAATAAAAAGAAATGCAGGTTTAATCGAGATATTAATAAGATTTAATAAATTTCTTTCAACCAACAAAAGCAGGAATACATTAAAGTTGCCTGCATTTTCAGTAAAGCACATTTAAACTAAAAAAACAAGTAAATTAAGTAAACATACCTTTTGCCTATCAGATATGAAAGTAAAGTTTGAGTTTCTGCATAGGTCTAGATCATCACCAAGACAGTCAAGAAACCACTTCCATGAATCCTTATTCTCATACTCAACTATAGCATAATCAAGTGGGTAGATTCTATTGTTTGGATCTACCCCAACAACAGTCAATATTTAGCCAGGAAAATCACCAGATAAGAAACAACCATCAAAACCTAAAATGTCTCTTAGTCACGCCTTGAATCCATCTTTTAGAGGACCTAAACAAACATAAATCATTTTTAATTGTCTTTCACTACTGTTTATGTCTTCAGGCCTTTCAACATCTATCTTAATTGTAGTATTTGGATTTCTTTCCTTTAATTCTAAACAATAATTTCTCAAGTGTGCATAATGGTCAATATTGTTTTTTTTGAACGGCTTTGCATTAAAACAACTCACTAGCAAGAAGCTAGAGAAAAAATTACACAGATATTGTACAAGCTTTGATTGGGTCAACAATCCAATCAATCCAATTCGGTTTAATTTTCCTATTCCTATTTAGCAACCAGGAATGAGAAAGAATTTTAATCTCATCAACAAGGATATCTTTTCTAGGAGGTTTAGATCAAAACAAACACGGTTACGATAACGCCATATGATCCAAAATATAGTTTGAACAACCGCGTCAAAACACAACTTGGGAATTAAGTTAAAATTAACTAAATCCCCCCATGATAAAAGATCAGATATAGACTTTGGGTAGTCCGCCAACCGCCACCATTCTTTAACCGAAGTCCATATATTCGAAGCCACCAAACAGTCCACGAAAAGGTGTTGAGCATCTTCTAGACCTTGATCGCATAACGGACATCTAAACGAGTCTAAATCGATCCCATTCATAAGCCATCTTTTTAGCTCTAAACACCATTTTTTGATTTATAAGTTTTTATTTATGTAAATTAAAGTTGAAGTTATAAATATTTTATTTTATAAAGTAACACGTTTTGTGTGCAAAAATCAAATACTTCTATAATTAGTTATATTTTTTCAAAAATTTAAATACTTTGAAAAAATCTAAATTTTTTTAAAATAATAAAAGCTAAATTATTTTCAAATTTCATTAAAAAAATTTCAAATATAAAATAATGGTGAAGGAATTTGATGGAGAAAAATTTAAAATAAAAGTATTTACGTTAAATTTGTGAAAAAAAAAACAAATTTTTTTTAAGATAATTAATAAACATCAGTTTTATAAATTTATATCTCTTATTTTTTGGACATGATAATTTTATTATATCTCTTATTTTTGGCATAATGATAATTTTATTTTTAACTAATTAATTTATAACTTTTTTTAAAATTTGTAATAATACATTCAGTGAAGATAATATAGTAAATTTAATTTATATATCTATTATAATCTATTTCTAAAACTGGACTATTAATTTAAAACGTCTAGCAAAAAAGGAACTTAACTATGATGGTGTTTAATAGTAACTTAAATAAATTATAAAAAAACTAAATTTATTAAGTCATACAAAATTTGTTTGTTTATTACATAATAAAGTAAGATGTCTGAAAATATTAAATAATAAAACGTAAAAATGTCTGCATTAAATTATTTATTAATTAAACATTAAACGTGACTTAACTAAAAATAACTGTGTGATCCAGAAAAAAATTAAAAAAAAAACATAAATCAAAATACTTTCCCCCAATATTTGTTTAGGGTTTATGTAGAATTTTATTACAACATAAATAATATTTTCAGACCAAACCAGTAAACCAAAATGGTGAAACCAGGCCGTGGTAGATCACCATCCGGTTCATATTCATCATTGTCCGGTTCATCTCGTTCCCGGTCCAGTTCCTACACTTCTTCTTCTTCATTTTCACTCTCTCGTAGCCCTATCCCACGCACCCCAAAAAAAAGGTCATCACATTTTTATAAATTTTATATTTATTCATTTTCAACATTGTGTGTTTATTTTAATTGTTTGTAATGTTGTTTTTGTTTGATAGTTTTGGTGATGGATTGAAGCGTGGTCGTTCTCCACCTCCAAGGTAATTGTTTTGGATTTTGGAGGTGTTTGTTTAACCTTATTTATTGGCGCGTATTTGGTTTATTCTAAAAGTTGTTGGTTTATAACTTTATATAAGTTTGAGTATTCACTATTGGACATGGTGACTTACTCAAGTGTTTATTCATTATATAAATGACTTAGTTACTGGTCTGAGTGAAGTGAAGTGATAGTTTGACTTGCGTTGACTTGGCGTCTTACGACGGGTCAATGTCAAGAGTGCAAGTGTTTAAGCGAATAGTGTTGGATAAATGGGATAGTATGGATTCACTTGGTTCGGGTCACTAGTTATGAAGTATGAATACTTCGAAAATATTTGAGTCATATTATACTTAGTATACATCGATATTTGAGTTCGAGTCTTAACGCGCGCCTTATTTTGATAGGTTGCAGTTTTTGTGTTTACCGGGCATCCATATCGTCGGCGATCGTCGTCTGAATTAAGTATTCACTTACCTTGTGGCTTAAGGTGAGTTCAGAGCCCTTTTTACTACTTGCACATTGTTTCTAAACGCGGGGTGAGATTTTACATGGTGGAACACATTCGTTTAAACTGTATGTTATCCTGAACTTGTATGCTATCCAGAAATTGTATGTTTTCCAGAACAGTTTTCATTGTTATTATTGCTTTTAATCTATAGCCTTAAGTTTCCTCTCCCGATCATGAACCGTTAATTTTCTAGTAATACCTTTTTTTAAGCGCGAATGTTGTGGGTGGATCCATCGGGATTGACAATCCCCGTCTCGTAATACTTTGACGCATTTCATTTGTTTCATACTTGAGTATTTAGGCTGAATACTCCCTAGAGGAACTTACATTGATGTTAAGCTTCGGTTCATGAACTAAATAGAAATAATAATGGTTTCAGATTATGGTCAACGTATACAACCATTTTCTCTATTTCTTGTTTTTCAAATGATCTATGTGTTCCACATCTTTAATGCTAAACCTATTAATATCACTCAACTTCGTGTTGACCTTTTTCATGTTTAATCTCAGGTAATATTACTTAAGTTTGCTTGGATGGGAGCCCGCAGTATATGTTCGCAGCTTGGAGATTTCTGTGTTATTTTAAAGTTGGTTTTAGTAAAACCTGACAGAAGTTTATTCTATATTTTTTATAACTATACTCTGATAACTATATGTTACAAAACTATGTGTAAATAATAGAATTTTCCGCATATAAAACTCTGTGACCACTTGTTTAAAAACTCTGATGTTTATGATGTAATGCATATGTCTTTATTACGTCAACTTTGTGTCAAAAGTATTTCAATGTTTCTTGTACCATGACGTGGCACCCCAGGTTGCCTACGTGTTTCTTTGCCTATTTTTGGAGGTCTCACACGTGACACCAAGATTACACGAACGACCTAGATCAATTTTCTGTAGTCACTAAACAAAATTAAGTAGAAATCAATTAATTGGAAGGGGCAAAGGGCAATCCCCAAAGAGGGAAACCGGATGAAGGGTCATTTACTTCATTAATTGAGGCAACTAAGGGTCAAAGAGTTGAAAGTTTTATGGACATAAAATTAAATAGTCGTGTGATAGGATCGAACTCGGGATTACGGGATTGCACACAATACGTAAAGGATTAATTAATTTTAATAAATATATTCATTTATTAAAATATAAATCGAGCTTATTTAACGATCGTTAATAATTAAAAGTTAAGTGTAAACGAGCGTTATGGAATTGCATAGAAAAAAAACAAGAACGGAAAGTTCTGGAAACCCCTTGGGGTTACTATAGCCGTCGGCTATATAGAGGAAAAGGGGAAGGAGGATTAGTTTCCTAATATTGATTTAGGCTTGGGGAACAAGTTATGTAATCCTATAAATACCCCATCAAGCCTTCATAATTTTTGTCTCTTCCCCTCTTTCTTGTCTTGCGATTGCAAACCTTAACCCACACAAGGTTTCAGTTTGATTTTCGTATTAGCTATAATTCACAAGTATTGAAGCTCTGGTTTATTAGTGCTAGCATCACGATTTATCAGTTGCATTACGTGTGTACAAGAGCGTAATATAGTTTCACTATAAACTATATCTTGGTGTTCTCCATATAAACCCTAATTCGTATTTCGCCGGTGTTCTTGAAGATTTGCTCTAGCTAAAAGGTATGTAAACCCTAACTCGATTAATTATGAATGTGTTATTAATTATGATCTTGTTAAACGCTTCCGCTATGTGTGCTTTGATCTTAATTAGGGTTTTACATAATTGTTATGAGTGATATAAACCTTCAGTGGCATCAGAGCCGTTTTAACATGTTATAATTATCGAGATCTAAAGTTTTTTTTAACTAAAATTGGTTTGAATTAAAATCACATGATGTTTTTTAGGTTTTCATTAAAATCAGGGTTTTGTTTTTTAAATTAGGTCGGTTTAGCCTATTTTTTTAAAAAAAAAGTTTTTTTTGAAACCCTAAAAATTTACATGGTGATTATCTTTAGATGTTTGCATGAAGTAATTGTTATGTCATGTTTTGGTTACGATCCGTAGAGAGATTTAATTGTTAAGATTATGTGGGGAAGATCCGTGATGAACATGCATGTTTTTTCACGGATCATATGATTTAATGCTATTGCTTTATTTGATTCAAAAGTTTTAAAATCAGGGAAGACTTTTTATGTTTATAAAAACCCTAGATTTTATGTTTTGAATAAATTGTTATGCTTGTGGCTATTTGATTTAGTTTTTTTGTACCTACTTGTTTTCATACGTTTTTTATTGATTGTATGTTGTAAACAAGGGTAATTTTTTACAAGATAAATTAATATGGACTAAATCATATAAAAAAATTAATGAATTGTTTTTTAGATCTAATTGACATATAATTTGCGTTGATCGGAATTGCAATAATAACTTGACGGCCTACTCAACTTTGACAAACTATAAAGTGGGTATAACGCACCGTTGGTCATGGACCCGGTTAAGGAAGGAGGTGTTATGCTTCAGAGCTGACCAAATTCCTGGCTTGCCTGTGCGTCAAAGTTGGAATTACCTACGGTTATTATTTACATAATTCCTTAAGGTTGATTTAACCGCAAATTCACATCCGAAACACAATGAATAAGGTTATTACTTTGTGCTTTAGCCAAGTTCTAGGAACGTGAGGCGTGAATTGTTGTGGGTAAAATCTTTAATTGGTTTAACCAATACCTCAACTTGCAAATAAATGGCGAAATTTTAGTCTCACCAAAAATTTTACTAAAAGGTTTTATTAAACTTATGCTATGGAGATGTATGCATGCTTCTCCATACATGATTTTTACACAAAATCAATACCCTTAAAATTTAAGTCTTATGCCATCTAATTGACGAACACTTGAAGTTACAATTGTCGTCATATGAGATTTTGGACGATGTTGTAATGGAAAGAAAACTTCATGACTGAATAAGATTGCACATGAAGGTTTTACGTTCTTTAGATAAGATGACTTGATTGAGTTATTCAGTGAGATCTGGAAACTTAAGGCATAAAGTAGGGATGAAACATGTATACGATGCAAAGAGACTTTTGGCAACGTAAATCCCTAAAAATATCTAGAAATTGAAAATGTGTCTGTCAATTATTGTTCGACAAGTTACCATATTGAGTACATTTATCACTAGCAGATCAACTGATGTGATAAGTTTACGTCAATGTGGATTCTAGTTTTCAAGGAAAATACTATGGTTTCAATTACCGGGGTAATTTTATATTCTTGAATGGTATTATCGAAAATACTAATATTTTGAACTTATTTCTGTAGAAATGGCTTAACCCGATAACAATGCGTTAAGTACTGCATTTAAGACTTATCTTGAACGTCAGGAATTAATTGGCTTAAACTTCAAAGATCGATACCGCTCACTAAGAATAGTTCTCAGAGTAGCGGGTACTTTTGATTACTTGACCAGGGCGTTACCTGCGCCCCTTGGCCCTAATGCTACTCTAGTTGAAAGACTGAATTATGAGGCAGAGGTTAAAAAGCACAACGATGTGGCTTGTTTAATGCTCTGAAAAATGGCTCCTTTCTTGCAAAGGAAATTTGAGCTATATGCTCCAAATCAAATGCTTGAAGAGCTCAAGGCAATGTATGAGAAGCCTCAGGCTGTGGAGATCTACGACTTGGTAGATGCTTTGCACAGTTGTAAGCAAGCCCCTGGGAAATCCGTTAGTGCACATTATCAAGAGATGAAGGGTTACATGGAACAGCTCATCGCACTAGGGAAATCCTACGACAATGATATGGCAATTAACCTAATCAATAGGTCTCTTAATCGGGACTTTAATGATTTCGTTAGGAACTTTAATATGCATTGCGCGGGGAAGACAGTGAATGACTTGCACGCAATGCTCATTGTCTACGAAAAGGGTATAAAGGACAAGGCAAGTACATCTGCTCCTACCCCTCATGTGCTTTATGTACAAAAGGGTGGAGTGAATAAGCCAAAACCGCACAAGAACAACAAGAAGGGAAAGGCAAGGGTGATAAGGGAAAACAAGTTGCGACTTATCCTAAACCCAAGCAGAACTTTGTCAAGAAGAAATCTCAGAAGGATGAGACTTGTAAACATTGCAACACAAGTGGTCACTGGAAGAGGAACTGCCATCTTTATCTCGAGGAGTTGCGAGAAATAAAGAAGAAAGCTGAGCTTGGTGCTGCAGCGTCTTCAGGTAACTTATATTTGATAGAGTTATTTAATCTTACATACAAATCAAATTCCTGGGTATATGATACGGGATGTGGTATTAACATTTGTAATACTATGCAGGGATTTGAGTTGGAGAGGAAGCTTACCTATGGGGAACAATTTCTGCATGTGGGCAATGGCGCACAAGTAGCGATTGAAGCTATAGAAACATTTAATCTAGTTTTACCTTCGGGTCTAGTACTGAGATTAAATAATTGTCATTTTGTACCTAAAATTGTTAGGGTCTTGTAACATCCCGTCTACTCAGACTACAATATTGTCCGCTTTGCCCGCGGGCTCACAGCTTTGCTTTGTGGCCCTCTTGTAAGTACTTCCCGGCTGGTCACCCAACCCAGTACTACTCTGACATGAGCACACTTAACTGCCAGTTCCTAAGAACCCCACTTGCAGTAGACCACAAAACGCGTTGTGTCATGAGAAGGCGACTGTTATCTTATGAACCATGGATCTCTCCTGGCCACAGCCGATGTGGGATTTGCCTAGGGTGTCACAATCACCCCCCCTTCAGGGCTCATCGTCCTCGATGAGGTTTGCCCCACCATCCCGAACGGCTCAGGAGTGGCTCTGATACCACTTGTAACATCCCGTCTACTCAGACTACAATATTGTCCGCTTTGCCCGTAGGCTCACGGCTTTGCTTTGTGGCCCTCTTGTAAGTACTTCCCGGCTGGTCACCCAACCCAGTACTAATCTGACATGAGCACACTTAACTGCCAGTTCCTAAGAACCCCACTTGCAGTAGACCACAAAACGCATTGTGTCATGAGAAGGCGACTGTTATCTTATGAACCATGGATCACTCCTGGCCACAGCCGATGTGGGATTTGCCTAGGGTATGTTGGATCTTGGATTTATTCACACTATTGATAATAATAGAATTTATGTTTTCAAAGATGGTTTATTCTATTTTGATGCAATTTCTGTGAATGGTGTTTTTGAAATTAACATGCATGATAATAATTCCAAGAGAAAGATTGATTCTGTATTCAGCATGAATAAGAAGAGAAAGTTAGACAAGAACTCTTCTTATCTTTGGCATTATAGACTTGCCCATATTGGGAAGACTCGCATACAAAAGCTTCAACGTGATGGTTTTTTGGAAAATATCAATGATGAATCATTTGATAAATTTGAGTCTTGTATCTTTGGAAAGATGACCAAGAAACCTTTTAATAGCAATATTGAAAGGGCTACTGATCTACTTGGACTTATACATACTGATGTGTGTGGACCACTTAGACATGTGTCAAGGAAAGGTGTTAGCTACTTCTTAACATTTACGGATGATTATAGCCGTTATGTTTATGTTTATTTACTTAAGCATAAACATGAGGTATTTGAAACATTCAAAGTATTTAAAGCGGAAGTAGAACTGCAACTAGGAAAGAAGATTAAAGCTCTTCGTTCTGATCGAGGTGGTGAATATTTAAGTCAAGAGTTTAAAGATTAGTTAAGTAAGAACGGAATTGTTCAGAAACTTACTTCTCCATATACTCCACAACAAAATGGTGTATCTGAAAAGTGAAATCGTACATTATTGGATATGGTGTGATCTATGTTTAATCTTACAACTTTACCTTTATCCTTTTGGGATTATGCTTTAGAATCTGTTGTTCGTATTTTGAATATGGTTCCCACAAAGAAGGTTGATAAGACACCATATGAACTCTAGCATGGCAAGAAGCCATATTTCTCTTATTTGAAAATTTGGGGTTGTGAGGCGTATGTGAAACGTGACTCTGGAGATTAACTCCAACAACGCTCAGTAAAATGTATCTTTGTAGGTTACCCTAAGGAACCTATGGGTTACTACTTTTATTATCCGTCTGAGAACAAAGTTGTTGTGGCTCGGTATGGAGACTTCCTTGAAAGTGATCTTGTAAATCAAGAATTCAGTGGGAGAAACTATGATCTTGAAGAAATTCAAGAAGATACATTGCCTTCTGAAAATACTAGCGAAGAAATTCCAATAGAGCCAGAAAGTCTAGGAGCTCCACCGGAATTAATTCCTCTACGTAGGTCTGCAAGGACTATACGTGCGCCAAACAAACTATATCTTAACATAGGGGATGATGAGGAGGAAGTAGGGGATCTTGGTGAACCTGCTAACTATCGATCCGCAATGCTTGATCCAGAAAAGTTAAAATGGATAGTTGCGATGAATGAGGAAATGAAATCCATGAAAATCAACGATGTTTGGATTCTGTAGATGCACCTAAAAATGCTAAAGTAGTGAAAAATAGGTGGATTTTCAAGAAGAAAACCGACATGGATGGTGAAGTACAATCCTATAAAGCACGTTTAGTGGCTAAAGGTTTTACTCAAACTTTTGGCATAGACTACGAGGAGACATTTTCTCCGGTAGCAGACTTACGAGCTATTAGGATTCTCATAGCTATAGCAGCATACTATGATTATGAGATATGGCAAATGGATGTTAAAACTGCCTTCTTGAACGGTCGCTTAGATGAGGAAATCTATATGCAACAACCGGAAGGGTATGTTGATCCTAAATATCCAAAACACGTGTGCAAACTTCAAAGATCTATTTATGGTTTGAAGCAAGCATCACGTCAATGGAATAAACGATTTGATGAAGAAATCAAAAAGTTCGGATTTATTCAAAATCGTGATGAGTCATGTGTATATCGCAAAGATAGTGGGAGTGATATAGTATTCCTAATTTTATATGTCGATGACATATTGATCATGGGAAGTAACATTCTAAGACTAAAGAAAGTTAAGGATTATCTTGGTAAATATTTTCTATGAAGGATTTAGGAGATGCTGCATATATTCTGGGAATTAAAATTTATCGAGATAGGAAAAGACGGTTAATTGGTCTTAGTCAAGATGCTTATATTGATAAGATATTGAAGAAGTATAACATGCATAATTCCAAGAAAGGTTTTCAACCTATGGAAGTTACGCATGAATTAAGTCATGAGTTAGATGCATCAACACCCGAAGAGGTGGCTTACATGCAGAAGGTGCCTTATTCTTCGGCTTTAGGATCTATTATGTATGCTGTAAGATGCACAAGGCCTGATGTGGCGTTTGCTCAGAACTTGGTCAGTAGATACCAATAGAATCCAGGGAAGCTCCACTGGACTGCTGTTAAACATATACTAAAGTATTTGAGGAGTACGAAACATATGTTTTTAGTATTTGGGGGTAAACCAGACACAGAACTGAATGTAACAGGTTTCTATGATGCGTCCTAGCAATGTGATAAAGACGATATGAAGTCTCAGATAGGTTACGTGTTTGTCATCAATGGAGGAGCAGTTGACTGGAAGAGCAAGAAGCAGACAACCATTGCTATGCATGCAACTCAATCGGAGTATGTGGCCGCTTCAGAAGCCGCAATGGAAGCTGTTTGGATTAGGAAGTTTAATGGAGATCTTGGAGTGATGCCTTCAATTAAAGAACCTATTGATATGTATTGCGACAATTCTGCTGCAATTATATTTGCCAATGAGCCTGGAGTCATGAAAGGCGCCAGACACTTTAAACATAGATATCACTACGTACGAGAACAAGTGGAAGCTCGTGAAATAAAATTAATAAAAGTTCACACAGATGATAACGTAGTTGATTCTTTTACTAAGGTTTTGCCTAGACCAAAGGTAGTTAAGCATGCCAAGGCAATTGGGCTGCAACTAGCTAGCGAATTCAGGCAATAAATATGTTGATTACTATTTGGATAAAGGATGTTAAAGACATTATTGAATTGATGAAATAAAGATTGAGTTTCGTTTATTTTCTGTTATTTGATTTTGTATCCTATTTTACATGTTTTATATCCATGAATAAATTGTTATGTTCTAAATGTCCGTTGTCAATTAATAATATGAGAGTATTATTAAACTAAGACAATTCAAAATAGTGACAGAGTATACTTGAAAGTATATTGGTCAATTTTAGATAATATTTGATGGATCAAATATTGGACTTATCCCAACTATATGATTTTACTTTATGGATCTTTGTCATTAAGTAAATCATAAATAGTTATCCTTAGACCTGAGATACCAGGAAAATGTCATGAATGTAGTGTATTTTTGTGAGATAACCTAACGCTAAACGTAACTGGTAGCTATAGGGTTATTTTCAGAAGTGTTGCAAAGTTCGTAAGTTTCACTTGTAGTCAAAATGGGATTTGTTTCCTTCAAAATTATTTTGAAGTATAAGACAGCTGGGCCCCTCGAGGGAGTAGTAAGATGTTTGTGTAGCCACACCCAAATGTGTTTTGGTAATCTTGCTATATCCGTAAACGAGAAACAAAATGGTTAATGAAGGAATGACTGAGATCCATATCCTATTAACCTTGCATTTGAAATGAAAGGATAATAATAATGATTATATATCATTAGAAGGTTTTGTCCAGGAGATCTTACTCGAGTTGTACTAGTGACATTGTTAGTATAACTAGACGCTAATCAATGTGATCACGATATTTGAATTTTGTCCAAGTGGGAGCTGAAAGTTTTATGGACATAAAATTAAATAGTCGTGTGATAGGATCGAACTCGGGATTACGGGATTGCACACAATACGTAAAGGATTAATTAATAATAATAAATATATTCATTTAAATATAAATCGAGCTTATTTAACGATCGTTAATAATTAAAAGTTAAGCCTAAACGAGCGTTATGGAATTGTATAGAAAAAAAAACAAGAACGGAAAGTTCCGGAAACCCCTTGGGGTTACTAAAGCCGTCGGCTATATAGAGGAAAAAGGGAAGGAGGATTAGTTTCCTAATGTTGATTTGGGCTTGGAGAACAAGTTATGTAATCCTATGAATACCACATCAAGCCTTCATAATTTTTGTCTCTTCCCCTCTTTCTTGTCTTGCGATCGCAAACCCTAACCCACATAAGGTTTCGGTTTGATTTTCGTATTAGCTATAATTAACAAGTATTGAAGCTCCGGTTTATTAGTGCTAGCATCACGATTGATCAGTTGCATTACGTGTGTACAAGAGCGTAATATAGTTTCACTATAAACTATATCTTGGTGGTTCTTCATATAAACCCTAATTCGTGTTTCCCCAGTGTTCTTGAAGATTTTCTCTAGCTAAAAGATATGTAAACCCTAACTCGATTAATTATGAATGTGTTATTAATTATGATCTTGTTAAACGCTTCCGCTATGTGTGCTTTGATCTTAATTAGGGTTTTACGTAATTGTTATGAGTGATATAAACCTTCAAGAGGCAAAGCCACCACCACAACCGGACAAACCCAATTAAGAAGGGCAAGAATGAGGCAATAACGTGGAGAAGAACGGGTTACGGAAAGTGTGTGTGAGAGTAGAGAGAAGTGTGTATTCTTACTGTATAAAGAAGGAAGGATGTGAGGGGGAGGAAATTGTATTTTAAGGGTTTGTGAGAACGGACTGTAGCTATGCAGTTCCCCTCTATTATTAATAGAGTAATAGAGCGTTGGTCATTACTAATTCCTGAATCTGCATTGCATACATGACAGGGGGTACGTGGCTCCAAAATATGCTCGTTATGGTCATTTGTCAACTAAGACCGATGTCTATAGTTTTGGTGTGGTAGTTCAGGAAATGCTAAGTGGTCATAGGGTCTTCGACAACTACAAGAGGCTTCTCGAAATAAAAAAGAGATAATTGCTAGAATTTGTAAGTATGGTTAGATTCTATGATAATAGTTAGTAGCAATGTTTTGAAACCCGGGTCGATTCGGCCGGTTCAACCGGTTGGACCGGTTCTGGCCGAAAAAACGGGTCAAATTGACCCGGGTCTTACATTTTGGAAACCCGGTGTGACCCGCCGGGTTTGAAGCGACCCGGGTTGACCCGGTTCGTGCGACCCGGCCGGGTTTTGATTTTATTTTATTTTTTTGTTTTTTTCGATTTTTCGCGATATAATTATACGTATTTGTAACGTAACTTTGTTTTTACGTGTTATATTTGTTAGTAAATGGTGTTTAGGCCAAATGTATGAAATATTCACGATTTATATTTATATATATATATAGTAATATTGAAAATATATAAATAAATTTTTTAATTGAAAACCGGGTTGACCCGGCGGTCCAACCGATTGAACCGGTGACCCGGTGGCTCGACCGGGTCGATTCAAAACCCGGGTTTTAAAACATTGGTTAGTACTTAGTAGTTACTGAATGGAAGGAACCTATTCAAATATACTTGATCCTAGAATCAATATTAATGCTGATTCAACATTCTTGAAAAGATTGATCCAAATTTCGTTGTTGTGTGTACAACATAATTCTGAGGGCAGGCCATCCATGGAAGAGGTTGTTGGCGAGTTGCTTGGCATCTCATCTATCGAGCGTCCTCTCCCCAAACATCTACAAACTGGAAATAATTTAGATGATAGTGAGGAGGATATTTATCCAAGTGATGCAAATTATTCTACTGATGAGGAGTTTGAAGGTCGACGATGAGCATGCATGTATACAGGGCGTGTAGGCGGCATATAAGACCCTTCACATGGCCTTGAAATAAGTAGCAAGTCCATTATGTAATATATTACATTGATTATCGATATAATTTTGGGACCATTTTGTAAGCCTAGCAATCGAGACCCTATTGAAAAGTTCGCACATTTGCGCAACCGTTTTCCAACTCAGGAGTTCATACTTCCATTTGGTGTATAATGCTATTGTACGAGAGATGCAAACTACATATTTCTAGATCGTTCACCCATCCTCTAAATAGATGTCACTTGGTAGACCCTTGGGGTGCGTTTAGTTAGAAAAAGAAATTTCTAATTTTGTTTTTTTAGATTTGTAGAAAAAAAGGATTTATTTTCCACAAAACATAAAAACGCGTTTAATTGATATTGTTTTTTATTCTCTAGAAAAAGGAGGTCGCAAAGAATACAAAGAAAACAACGAAAATAAAAAAAATAGTTTTCTAGTTTCCCTTGTTTAGTTGGAAAAAAAAAATATGTTTTTCTGTTTTGTAGGAAATTTTGATGGAAAACACTAACTTGAACGTGATTTCTGTTTTCCTTGTTTCCACAAAATATTTTATGGAAAATAAGGGTGTTTTCCCTCAACTAAACGTAACCTAAATAATCATTTTCACGTTATTTATTTTAAATAATCAATAATATGTGGTGTGGTGCGATATTGAGGTTTGGTTTTGTTGGAAATTTTTTTTAGAAAATGAGTTTTTGCAAAGTTTGGACATAATTTAATATATGTATATGTTATATATATTCGTTGTAATTAGAAGCTTTGCGTTTTTTGGAGAGAGTCTCGCAACGAGTTAAAGTATGTCCAATATAGAGTCAATATGAATGAGATATCGTGTCTTAAAGTGGGGCACGTGAAACACAAATTTTGAAATAAAATTGTCCCACATCGATAAACATAAAGTGAAATCATGTTTATAAAGGAATCTTGGTTTCCTTCAATATTCATTTTTGGGTTTTTACTCCCATGCATACGCATGCGAAGGGGGATACAGAAAGTGAGATTTCGGTCAAGAAAATCTATACTACTTAATAAATTATTTAGCACATTCTAAATAAAGAAGTCTTAAAAAATTAAACCAAAAACATTACTATAAAAAGAAATTGAATTTTTAACCAATATTGTTCATTCCATAGTATTAAAAGTTAGAACTAAAAAGTTAAGTGTCTTTATGTGTAATTCAATTTGTAACAATCCACATTAACTTTTATAATGATATTTAAAGACAACCGGTTACGTTTTGACCAAAATCATAATTCTATTGTTAATGCAACTTTTGTAACGTTTAATTGATTTAAGTACAAAAGTATCATTTGGTTTATGCAAAAAAAACACAACAATTTTCTATATTTCTATATCATATTTTTCAAAAACCTATAGTTTCTCTTCTATTTCTTTTGAGACATCTCAAAAAACTCGTCTACCATGTCAAATTGAAAAAGAATGTTGCGATTCAACTATTACTACTATTACTATGTCAATTCACTATTACCGTACATGCAATTGCTGAACATGAAAATAAAGATGGAGTATGTTCCTTTTGTGTTATTTTTTGAATACTATGCTACTTGGCACGATATGCATGGCTGAGGTGGGCGCAAGCACTTACAAATAGACAAGGTTATCCCTATGACAAACGTACAACGGAAGGACATTCGCTTGCTAAATTTTTTTATTACACAGGTACCTGGCGCTGCAATGCGCGGGTACCTGACTAGTTCTTATTAAGACATGAATAAACTCTCCACATTCGGTTTAAATTAATTTTATTATTGTTATTTAATAAAAGTAACCATTTCCTACAGGTTTTATGGTTACCAGCACCGCAAAAATGCAAGGTTTTTTTCTTAAAACAAATCCATCGATTTTTCATGGTCCGGTTATTAGCAGTTCGCTGTGCGGTTTATACTTACCACCCACTACAAGACTCTGAATGTATATGTATTTGTTTGGTTTCTGGTAGATTTAATCAACGCCACATTGACATATAACATGTACACAGATCCTCGCATTCTCTCTTATCGGTCAAACATCTAACTCCTTTATAAAACATTTTGATAGGTTATTAATAAAATACTTGAATTTTCAACTTACGACATTAATAATACATGGTACAAGCAAAATAAGCTTAACTAACAAAAATAGAAACTTGAAAAATAGAATTGTAACATGAGAAATTAACTACTATATTTAAAGTACCCAATCATCTCATTTTATAATAAATATAACACATAATACAAGCAAAAGAAGCTTACATAGTAGAAGTAACAATTTCAAACATTTAATTATAACATATTTACATTAAATTCTGTAATTAAATTACTCCATTACCCTATTTTACAAATAAAATAACTCATGGTACAAGTAATCTTTACTTATAATAATACTAATTAGTACATAATAACTAATATACATTTGAAAATAAAAATAGTTAATACAACTTAATATGTAAGTAAACAACAATTACTTTAAAATGCAAGTATATATTTACATTGTACAACAAATAAAAACATATCTTTACAAAAAAAAACATACATATGTTGTTTACCTGAAATGACAGTGTATATAGTTTTAAAAATTGAACCGGGCAAATGGGTTCAACCAGAAACCAGAGTCGCCATCAATTCAGCTAGATAGTTACATAAAGATACATGAACCTCAAATTATCGTTTTTCAAAATGTCGGCGTTGTAATTAAAACATAAAATTAAAATATAATTCAACGAAAACTATGTTACAGGGTACCCGCCGCTGCAACGCGCGGTACCTGCTAGTTTCTTTGATACGTATATTAGTTTAATGAATGAGTTCTTATTCAAATTAAAGGTGCAAAAATCGTGAATCGCTAGTCGGTCGATCGATCACTTTTTAATTTATAACCGTTTTAGGCGAAAATAGTCGGTGATTAGTCGGATCGACATTTTAGAAAATTTGAGTAATTCTGGTAAGTTTTGGGTGTTTTTAATGAGTTTTAGGTGTTTTAATGAGTTTTAGGTATTTTATGCAATATTTATTCATAAAACTCAACTTATAATACATATAAATAGTTAGTATAAGTGATGAACACAAGTTTACACTGAGTTTTTGATACTTTTAATAGGTTTGACCGTCGTTGACCACAGTTCACTGTCATTAATCGACATTTACGTACACCGACAAGGTTGATAGCCTTGTAGCGATTAAGCGGCAATTAATCGGCTTTATAGTTTTTTTTTCAACACTATTTGAAACTGAAGTTAAAGTTATAAGTATTTTATTTTATAAAGTAAAACGTTATGTGAGGTTGTTGCAAAAATCAATTTGTTTCAATTAGTAGTGGTATTTTTTTAGATTTTTTAAAAATAACAAAATTAAATTATTTTTAAATTTGGCTAATTTATTTTACAGAAATGTAAAACAATCGTAGAGGAATTTGATGAAAGAAAAAAAAATACGCGTGTCAGATTTTTGAAAAACAAAAAACTTAAAAAGTACTAACTAATAAAAATTATTGGTTAGTTTTAAAATGGATAAATAAGTAAAAAATATAATTTTTCATATTTTATTTATTTAGAAAAACATTGTATCTTAAACATACAAATCTCTGAAACATATTTAAACACAGATATTTATATATAATTAATTTTTTCAAGTACAACCTCACACATAATTATTAGATTTAAGTTTATTTGGATACGAAACTTATCTAAGATATGGGGGGACTCATCCCCACCCTTCATCTCTTTTTCATCCAATGACTAAGATTAAATCCTTAATTTACACTGCAAGGGTATTTCGGTCATTTCACCATCTACTATATAATGTTTTTTCTTCTTTCTTCTCTCACAAAAAACACACATCGGATCTCT
This sequence comes from Glebionis coronaria, assembly GCA_025667525.1. Lineage (NCBI taxonomy): Eukaryota > Viridiplantae > Streptophyta > Magnoliopsida > Asterales > Asteraceae > Glebionis > Glebionis coronaria. The sequence goes on from CM046882.1 coordinate 528,958,866, forward strand.
CTTTCTCTCTCTACCCCTGATTTACTTTATCTCTCTACCTCGATCTATAATCACGATCTACTATATCATGAATCCATCGAAACACGATCATGATGAATCCATGATGAATTCATCACGAACACTATAATCATGAATTGATTCATCCGTCACCAGGTTTGATTAATATGTATTATTATTTTTAGCTTATTTGGTTTAAATAAGCTTATTAATGTATTATCATTAGCTTTTAATTGGATTATTATGAACGAATCTTTTTGGATTGATTGTTCTTAATTATAAGCTAAGTTCTTAGATGAGAAGTTATGAATAAGTTATGAATTTGGATTAATAAGCTAGTTAGTTTGAATAATCTTATGAATTAGCTTTTTTTTAATAAGAGTAGAGTTATGAATAAACTTTGTAAATTAAATGATTTGAATTTATTTTGTTGCATTATAAGATAACTTATTATATTATTTCAATGAGTTATATGTTTTTGTGAATAAGATAGTTATGAATAAGGTTATTTTCATGTTAATAAGTTGTATTATTATGATTTTTTTAACTTTCTGATGTTTTCATATATGATGTACATTTCTTATCATATATGATAGATATATCATATATGATAACTGATGATATATCATATATGATATATATATATATCATATATGATATATCAAATAAATCATAAGAAAAAATAGATTTTGTATGAGTATCTTTTAGAAAATTTGTATAAACTCTTGAAACCTGTCTTCTATCATATATATATGAGTAATTTATTTTGGTATTAAAATTTTGCATAATATGTTGTTTTTTTTATTTATAAATGCAGTCAAACAGAGATGGTGTGATTGCACTATTTGGAGCAAAGGAGAGAGGGATGTTGATTATAACAAGAGGATGTGCACGTATGTGTTTTAACGATCAAGACGGAGTATGCGTTGTTCATGAATTCATCATTTGATAATTTGTTTTAAGAATAGTGTATTATTGAAAAAGAAGAGTAGTTTCAATAATAATGTTGTTAGCAACTTTTGATTTTGTATAAATGGTTATCATATATAATATCAGATGTATATCATATATAATTTTACATTAGGTTATGTTCTGTTTGAATTATCATATATGATTCTGTTTAAAAGTACATTTTTTTATGTTATGAACAAGTGTTTAGTTATTAATTATGCATACTTTTTGTTGTAATCATGAGTTCATCAGATTCTTTGTTTAATATATCCAAGTTTTCTTTGAGTATCATATATGATAATGCCTTATCATATATTATAGTGCATTATCATATATGGCTTAATTTATCAAACCATCATGACATAATACCAAGAAAGTTAATCATATTAACAAGACGCTGTACCAGATACCAATGGATTATAAAATCGTCCATATACTTCAAAACTCCATTAGGAGATTACAAAGAAAAAACAAACAATAAACGTCAAAAATTCATGAGCTTCTTCACTAAGCTTCGTGGCCTTTTGGATGCTTGTAATATTCAACATGCCTTGTAAACAGCTTCCTCTACACAAAAAAAAAGAAGATTTAATTCAATTTTTAAGCACTAATCATATATGATATATTTTATCATATATGATATTTTAGCTTATATCATATATGATATAGTATATCATATATGATATGTCACTAGCAAGTCATACTAAATATGTTCAGCGAGATTAAACCATAAAAAGAAGAGTTAATTCAATTTTCAACCACATAATCATATATGATATATTTATCATATATGATACTTTAGCTTATATCATATGATATAATATATCATATATGATACTTCACAAACAGGTCATACTAAATCTGTTCAGCGAGATTAAGCCATAAAACCATATAAATCACGAAAATAAGCTAATAAGTTAGCTTATAATTCATCATAATAAAGATGATAATAATTTATAAGCTTATTCACATTAGTTAGCTTTCAATTCACGTAGCTTCTCAAATAAGCTATAAAAGAATAAGATAAATTATAAGCTTATTCACATCGAATAAGCTAAAAAAGATGAATCAAAATAAATCGAATGAACTTTATCTTATTTATGAAGTGGATGATCGATTTATGAAGGTGATGATCGATGGATTTGATGTTTGTGATGATTGATTACGACATGAATATGTATACGTGTGTGTGTTTTAGAGAGAAGAAGAAAAATGGAAACCTCGATCCAGATCTGAGATGTGGAATTGGTATGTGGTGTTAGGTGGGTGGGGTAAAATGACGAAAATACCCCTCCGTTTTTTTTTTAATTAGAAAATAAGAAGTAATGTGAGCCTTTGATTAAGATTAGATGGAAGGTGGGGATTGGTCCCTTTGTATCCAAAGGATACAAAGGATCCAAAATAACCGGACTCTAATTATTATTAGTTGTAATACAGTAATATCATATTTACCCAAGCATTAAGCACGAGAAAATTTATAATATTTAAATATGGTTATGTTTGATAAAATTAATTATAAGTTGTAAGCTGTTAGCTATAAGCTGTTTATTAAAAAGTTGTATTTTTAATAAAAGTGTTTGGTATATTAACTGTTAACTGAAAAATTAAAATGTAAAATTATTTAAAAGGACATATTTAAATAAATTATAATATGATTAGAGGGTATATCAATAATTTAAAATTTTAACAGCTCTTGACAATTCAAAAAGCTGTACGACAACTTTTTATTTAAGAGCTACTTGTTTAAATTAAAAAGATAACAGCTCTAAAAAATTATTATACCAAACAAAGTTATTAGTTTATTTAAAAAAAGGTTTTGCTAACCAATGCCCAGTGGGCAGAGGTTAATGTGTATTAAATGAACATAAACTTTCCGAATTAGCATTAAAATGTATTAAATACACATTAAATAAACTCATGAATTACTATATTTGAACCTGATTTTCAATACAATTAATATCTATTTAATACATTTTAATTTTAATTTGAAAAGTTTGTGTTCATTTAATACACCTTAACCTCTACCCACTGGGCATTGGTTAGCAAAAACCTTAAAAAAAAGCTAACAATTATAAAAAAAACTTTCAAAGAGCTCTTACCAAACATAGCCTATATTAAATTAAATATAATCTTACTACTATATAAAAGAAGCTTTTTTAGAACTCATCTTCAAACAAAAATCTTTAAAAAATGACACCTGTCCACGAAAAATAATCAACGGCAGTCCTTTAGTTTCGTTTTCCAGCAATTAATTCTTCCAAAAAAAATCACCTAGGCCAAACAAGAAAACTATAACCAAAAGCTGAAAATCATAAAACCAGCCGATTAAGTATTCAATAAAACCACATATCAAAGCCGTAGTAGTCTGTACCGTGATGGATTTCCAAAGCCATTCATTTCCAATCTCAAAAGTTCGAATGATTCAGAAAACCCGCAACAATTCGAAACATATGCTTGATCGTGATATTGGATGTATCTAATCTGGTAAGATTATTTTTTTTATTTTTGTTCGTGTTTAATTTTATATAATTAGAGTTTTATTAGGGTTAATATGTCGTTAATTTCGAGGATTTCAATAACTCTGATTATTTCGTGATATTAGGCTTTATGGTTTAAATCCATTCAAATGCAGAATTAGCTCATTTGTCAGCGGCCTTTAGACACTTTCGAAAGACATGGAAGCTCAGAGAGAACTCGGAGGTTAACAAAATGGGTGGAGAAATAAGAAGGTAAGGTTGTTGTATATATTCACTTTAATTTGACGTTGAACAAGGACCGATTAGTTTTGTTTTGCACAAGATATACATTTTGTTTTTATTGCATAGAAGATGCTTTAATATGTCATATTTTAGAAAAAAAATCATGTGCTCATTATGAGATACGTTGATTTTGACTTAATAAGTAGATGATTATTGATGTTTGATCTCTTTTACATTGCTATGTTTTTAGTTATAGAATTATTTGTAGCTCTTTCTCTCTTTTTTGGTTATTTATACGAGCTGAAGGAAGTAAAAAATTTAAATATGCATTTCTTTATGCATCTTTAGCTTTTCACAGACGGATCTACAACATAATTGTAACTTCCTTACCCAATTAATTAACATTAGTTAGTTACTAAAAAACTAACTATATTGAATAACTTTGGTATAGTTAGCCATGCCATATAGCAATGTTTTTTTTTGTCAAAATTTGTTGTCTTTTTGTTGTTGCTGTTGTACATGATTCTTAATCCTTAGATATGATTAATGTCTGTAAGGTCGTGTCTCACTATGATGATAAAAGACGAAGATTAAAGAGATTCAAAGGCATGAGGAATATCTTTTTTTTAAATTGAGGTATGTACTTTCAAAGTTCATATTGTCATTGTTGATAGAATATATTAAAAATTTCCCTAATTGATTGTATGTGTTATCTTAAGGTTTCCAAATAGGTTTGGTTGACTAAGCGGTCAAAATAAAGTTTAACCAAACACTCCTTATCCAAAATTACCACAAGCTATTATGATTGTAGAAGTGTCTCAATTTAACAACCGTAAAAAAATTTCAGTAGATGCAATTAAAAAAACCTTTTTGGTGACCTTTACATTAGGAGTTCTCTCATAGGCCATAGTTCTTCCATATATGCAAGTAGATCTTAATTTCTATTAGATTTTGTTTGGTTTATCTTCTTGATGGGTCTTTGTGAGATGCATTTTTTTATGGATGTATAGAAATGAAACTGGCAAGTCTTTTTGGTAGTAATTCGTTAAAATATTTGATTCTTTCCACAGGGATACCATATTCTTATTCATTGAAATGGGTGTTTGGGTAAGCTTACCTTTTTTTTGATAAATGGTAAGCTTACTTTTGGGTCTTACTTATTAAAGGTTTTTTAGTCAAGTTTTTAAATCCAACTCATGTGTCACCACAACTAAAATGCAGTAATACTACAAGTGACTTTGTAATCATGTGCAATATATTTTAAATAGTTGGTTGATCCTGGATTTGGGCATGATGTTTTGAGAAAAACATTGATTTAGCAGATCACTAGGATGTGATAAGGGCATTTTGTTCATTTGCTGGAATCAAGACCTTTGGGGGGTCATGTTATTTACGGCTGATAGAGGTCAACAAACCTTTTTACTATTTTCTATGTTTCGTTATATCATTTTGGTCGACTCAAATACTATTACTGATTGCACGATGGCACGAGAGGTGCTGCAGCCACGAAGTGGATATGATTTAAGATATGTGCATCATACTTCAAAAACAAATTTTATCTACTTGAATTATAGATATTCAATAAATTCATAATGAATTACACATTCAGATTGTTGAAATTACATAATCATGATTATTGTGGTACATTCAGGGCTCATATGTGGTAATTTGGAATTCTAGATCAACTAGAAATTAATGCCAAAACGCCCCTTAAACATAACTTAATTTTTTAGCCTAATCAAAAGTGAATGTCGCAAATATTAACATGCATAAAGCTGATTATTCATAAGGATTTATTTACTTTAAAATAAGCAGACAATCAGTTTGTGTTTTGTTCCTATTTTTGTGCAAACAAAACAAAAAATCAATTTATTTATCACATTTAAAATTTTATCAAGTTTTTGTTTACAATATGCATTTTATACATTAAAGTTATAAAGATTGTAAACATACAGACAAAACAACATTCCTTATTAATTTCAATATAGATCACAAGACATCAAAAACACGAAGATGATTAATATACAACAAGTAACGTTTTCTTATTTCTACATTATATTATATATCTCGACTATTTATCTTAAAATAATAGTTTGAAGCAAGCCACCCAACGGGCGGGCCTTAAGGCTAGTTTGTATATATTTATACGAATTATTTTAATTATAAAAAAAATGTAAAAAGTAAAAATTAAAAAAGTATTGTATGTGTCATCTGGAAGAAACAAAAAAAAGAACATAAAACAAAATACTTTCCCCCAATTATTTGTTTAGGGTTTATGTAGTAGAGGTCATAAATATTTTCAGACCAAACCGGTAAACCAAAATGGCGATAACAGGCAGTGGTAGATCACCATCCGGTTCATCTTCATCCTCCGGTTCATCTCGTTCCCGGTCCAGTTCCCACACTTCTTCTTCTTCATCTTCACTCTCTCGTAGCCCTAGCCCCACTCATCCTAAGAAAAGGTAATCAAATTTTTATTTTTATAAAATTTTACATTTATTCCAATTTTCAAAATTTTTTTTGGGTTTATTTTGATTGTTTGTAATATTGGTTTTTTTATAAATAGTTTTGGTGATTGAATGAAACGTGGTCGTTCTCCACCTCCAAGGTAATTGTTTCGGATTTTGGCGGTGTTTGTTTAAGCTTAATTATTGGCGCGTATTTGGTTTATCTTCAAACTTGTTGGTTTATAACTTTGTATAAGTTTGTTATGAGTAGTTAACTTGTATAAGCCCATAGGGTGTTTGTTTAAGCTTAAATAGCGGGCTTATGGCTTATAATTTGTGCTTATTTGATTACAACTTATATTTCATAGGTTCACTTTGTATAAGCCGAAAAGTTTCAAAATATGCAAAAAAAAGTATGAGTTTATGAAACGTTAAGCCGAAAACCAAATATGGGTGTTTGCTTAAGTTTATATGTGGGCTTACAAGGTTATTTCATTTCGGCTTATAGTTTATAAGCTTTGATTTTCTGGCTTATTTTGAGACTTAAAGGCTTATATAAGTTTGTTATGATGTAAGAAGCATGTATGAGGCCATGAGTATCAAAATAAACAGAAAAATTGAAGTTTATGAAATGTAAGCTAAAATCAAATAAGCTCGTATGCCCTAAGGGGGTGTTTTTTTAGTTTAGATATGGTTTATTAGCTTATCTGTTTTCTACTTCTGTTTCGTGAACCCCATTTTCTTTGGCTTATTTTGGGAGGTATGGGCTTAAAGCAAACTTATAAAAGCCCACAACTTATAAAATAAGCCCCAAAAGTTGAGCGTAGGAAATATAAGCTGAAAACAGATAGGCTCATAAGCCATAAATAAGCTTAAACAAACTCCCCTAATTGTGACGCAAACTAAGCTTTTTTAGAACTCATCTTCAAACAAAAATCTTTAAAAAATGACACATGTCCACAAAAAATAATCAACGGCTGTCCTTTAGTTTCGTTTTCCAGCAATTAATTCTTCCAAAAAGAATCACCTAGGGCAAACAAGAAAACTATAACCAAAAGCTGAAAATCATAAAAACAGCCGATTAAGTATTCAATAAAACCACATATCAAAGCCGTAGTAGTCTGTACCGTGATGGATTTCCAAAGCCATTCATTTCCAATCTCAAAAGTTCGAATGATTCAGAAAACCCGCAACAATTCGAAACATATGCTTGATCGTGATATTGGATGTATCTAATCTGGTAAGATTATTTTTTTATTTTTGTTCGTGTTTAATTTTATATAATTAGAGTTTTATTAGGGTTAATATGTCGTTAATTTCGAGGATTTCAATAACTCTGATTATTTCGTGATATTAGTCTTTATGGTTTAAATCCATTCAAATGCAGAATTAGCTCATTTGTCAGCGGCCTTTAGACACTTTCGAAAGACATGGAAGCTGAGAGAGAACTCGGAGGTTAACAAAATGGGTGGAGAAATAAGAAGGTAAGGCTGTTGTATATATTCACTTTAATTTGACATTGAACAGGGACAGATTAGTTTTGTTTTGCACAAGATATACATTTTGTTTTTATTGCATAGAAGATGCTTTAATATGTCATATTTTAGAAAAAAAATCATGTGCTCATTATGAGATACGTTGATTTTGACTTAATAAGTAGACGATTATTGATATTTGATCTCTTTTACATTGCTATGTTTTTAGTTATAGAATTATTTGTAGCTCTTTCTCTCTTTTTTGGTTATTTATACGAGCTGAAGGATGTAAAAACTTTAAATATGCATTTCTTTATGCATCTTTAGCTTTTCACAGACGGATCTACAACATAATTGTAACTTCCTTACCCAATTAATTAACATTAGTTAGTTACTAAAAAACTAACTATATTGAATAACTATGGTATAGTTAGCCATGCAATATAGCAATGTTTTTTTGTCAAAATTTGTTGTCTTTTTGTTGTTGCTGTTGTACGTGATTCTTAATCCTTAGATATGATTAATGTCTGTAAGGTCGTGTCTCACTATGATGATAAAAGACGAAGATTAAAGAGATTCAAATGCATGAGGAATATCTTTTTATAAAATTGAGGTATGTACTTTCAAAATTCATATTCAAAGTTTTTTTTAAGTTGTACGGAGAACGATTAAACATATTTTTTTTCCGCTTAATTTGCCATTGTAGTTGATAGAATATATTAAAAATTTCCCTAATTGATTGTATGTGTTATCTTAAGGTTTCCAAATAGGTTTGGTTGACTAAGCGGTTAAAATAAAGTTTAACCAAATACTCCTTATCCAAAATTACCACAAGCTATTATGATTGTAGAAGTGTCTCAATTTAACAACCGTAAAAAAATTTCAGTAGATGCAATTAAAAAAACCTTTTTGGTGACCTTTACATTAGGAGTTCTCTCATAGGCCATACTTCTTTCATATATGCAAGTAGATCTTAATTTCTATTAGATTTTGTTTGGTTTATCTTCTTGATGGGTCTTTGTGAGATGCATTTTTTATGGATGTATAGAAATGAAACTGGCAAGTATTTTTTAGTAGTAATTCGTTCAAATATTTGATTCTTTCCACAGGGATACCAGATTCTTTTTCATTGAAATGGGTGTTTGGGTAACCTTACTTTTTTTTTTATAAATGGCAAGCTTACTTTTGGTTCTTACTTATTAAAGGTTTTTTAGTCAAGTTTTTAAATCCAGCTCATGTGTCACCACAACTAAAATGCAGTAATACTACAAGTGACTTTGTAATCATGTGCAATATATTTTAAATAGTTGGTTGATCCTGGATTTGGGCATGATGTTTTGAGAAAAACATTGATTTAGCAGATCACTAGGATGTGATAAATGCTGGAATCAAGACCTTTGGGGGGTCATGTTATTTACGGCTGATAGAGGTCAACAAACCTTTTTACTGTTTTCTATGTTTCGTTATATCATTTTGGTCGACTCAAATACTATTACTGATTGCAGGATGGCATGAGAGGTGCTGCAGCCACGAAGTGGATATGATTTAAGATATGTGCATCATACTTCAAAAACAAATTTTATCTACTTGAATTATAGATATTCAATAAATTCATAAAGAATTACACATTCAGATTGTTGAAATTACATAATCATGATTATTGTGGTACATTCAGGGCTCATATGTGGTAATTTGGAATTCTAGATCAACTAGAAATTAATGCCAAACGCCCCTTAAACATAACTTAATTTTTTAGCCTAATCAAAAGTGAATGTCGCAAATATTAACATGCATAAAGCTGATTATTCATAAGGATTTATTTACTTTAAAATAAGCAGACAATCAGTTTGTGTTTTTGTCCTATTTTTGTGCAAACAAAACAAAAAATCAATTTATTTATCACATTTAAAATTTTATCAAGTTTTTGTTTACAATATGCATTTTATACATTAAAGTTATAAAGATTGTAAACATACAGACAAAACAACATTCCTTATTAATTTCAATATAGATCACAAGACATCAAAAACACGAAGATGATTAATATACAACAAGTAACGTTTTCTTATTTCTACATTATATTATATGTCTCGACTATTTATCTTAAAATAATAGTTTGAAGCAAGCCGCCCAGCGGGCGGGCCTTAAGGCTAGTTTGTATATATTTAGATGAATTATTTTAATTTTAAAAAAAATGTAAAAAGTAAAAATTAAAAAAGTACTGTATGTGTCATCTGGAAGAAACAAAAAAAAAGAACATAAAACAAAATACTTTCCCCCAATTATTTGTTTAGGGTTTATGTAGTAGAGGTCATAAATATTTTCAGACCAAACCGGTAAACCAAAATGGCGATACCAGGCCGTGGTAGATCACCATCCGGTTCATCTTCATCCTCCGGTTCATCTCGTTCCCGGTCCAGTTCCCACACTTCTTCTTCTTCATCTTCACTCTCTCGTAGCGCTAGCCCCACTCATCCCAAGAAAAGGTAATCACATTTTTATTTTTATAAAATTTTACATTTATTCCAATTTTCAAAATTGTTTTTGGGTTTATTTTGATTGTTTGTAATATTGGTTTTTTTATAAATAGTTTTGGCGATTGGCTGAAACGTGGTCGTTCTCCACCTCCAAGGTAATTGTTTCAGATTTTGGCGGTGTTTGTTTAAGCTTAATTATTGGCGCGTATTTGGTTTATCTTCAAACTTGTTGGTTTATAACTTTGTATAAGTTTGTTATGAGTAGTTAACTTGTATAAGCCCATAGGGTGTTTGTTTAAGCTTAAATAGCGGGCTTATGGCTTATCATTTGTGCTTATTTGATTACAACTTATATTTCATAGGTTCACTTTGTATAAGCCGAAAAGTTTCAAAATATGCAACAAAAAAGTATGAGTTTATGAAACGTTAAGCCGAAAACCAAATATGGGTGTTTGCTTAAGTTTATATGTGGGCTTACAAGGTTATTTCATTTCAGCTTATAGTTTATAAGCTTTGATTTTCTGGCTTATTTTGAGACTTAAAGGCTTATATAAGTTTGTTATGATGTAAGAAGCATGTATGAGGCCATGAGTATCAAAATAAACAGAAAAATTGAAGATTATGAAATGTAAGCTGAAATCAAATAAGCTCGTATGCCCTAAGGGGGTGTTTGTTTTAGTTTAGATATGGTTTATTAGCTTATCTGTTTTCTACTTGTGTTTCGTGAGCCCTATTTTCTTTGGCTTATTTTGGGAGGTATGGGCTTAAAGCAAACTTATAAAAGCCCACAACTTATAAAATAAGCCCCAAAAGTTGAGCGTAGGAAATATAAGCCGAAAACAAATAGGCTCATAAGCCATAAATAAGCATAAACAAACTCCCCTAATTGTGACGCAAACTAAGCTTTTTTAGAACTCATCTTCAAACAAAAATCTTTAAAAAATGACACATGTCCACAAAAAATAATCAACGGCTGTCCTTTAGTTTCGTTTTCCAGCAATTAATTCTTCCAAAAAAAAATCACCTAGGCCAAACAAGAAAACTATAACCAAAAGCTGAAAATCATAAAACCAGCCGATTAAGTATTCAATAAAACCACATATCAAAGCCGTAGTAGTCTGTACCGTGATGGGTTTCCAAAGCCATTCATTTCCAATCTCAAAAGTTCGAATGATTCAGAAAACCCGCAACAATTCGAAACATATGCTTGATCGTGATATTGGATGTATCTAATCTGGTAAGATTATTTTTTTATTTTTGTTCGTGTTTAATTTTATATAATTAGAGTTTTATTAGGGTTAATATGTCGTTAATTTGGAGGATTTCAATAACTCTGATTATTTCGTGATATTAGGCTTTATGGTTTAAATCCATTCAAATGCAGAATTAGCTCATTGTCAGCGGCCTTTAGACACTTTCGAAAGACATGGAAGCTGAGAGAGAACTCGGAGGTTAACAAAATGGGTGGAGAAATAAGAAGGTAAGGCTGTTGTATATATTCACTTTAATTTGACATTGAACAAGGACCGATTAGTTTTGTTTTGCACAAGATATACATTTTGTTTTTATTGCATAGAAGATGCTTTAATATGTCATATTTTAGAAAACAAATCATGTGCTCATTATGAGATACGTTGATTTTGACTTAATAAGTAGACGATTATTGATGTTTGATCTCTTTTACATTGCTATGTTTTTAGTTATAGAATTATTTGTAGCCCTTTCTCTCTTTTTTGGTTATTTATACGAGCTGAAGGATGTAAAAACTTTAAATATGCATTTCTTTATGCATCTTTAGCTTTTCACAGACGGATCTACAACATAATTGTAACTTCCTTACCCAATTAATTAACATTAGTTAGTTACTAAAAAACTAACTATATTGAGTAACTTTGGTATAGTTAGCCATGCCATATAGCAATGTTTTTTTTTTGTCAAAATTTGTTGTTTTTTGTTGTTGCTGTTGTACGTGATTCTTAATCCTTAGATATGATTAATGTCTGTAAGGTCGTGTCTCACTATGATGATAAAAGACGAAGATTAAAGATATTCAAAGGCATGAGGAATATCTTTTTTTTAAATTGAGGTATGTACTTTCAAAATTCATATTCAAAGTTTTTTTTAAGTTGTACGGAGAACGATTAAACATATTTTTTTTCCGCTTAATTTGTCATTGTTGATAGGATATATTAAAAATTTCCCTAATTGATTGTATGTGTTATCTTAAGGTTTCCAAATAGGTTTGGTTGACTAAGCGGTTAAAATAAAGTTTAACCAAACACTCCTTATCCAAAATTACCACAAGCTATTATGATTGTAGAAGTGTCTCAATTTAACAACCGTAAAAAAATTTCAGTAGATGCAATTAAAAAAACCTTTTTGGTGACCTTTACATTAGGAGTTCTCTCATAGGCCATAGTTCTTCCATATATGCAAGTAGATCTTAATTTCTATTAGATTTTGTTTGGTTTATCTTCTTGATGGGTTTTTGTGAGATGCATTTTTTTATGGATGTATAGAAATGAAACTGGCAAGTCTTTTTTAGTAGTAATTCGTTAAAATATTTGATTTTTTCCACAGGGATACCAGATTCTTATTCATTGAAATGGGTGTTTGGGTAAGCTTACTTTTTTTTTGATAAATGGTAAGCTTACTTTTGGGTCTTACTTATTAAAGGTTTTTTAGTCAAGTTTTTAAATCCAGTTCATGTGTCACCACAACTAAAATGCAGTAATACTACAAGTGACTTTGTAATCATGTGCAATATATTTTAAATAGTTGGTTGATCCTGGATTTGGGCATGATGTTTTGAGAAAAACATTAATTTAGCAGATCACTAAGATGTGATAAGGGCATTTTGTTCATTTGCTGGAATCAAGACCTTTGGGGGGTCATGTTATTTACGGCTGATAGAGGTCAACAAACCTTTTTACTATTTTCTATGTTTCGTTATATCATATTGGTCGACTCAAATACTATTATTGATTGCAGGATGGCACGAGAGGTGCTGCAGCCACGAAGTGGATATGATTTAGGATATGTGCATCATACTTCAAAAACAAATTTTATCTACTTGAATTATAGATATTCAATAAATTCATAATGAATTACACATTCAGATTGTTGAAATTACATAATCATGATTATTGTGGTACATTCAGGGCTCATATGTGGTAATTTGGAATTCTAGATCAACTCGAAATTAATGCCAAACGCCCTTTAAACATAACTTAATTTTTTAGCCTAATCAAAAGTGAATGTCGCAAATATTAACATGCATAAAGCTGATTATTCATAAGGATTTATTTACTTTAAACTTTTTTGTCCTATTTTTGTGCAAACAAAACAAAAAATCAATTTATTTATCACATTTAAAATTTTATCAAGTTTTTGTTTACAATATGCATTTTATACATTAAAGTTATAAAGATTGTAAACATACAGACAAAACAACATTCCTTATTAATTTCAATATAGATCACAAGACATCAAAACACGAAGATGATTAATATACAACAAGTAACGTTTTCTTATTTCTACATTATATTATATATCTCGACTATTTATCTTAAAATAATAGTTTGAAGCAAGCCGCCCAACGGGCGGGCCTTAAGGCTAGTTTGTATATATTTATACGAATTATTTTAATTATAAAAAAATATAAAAAGTAAAAATTAAAAAAGTACTGTATGTGTCATCTGGAAGAAACAAAAAAAAAGAACATTAAACAAAATACTTTCCCCCAATTATTTGTTTAGGGTTTATGTAGTAGAGGTCATAAATATTTTCAGACCAAACCGGTAAACCAAAATGGCGATACCAGGCCGTGGTAGATCACCATCCGGTTCATCTTCATCCTCCGGTTCATCTCGTTCCCGGTCCAGTTCCCACACTTCTTCTTCTTCATCTTCACTCTCTCGTAGCCCTAGCCCCACTCATCCCAAGAAAAGGTAATCACATTTTTATTTTTATAAAATTTTACATTTATTCCAATTTTCAAAATTGTTTTTGGGTTTATTTTGATTGTTTGTAATATTGGTTTTTTTTTTTATAAATAGTTTTGGTGATGGACTGAAACGTGGTCGTTCTCCACCTCCAAGGTAATTGTTTCGGATTTTGGCGGTGTTTGTTTAAGCTTAATTATTGGCGCGTATTTGGTTTATCTTCAAACTTGTTGGTTTATAACTTTGTATAAGTTTGTTATGAGTAGTTAACTTGTATAAGCCCATAGGGTGTTTGTTTAAGCTTAAATAGCGGGCTTATGGCTTATCATTTGTGCTTATTTGATTACAAGTTATATTTCATAGGTTCACTTTGTATAAGCTGAAAAGTTTCAAAATATGCAACAAAAAAGTATGAGTTTATGAAACGTTAAGCCGAAAACCAAATATGGGTGTTTGCTTAAGTTTGTATGTGGGCTTACAAGGTTATTTCATTTCGGCTTATAGTTTATAAGCTTTGATTTTCTGGCTTATTTTGAGACTTAAAATATAAGTTTGTTATGATGTAAGAAGCATGTATGAGGCCATGAGTATCAAAATAAACAGAAAAATTGAAGTTTATGAAATGTAAGCTGAAATCAAATAAGCTTGTATGCCCTAAGGGGGTGTTTGTTTTAGTTTAGATATGGTTTATTAGCTTATCTGTTTTCTACTTGTGTTTCGTGAGCCCCATTTTCTTTGGCTTATTTTGGGAGGTATGGGCTTAAAGCAAACTTATAAAAGCCCACAACTTATAAAATAAGCCCCAAAAGTTGAGCGTAGGAAATATAAGCCGAAAACAGATAGGCTCATAAGCCATAAATAAGCTTAAACAAACTCCCCTAATTGTGACGCAAACTAAGTTGGCGGTTATTATTTGGTTATGTTTGGTACGTAATTGAACATAACCAACATGGAAAATAGATGAAAACTGAACAACACTTACTACATTTCGTTGACTTATCTAAGGAGAAAAAGCAGGTATAATGAATATTCAAAAGTGTTAATAACTCACAAACCAACATGAAAAATAGTAAAAGAGCCTAAAAGATGAGTCCAAATATATAGTATATGGCAGGGACGGAGTCAGGGTTTCGCGAGTACCCGTAACATTTATAGATTTTTTATGTGTAATGTCAATCTATGAAACAAACATTGATTTTTTCTAAATGCATCTTAAATGTACCCATGCAATCCAAACGTGTCTCTACCTTTCGTTTTTAATTCACTTTTTACATATATTACGGTTAAAAGAGGCTTCGTTCCTAGTATATGGTAAAGTGAAAAATAAACTACCGTTGGAACGCAGGTATAGAACCGATTTAAGTTGTTTTAAGATGTGTTTATCATGCACACATCCTCGTGTTGTTGACGAAATTAGTTAGGCAGCATGCAACATATTTTGTCAAATAAGACGACAGTTAGGCAGCATGCAACATATTGTTGACTTTTACATAAATTGTGATTTTTTCTTTTGTGGACCTCACACGTTACTTGTTGGAAAATATGTCATTTGAAGCTGTATCGTGGTAATTACGTAGTAGAACCACCAGATGAAGCCGGGTCAACTTCTCTTACGTGGAAGAAGAAATACCAATCAATAATGCAGCTGAAAGCAAATCTACAACTAATTGTTAAGACTTATGACCATGTATACATTTGGAGATGCTCTATTGTCTAGCTCTGTTCTTAATTCCTATCCATCTGCACCATGTCATTTCCATCCTCCAACAAAGATGCTCAATCCTCCTTGTCCTTAGAGTCGATGCAGCCGTGCCGCCAGTTTACAATTTCTGAGATTCACCTAGCAACACATTACTTTCATGAGTCATTGGTGATTGGACATGGGGGGTTTGGCAAGGTTTACAAAGGGACCATCTCCAATGGGTCAAACCGTATGGACGCTGCTATTAAGCGGCTGGAATCAACTTCTAATCAAGGAGCTGTTGAGTTTTGGGCTGAAGTTGATATGCTGTCCAAGTTAAGGCACTGCCACTTGGTATCTTTGATTGGTTATTGTAATGATGGCCAAGAGATGATCCTCGTTTATGAATATATGCCTTTTGGAACTCTTGCAAACCATCTCCATAGATGTCTAACTGGTTTAAGTTGGATGCGAAGACTCAAAATATGCATAGGGGCCGCTCGTGGCTTAGATTACCTACACACCGGTACGGGTATAAACCTTGGGGTTATACATCGAGATGTTAAAAGCTCTAACATATTGATAGATAACAGTTGGGCTGCTAAGATATCAGACTTTGGCTTATCCAAAATAGGTCCCACAAATCAGCCTTCCACTCATGTTAACACGATGGTAAGAGGTACATTTGGATATCTAGATCCACATTACTTTTACACGGGTAGGTCCCACAAATCAGCCTTCCACTCATGTTAACGACAAGGATTGAGCTTTTTCCCATGGTCCACATCGTTCTAATACCACCAGCTCTTTTTCGGCTTCATTCACCATGAAACATGACTCTGCTCCTACCAAATCATGAGGTCCTATACAACTACATACAGTCACTGCCTTGTTGACTGAAATTTTATTGGATTCACAATACCGCAAACTACAACGCTACAACGCTTGTTAATTAACTGCATAGTGCACCACTTGGCAAGTTAGACCCAATCATTCGAATTCATACTTGTGTGATATGAATTGATTGAATTTGGTTTAATATGGGTTTATTGTTTAAGTTTTGTGTTACAGTAAAGATGAGTAAACTGTTATGTATGAATATTGATGAAACAGAAAGCTACTTTTGTACAAATTAACACAAAAATAAATTACCTGGAAAAAAATGCCCAAGTCAGACACTTTGTACAGATTTAGCCGGTCTAGCCGGTAGTCAGTTAAAATAAGACCATATTAATATGTAAAATGATAGTTGAGGTATCATCTGTTGGTGATTATGTGTTACCAATAATGATTTAAGTGTAATGGATTTACTTTGTTGACCAATGAGTAATCGTGATAAACGTTCATCAAGTCGGGGTTGTGCGGAGTGCACACTTGTATGACATTGTTACGGTTATCATACGGGGGCGAAGCCCCCGTACGACGGGGGTCCGGGGGCAGCGCCCCTGGGCAGGGTCCAAGGGGCGGCAGCCCCTGGCAGGGTCCAAGGGGCAGCGCCCCTGGCTGGGGTCGAAAACGCACTAGAAAATAAAATTCCCGGCGTTTGGACCTAATTTTCTGCCCGTTGAAAAAGGTTGCTGTTGGTTGCAGTTTGGTTGTAATAACTGTCTTTTGACAGTTGCAACTGCAAACTCGTTTTTTGGTCATATAACCTTTCTGGTTTCTGGTTCTGATCATAACAACAAAAACATAATTTACAGTTCGCAATCTGAGTTTTATCCGATTGGAGATTTCGATAGAACCATCGAAATACTTTGATCTGAAAGTGTTTGACACGACTCTCAGATTACTGTGATCCACCAAATTTCTAACATCATCTGCATAACTTTTTGAGTAAACATATCATATAGGTATATTTGAGAAAGTACGTGGCTATTTAAAGCCTCAAACCCTTATAAAATTTGTTGATTTTTGGAGTCACTTTTCTTGCTTTTTTCTATATTCTTTTGTGTTATTTACCGTTTTTTGATTCAGTTTACCTCTGTATGTGTGCAAGAATATCATTCTTCTATGAGATAACGTTGAACAATCCAGGTCACTGGTTCGATTAAAGAAATAGTTGTCATCTTAAGCCAAAGGAACATAGTAAATTTTGCAAATTAAACAAAATTACCTCTTTTCTATCATATATAATCTAACAACTTGATATGAATTTGTTGAGCTTGTAGTTGAAGGTACAAACTCAAAATCCTTGAATACGTACCTTTGCACTCTCCAAGGTGAAAACAAAATATTACGCCGGATTGATTTTGATACCATCAGTCTTGCAACAGATAACTTCTCTGAAGCTAATAAAATTTCAGATATTCCAATGAATCTTTACATGTACAAGGTATCCATAATCGTAATCTATATAAACGTTTTTTTCAAGAGTGCCTTTGAAATAATCTGTTATTCAAGTTTGCTAAATACTCTCCATCTTTGTTTCATTATTCAGGGGAAGCTAAAGAATGGACAAGATATAGCAGTTTGTATACCTTCTGATCACACACATCAAGAATATATGAATGAAGTGTCGATACTTCTACAAGTACAACATGAGAATTTGATTCAGTTTGGGTATTGCATTGAAGGAACACGCACATACCTCATCTATGGCTGTGCACCCTCTACCACTTTGGCTAGCTTATTATTTGGTAAATTTCTTTAGTGGAACTGCTCGTACACCACTTGATTGAAAAGAGATAGTACTCCACACTGTTGGGAACTTGTAATCTATGTTTTAAAAGGCTCGCCATACCATCGCAAAGGCGCAAGGTTTGACCTTTACGCTACACAATAAACCAAGGCGTAGCTTAAGGTTTGACGTGAGATAAGAAGTGAAAAACGTTATAAGACGCAATAAGTCATGATGCGTAAAGATTTATTTTTATTTCAACTTCGATAAAAAAAGATTTTTTATGCCTCACGTTATTTATAACCTTTTTTGTAATATGATTGTTAGCCTTGTCATATATATACAATAATGATGGTAGTGAAGATTATATGTTTGATAGACTAATTAACCTGTCAAACATGTGTTTTGTGATCTGTCTTTGTAGATCCGGATTGTGATCTCTTGAGGTGGGATGAGCGATACAAAATATTACTAGGTGTTGCAAGGGTACTTGTTTACCTTCACAAGCATGCTCCCAATCGGATCATACATTGTGGTGTCAAACCTTCGAGCATTATATTAGATGAACGAATGAACCCAAAACTATGGAATTTCAGGGTAGCAAGAAGTTATACAAATACTGAGGATCAATTTTACAGAATAAGTAGAATCATTGGAAACCTGTAAGTAGTAAAGTATGTGTGAAATTAATTTGTGTCTTTTGTTGGTTTCATTTGGGCGAAGAGCTGAAAAATTAATAAGTTGAAGCTGTTGCCAAGCCTAGATGACCACTATCAATCACAAAGTAAATCCCAGAACTCTTATGGATCATTGCAATCTGAATTAGAAATATTTATGCAACGAGGTAGTAATCAATTGTTTTTTAAACCAACCTGTACTGATTGAATATCTTAGATAGCCGTTATTGGTTAGAAGAAAGAGAGGAGAGTTTAGGTTGAAACTTAGCTCAACAGGAAAAAATGCAATTACTTAGGGTATCTAGAAATTTATCATCCTCTTCTGGTTTTGGAGTATATTACATGTCGTTATAGAGTGTTGGTCATTACATACTAATACCTGCATCTGCATTGCATACATGACAGTGGATACATGGCTCCAGAATATGCTCTTCATGGTCATATGTCAACTAAGACTGATGTCTATAGTTTTGGTGTGGTAGTTCTGGAAATGCTAAGTGGCCGTAGGGTCTACGACGACTACAAGAGGCTTCTCGAAATCAAAAAGAGATCATTGCTAGAATTTGTAAGTATGGTTAGATTCTATGATAATATAATGTGACAAGAATGTTATGCAAGTGGAAAATGCAGAAAGGATAATATGGGAGATGCTAATATATCCTCACAGTACGTAGTTAGTAGTTAGTAGTTACTGACATGTTTGTTGAACTAATGCAGGTTCGGAGTAATTGGGTGGAAGGAACATATTCAAATATACTTGATCCTAGAATCAATATTAATGTTGATTCAACATTCTTGAAAAGATTGATCCAAATTGGGTTGTTGTGTGTACAACATAATTCTGAGGGCAGGCCATCCATGGAAGAGGTTGTTGGCGAGTTGCTTGGCATCTCATCTATCGAGCGTCCTCTCCCCAAACATCTACAAACTGGAAATAATTTAGATGATAGTGAGGAGGATATTTATCCAAGCGATGCAAATTATTCAACTGATGAGGAGTTTGAGGGTCGATGATGAGCATGCATGTATACAGGGGGTGTAGCCGGCATAAGACCTGATAGGCACAACCCTCCTCAAGAACCGATTAACATACGAGACCCGTACTCATGTCAAGATTCGAGTCAAGTGGGACAAGGATGGGTCAGCTTGATTCAGTCACATATCATCTAATCGCAGTGCTACATACCAGTCAACCTTAATTCCCAGTCAAGTCATTTCCATGTCATTTTATTTTCTTTAGTATTTTTCCTTTATTTGACATTTTCAAAGCAGTTATTTACTTTTCCCTAAATGTAGCTGTGTGGGTGGTTATTTCCTTTTTCTCTGGTATGTAAGGCAAAAGTTAATCAATGAAAAGTTAGTTGTTGATTTTCCTAAATTTCTTTTCTCTTTGTTTAGAGATGGTTATTATTCCATTGCTATCCTAGTCTTGGCAGAATTAGGAGGTGATCTTGGAAGCTAACTTGGAAGCTCGTGGTGTGTCTGTAACGAGATCTCCAAGTTGGATTTTGCCCAGCGAAATCTGTGAGTGGTGAATTCTGTATCTCAGAGGTAACGCTGTTCTTAAATCCTTTGTTCGGGCTGACCTCGGATCCAATTATTAAGCTGCTGTCTATCATTTGGTATCAGAGCCATGGATACCCGAAGTGCTAGTGATTTGAAGAAAACTATTGAGAAACTTGAGGCTGAGAAGAAGACCATGGCCGAACAGTTAAAGACTATGCAAGAACAAATTCTTGAACTCTCAGTTAACCGCCGAGATGAAGATGAAACTGAAACCGGTGGATCAGGAGTCAACCAAAAGGGATCTGGAACATGGCATCCCAACGACATTAAGGTTGACATTCCAGAGTATGATGGAAAGCTTGACCCAGACGAGTTTGTAGAATGGCTGAGGACGGTGGAGTGTGCCTTCGACTACAAAGAAACCACTGATGAACACAAAGTAAAAATTGTGGCCATGAAGTTGAGGAAGTATGCGTCAACTTGGTGGGCCAACACGTGTACTAAACGTGAACGTCTAGGAAAGAAGAAGGTAAAGGATTGGCCAAAAATGAAGCGTTTAATGAAGCAAAAGTTCCTGCCCTCGTATTACATTCAGGCAAGTTTTTCTCAATTACATCATCTTAAGCAGAATCAACGTCCCGCAGAAGAATATTCTCGAGAATTCGAGTATTTACTTATGAAGTGTGATCTGCCCGAGGATGATCCACAAACTTTGGTTCGGTATTTGGGTGGGCTAGAAACTCGTGTTTCTAATGTCGTGGAGTTATATCCATACTCGACCCTAGATGAATTAACCTTACTCGCTCACAAGGTAGATAGTCAACAAAGAAACAAGGGAAAAACTGAAACAGGTCGAACATTTTCCAAAAACCCAATCCAACCTAAAACAACCTCAACAAACAAAACTCCAAATGTATCTGAATATTCAGTGACCCCTACTAAAGCCCCACGAAGGTGTTTCCGATGTCAAGGACTCGGGCACATCGCTTCTGAGTGCCCAAACAAGCAGCTTGTTACTCTAGCTGAATATGCAGAGGGAGAGAAATCCTACGCGGTTGACCCGTCATTAGGATCGGTAGTAATTTCCGAATCTGTTGTAGAAGAAATTGTAGGACCTGATGAAGGGGCTTGTCTTGTTGTTCGGAGAACACTAAGCAACACACATGATCGGGAAGAAAACCTCCAGCGAGAAGCCATTTTTCATACCCGATGTACCATTTCCGAAAGGGTTTGCACGGTGATTATTGATGGTGGCAGTTGTACCAACGTGGCTTCACAAACTTTGGTCTCCAAGCTCAACCTGATCACCGAGCCTCATCCTTCACCTTACGTGATTCAGTGGTTGAACCAAGGTAAAGGAATCCACGTATCTCATCGAATTCTTTTGTCTCTTAGTATTGGCAGATCATATGTGGACAAGATTTGGTGTGATGTCATTCCAATGGATGCTTGTCACGTTCTCTTAGGACGTCCATGGTTGTTTGATCGTCGGGTGATGCATGATGGTTATCTAAACACCTACTCATTCAACCACAACGATAAAAAAATCGTTCTCACCCCAATGTCTCCAGTCACCACTTCAACCAAACACCCCCAACCTTTGAGTACCCTACTGAAAGCTGAACAACAAGAGTATTATTGCATTACCGACTTTATTCTCATGGGTCTTGATGAAACTGAACCTAACCCCCCCAACACCCTTAACCCCCATATCCAGCCTTTGCTACAATCCTATAACCATATATTCCCCGCTGAGATTCCTTCCGGGTTGCCACCCCTACGTTCCATTCAACACAAGATCGACTTTATTCCCGGGTCGGTTCTACCTAACAAACCCGCTTATCGCTCGAACCCCAAAGAAACAGACGAGATGAGGAAACAAGTTGATGGGCTATTGCAAAAGGGGCTTATACGCGAATCACTTAGTCCGTGTGCAGTTCCTACTATACTCGTGCCCAAAAAGAACGGAGAATGGCGAATGTGTATGGATAGCAGGTCAATCAATAAGATAACCATTAAGTACCGTTTTCCAATTCCTCGACTCAATGACCTGTTGGATGAGCTCTATGGTGCTACCGTGTTTTCTAAGGTCGATCTAAGGAGCGGTTATCATCAGATTAGAATATATGAAGGAGATGAGTGGAAGACAGCTTTCAAAACAAAAGAGGGCTTATATGAATGGCTCGTCATGCCTTTCGGGTTGTCCAACGCACCAAGTACTTTCATGCGCTTGATGAATCAGGTATTAAAACCCTTTCTAGGCAGGTTTGTTGTCGTGTATTTCGATGATATCCTCGTGTTTAGCAGAACCGAAGATGATCACAAATCTCACCTTCAACAATTGTTCGAGGTGTTAGATCAAGAAAAGCTTTATGGGAATTTAGACAAATGTGAGTTTTTCACTACCCAAGTAACCTTTCTTGGTTATTTAGTGTCAGCAGAGGGTATTCAGGTTGATGAAAGAAAGGTCCAAGCTATTCGGGATTGGCCAGTTCCACGATCTATTCAGCAAGTACGAAGCTTTCATGGCCTAGCTTCCTTTTATCGACGTTTCGTGAAGAATTTCAGCACCCTCGTGGCACCCATGACTGAAATTACTAAGCTAAAGCAGTTTGCCTGGAACGTGCAAGCGCAGGCTGCATTTGAAGAGCTCAAGAAACAATTGTCATCTACCCCGGTCTTAGCCCTTCCATGTTTTGATGAAGTCTTTGAGGTCGAATGTGATGCGTCAGGAGTGGGAATTGGTGCTGTTCTGTCACAATTGGGCCGACCGATTGCCTATTTCAGCGAGAAACTAAATGAAGCAAAGCAACGATACTCGACTTATGACAAAGAATTTTACGCTATAGTCAGAGCTTTGGATCAGTGGCAACATTATTTAATCTCCCAGGAATTCATACTACATTCTGATCATGAGGCACTCAAGTATATTCAAGGGCAACACAAATTACGCTCACGGCACGCTAAGTGGGTGGAGTATTTACAAGCATTTCATTTCACCATTAAGCACAAGTCAGGAAAACTAAATAAGGGAGCTGATGCTTTATCTCGCAAATATACATTGGTTAATTCACTAAGGCCAAGAGTTGTTGGGCTCGAACTACTCCCACAGAATTACCAATCTGATCCTGATTTTGGAGAACAATTTTCTAGCTGCCAAAATCATGCTACGGGTGAATATCATATCTGTAATGGCTACCTTTTCAAGAAAAGCAGATTATGTATTCCTAGGCATAGCATTCGATTGTTGTTGATCAAAGAAACGCATGAGGGTGGATTAGCAGGGCATTTGGGCATTGATAAAACTCTTACAATGTTACAAAATCAATTTTTTTGGCCCAAGATGGAGCGTGACGTGGAGCATTATGTAAGACGTTGTTTGCCTTGTCACCAAGCCAAAAGTCACTCGTCTCCCCATGGCTTGTACATGCCGTTGCCAGTACCTGTTGCCCCGTGGGAAGACATTAGCCTTGATTTCATCATTGGTTTACCAAGAACACAGCGCCAGAAAGATTCTATTATGGTAGTGGTCGACCGTTTCTCAAAAATGGCTCATTTCATTGCTTGTCATACCACCTATGATGCGGTTCAGGTAGCTAATCTCTATTTCAAAGAAATAGTTAGACTCCATGGGATCCCCCGTTCAATGGTTAGTGACTGAGACGTCAAGTTTCTTAGTCATTTTTGGTTAACTTTGTGGAGGAAAATGGGTACTAAGCTTAAATTTAGTACTTCCAGTCACCCCCAAACCGATGGGCAGACGGAGGTAACTAACCGCACCCTCGGGTCTCTACTTAGATCACTTATCAGTAAGAATCTAAAACAATGGGAGGAATTGCTGCCTCAGGCTGAATTTGCTTATAATAGGGCTCCCAACAAGACCACTGGTAGTAGTCCTTTCATGGTTGTTTACGGTTTGAATCCGAAGACACCGTTAGACCTTGCTGTTCTTGACACATCAACTAAATTCAATCAGGAAGCTAGTGATCGTGCTTCTGATATTAAGGCTTTGCATCAGCTTGTATATGACAAGATCACCAGGTCCAACGAACTCATTAAGTATCGCCGCGATAAGGGACGCAAGCACATACTATTTCAACCGGGTGATCTAGTTTGGGTTCACTTTCGAAAGGATCGGTTTCCAGCCAAGCGTCGTAACAAGCTTAGCCCCAGGGGGGAAGGTCCATTCAAAATCCTAACCAAGGTTAACGACAATGCCTATAAGGTAGATCTCCCTGGAACACCTGCAGCAGCAGCTACGTTCAATGTGAGTGATCTTCAACCCTACTATGACCCGGACGAACCTATCCCAAGTTTGAGGACAAACTTTATTGAAGCTGGAGAGGATGATAGGCACAACCCTCCTCAAGAACCGATTAACATACGAGACCCGTACTCATGTCAAGATTCGAGTCAAGTGGGACAAGGATGGGTCAGCTTGATTCAGTCACATATCATCTAATCGCAGTGCTACATACCAGTCAACCTTAATTCCCAGTCAAGTCATTTCCATGTCATTTTATTTTCTTTAGTATTTTTCCTTTATTTGACATTTTCAAAGCAGTTATTTACTTTTCTCTAAATGTAGCTGTGTGGGTGGTTATTTCCTTTTTCTCTGGTATGTAAGGCAAAAGTTAATCAATGAAAAGTTAGTTGTTGATTTTCCTAAATTTCTTTTCTCTTTGTTTAGAGATGGTTATTATTCCATTGCTATCCTAGTCTTGGCAGAATTAGGAGGTGATCTTGGAAGCTAACTTGGAAGCTCGTGGTGTGTCTGTAACGAGATCTCCAAGTTGGATTTTGCCCAGCGAAATCTGTGAGTGGTGAATTCTGTATCTCAGAGGTAACGCTGTTCTTAAATCCTTTGTTCGGGCTGACCTCGGATCCAATTATTAAGCTGCTGTCTATCAAGACCCTTCAGGGCCTTGAAATAAGGTAGCGAGACCATTATGTAATATATTACATTGATTATTGATATAATCTGGGACCATTTTGTAAGCCTAGCAATCGAGACCCCTATTGAGAAGTATGTTTGCACATTTGCGCAACCTTTGTCCTGTAAATAGATATTGTACTAGAGATGCAAACTGCATCTTTCTAGTTCATACTTCCATTTGGCTTGTAATGCTATTCTACTAGAGATGCAAACTGCATCTTTCTAGATCATTTACCTAGAGGTGGCAAATCTTGCCCATTTTGATATATACGGGCACTTTTTGCTCATATTCAAAAAAGGATGGGGCACTTTTTGCCCATTCTTTATAATGAATGGGCTAAACGGGCGCATATGTAAGAAACTAAATGGGCTAAACGGGCGCACTTGTAAAATACAAATTAGTATACTCGACGAATATTTTTTATTAAATTTTTTATCCCGGCTTTCAAACAAGTATTTTTATTTTTTATTTGTAGGTTTTTATATGTTTTTCTTTTTTTTAGCTTGCGCCCGTTTAGCCCGCCCGCTTTGCCCGCCCGTTTCGCCCGTGCCCGTCTAGCCCGCGCCCGTTTAGCCCGCCGCCCGTTTAGCCCGTTGCCCGTTTAACCCATCGCCCGTGCCCGCCCGTGCCCGCCCGCCCGCCCATTTTGCCACCTCTACATTTACCCATCCTGTAAATAGACGTCACTCGGTAGAGGAAGCCTTGTCAAACACATTGAATAATCATTATTTAGTCAACGTAACATAGACATATAACTTGTACAAAGATCCTCGCATCCTCTCTTATCGGTCAAACATTTCTTTGATAAGTATATAAGTATGATGAATGAGTTCTTATCCAAATCAAAGTTGCAAAAGTCGTGAATCGTTAGTCGGCCGGTCGATCATTTTGTAACCTGTAATCGTTTTAAGCGAAATTAATCGAATCGATATTTTTAGCAAAATTTGAGTATTTCCGGTATGTTTTGAACGTTTTTAATGAGTTTTAGGTATTTTCGGCTTCTTAAAACTCAACTTATCATACATATAAATAGTTAGTATAAATGATAGTTTTTGGTATTTTCGGCAAGTTTAGCCTCTTTTAACCGTCGTTGGCCACAATTAACCTCCATAAATCAACATTTAAATACATCGACAAGGTTAATGACCTCGTAGCGATTAAACGGTAATTAGTCGACTTTATAGATTTTTTTTGCAACACTATTTGAAACTGAAGTTAAAATTATAAATATTTTGAAGTTAAAGTTATAAAAATCTTATTTTGTGAAGTAAAACGTTTTGTGAGGTTGTTGCAAAAATCAATTTGTTTTAATTACTAGTAGTATCTTTCTAGATTTTTAAAAAGTAATAAAAACTAAATTATTTTTAAATTTGGCTAATTTCTTTTAAAGAAATGATAGAGGAATTTGATAGAGAAAAAAATAAAAATAAAAATATGTATGTCAAATTTGTGAAAAACAAAAAACTCAGAAAAAAAGTAACTAATAAAAATTAGTGGTTAGTTTTTAAATAAATAAATAGAGTTAAGTAAAATTTATAATTCTTCATATTTTATTTTTATAGAAAAACTTTGTATCTTAAATATACAAAATGTATAAAAAATATTTAAACACGCATATTTAGACATAATTAATTTTTTTACGTACAACCTCACACATAATTATTACTGTAATTATTAGTTGTAATATTATATCATTTACCAAACATTAAGCACGAGAAAACTTATATATCAAATTAAAATAGTAAATTAAATGTATTTGTACGTAAACCTTGTACGTACACAAGATTTATACATATTATTTTCATTATAAAAAAGTATATGTAAAAACTCAAAATTTAAAATGTATCTGTATGTGTCATCTGAAAAAAAAAAACCATAAAAGAAATACTTTCCCCAATTATTTGTTGGGTTTTGCTAACAGCAGGCAGCAGCCCTTAGGATTGTCGTTAATAACTGATTTTCAAATTTTGTGTTAAGACAATATATAATGTTCAAATATAATCATGCAATTTTATTCAGAATCACCAACTACTTCCTATAATTTCGCATACACAAATACAATTCACATTTTTCATTGGTTATATTAGCGAAAAATACGGAGCATGTTTCGGAACATGTTTTAATTATAGCATATTTGTTGAAAAAACTGTTATGGCTGCTGTTAGCATTTCCCTTATTTGTTTAGGGTTTATGTAGAGGTTTATTACAACATAAATATTTTCAGACCAAACCAGTTAACCAAAACAGGCCGTGGTAGATCACCATCCGGTTCATCTTCATCATCATGGTCATCATCATCTTCCGGTTCATCTCGTTCCCGGTCCAGTTCCTACACTTCTTCTTCATCTTCACTCTCTCGCAGCCCTAGCCCCACTCACCCCCCAAAAAAAAAGGTAATCACATTTTTATAAAATTTTACATTTATTCATTTTCGAGTGTTATTTAATGATGGGTTTATTTTGATTGTTTGTAATATTGGTTTTGTTTTATAAATAGTTTTGGTGATGGACTGAAACGTGGTCGTTCTCCACCTCCAAGGTAATTGTTTTGGATTTTGGCGGTGTTTGTTTAAGCCTATTTATTGGCGCGTATTTGGTTTATTATGGAAGTTGTTGGTTTATAACTTTGTATAAGTTTGAAATGACATGATTAACTTATATAAGCCTATAGGGTGTTTGTTTCTGCTAAAATAGCGGGTTTGTCGCTTATTTGGTTTCGGCTTAAATTTATTAGGTGAAAAGTTTCAAAATAAGAAAAAAAGAAAAAGAGCTTATGAAATTTAAGCTGAAAACGAAATGAGCTTTAAGCTGAAAACGAAATGAGCTTTAAGCTTATATATGGGCTTTAAAGCTGATTCGATTTCGGCATATATTTTATAAGCTTTAATTTTCTGGCTTATTTTGAGGCTTACGGGCTTTTGTAAGTTTGCTATGATGTAAGAAGTGTGTATGAGCCCATGAGTATTCAAATAAACCGAAAAATTGAAGTTTATGAAATGTAAGCCGAAATTAAATAAGTTCATATGCCCTAAGGGGGTGTTTGTTTTAGTTTATTTATGGTTTACTAGCTTATCTGTTGTCTGCTTATGTTTCCTGAGCCCCATTTTCTCTGGCTTATTTTGGGAGGTATGGGCTTAAAGCAAACTTATAAAAGCCCACAAGTTCTAGAATAAGTCAAAAAAGTCGACGTTATGAAATACAAGCCGAAAACAGATAGGCTCATAAGCTATAAGTAAGCTTTAAACAAACCCCTAATTGTGACGCACATTAAGATGGCAATTATTATTTGGTTATGTTCGGTGCGTAATTGGTTAAATGGAATAATTATTCCCTCTGTTCCAAAATAAGATCTACACTAGAAAATTTAGGATGGTGCAATTATTAAACTGTTTATGGGAAGTAAATGTCAGATTCATCCGTTTTAGAATGTCTCCCAAAGGTTTAACTCGTCACCCGTGCACCCCTTTTGGGTGCTGACTAAACATACATCCTTTATAGAATGTACATTGTGTAAGAAACGTTCTTTGGATATAATGATCATTTGGAGTATTTCTGTTTTAGTTGTTACAATTTTCTTATGCTGTTCGTTCTAGAATAATTACCCACTAGATGAAACCATAGGCTGTGTTTGGCGACAAGTAATTTATCCACTAATGAAACGCTAATGGAATAAGCATTTAGCGTGTAGCATATAGGATTCCATTCTTGTGTTACGGTTTATAGCTCCGCGTCACCAAACAGTTTTACAAAAATAAAACCAGAGCTAGCATCTGCCACATGCCGATACATTGCGTCTAATGAAATTCAATTTGTCAACAACGGCAGATGTCTTAAATTTGTTAGTTTTTGTGGGTGGTAATAATCAACAATCCTGATATTTCTCTGAATCGTGTAGAGATCACTTTCAGATTGAAGTATTTCGACCCTATATGCCTCGGGTATCACGAAATCCTCAATTGGATAAGACAGAGAATCGCACTTAGTCTCTAAGGCACGAGAGATCTAAGCAATACACAGAAAGTTGTTATGTTTGTTCTATTCTGGAAAGATCAAGTTTCAGTTTCTATGAAGAAAACCAAAATGACAGTTATGGTATGTTAATAACTGTTGCAGGGAAAAGACATGACTTTTCACAAAAGTTTATGTCTGTTGTTGACCCCGCAAGGGGGCGCGGCCCCCTTGACCCCCGCATTTGTTCGTGGCGGCATCAAGTTAGCTAGAACGAGTGTGCACTCCGCACTCTCCATACTCGACTCTCAATACTCGACTGTAAGCTATACTTGATTAAGCTCTTGATCTCAAGTGTATCACAATTCCACAAAATATATGTGATGACACTAAAATCACCAACAAAATTTTGGTGTGGTGGTTTTGGGAACTATAAACGGGCGTAGAATATCTAGTTACTTTCTACTTGACAGAGAGTTGGTAGAATATGTAAGTGTGATTTGCTCCTAGATGCGTTCCTCCTATCCCTTCTAATGAAATCCAGTACTTCCTAAACACATACTGACAGTGTTATAATTATCGATCAGCTGATATTTCTTCAACTTGCAACATGCATATAAAACTCCATCTTATTTTATGCAAAATAGTATGGTTTTAGGCATAATGTGAAAAAAAAATTGAATCAAAATGACATGTTGGACTGTTGAAGGTCCGGAGAAACTGGTTCGAAGGAACATCCTCAAATATCAATGATCCCCGAATTGATGTCGATTCAAGTTCCATGACCAAATACCTTGAGATTGGGTTGTTGTGTGTTCAAGACGATCCAGTTGATAGGCCAAAAATGGAGGAAGTTGTTGGCATGTTGCTTGGAAACTCATCTCTTACTCTCCCTGTGACAAAAATGCGAGAAAAGGTGATAGGAGAGCATTCAACATGTATTACTGATCGCATGAAATGCCAGTTGACGATTTTGATACCAGTGCAGTTGAAGATTTCATATCTTTCTGATTTATGCCCGGAGATAGTGCATTTCTTATAATACCATGATCCTGTACTAGAACATCCCCGTTGATTTTGTTTGGTAGAGTCTAGTCATACCTTACTAGTCCAGTTAAAGAAACATGAACACCGACTTTTTTTTTCTTGTCTGATTCTTTGATAATCTATAAACAGGGTTCTAAATAGCGCGCCTTATAGCGGGCTATAGCGTGAAGCGTGACCTCCACGTTACGAAACAGACTAAGGCGGCGTCTTAAGGCGTAGCGTGCTAAAAAGCGTCATAAAGCGTGATATAGCGCGTAACGTGGCGCTTTTTTTCGAATCTTTTTGCTGATTTACAAGAATTTTGCTCGTTTACTAATTTTTGACTATTTAGTTGACTTGGGCTTAGTAATTTTACTATGGAAATAAATCCTTAAGTAACTAATAGCCGGTTTTGTTTTCAACTAAAATTAAAATATTGCTCCATTTTATAAATTCGTTATATAAATACTAATTTATAAATATTTTGTGCCGCTATATGTCACGCTTCAGAAAACGCCATAGCTTTGCTATAGCTTCTGTAGCTTGTAGCTTGGCTATAACGCTACGCCACGCTTCACGCTATTTACAACCTTGTCTATAAATTTTGAACTCTAATCAAAATTTGTGTACCTTTTACTATTATTAGTTCATTAAATTTTTCAATCTAAATGTACTGTAATTGTTGATGTACAAGCCTCCAAGACGAAGAAAGCAGCAGCAACATCAGTAGTAGCAGTTCACTGCCATCTACAAGTGCGAGGCTTGAATTAATGATGTCGGAGCACATATTAGGCATAGAATTTGTAGTATAATATTGTGTTATCGTAGAGCTATAGTTTATAGTAGTATCTTTTAATATCACGGAGGTAACATATCCGGTAGAAGCTGTGTTGATTAATCTTATTAGTTTGTGCGGTCAGGTCTATTCTCGTCACTGAACTAATATGCAGACTGGTGCTTAACGTGTAGTTGTGAAAAGTAAAGTCCTATCAGAAAATTATTGTTCGCGTATCATGTATGCCAATGTGAAAAACAGAAGGAAAAAAAAGGGAAGATAATCTCATCTGTTAGATATTTAAAATCCTTAGATGAGCTTTAAGGTACATTTATCATCCCAATTACTTATGTAGCAATGAGGCCCTGCTTAGATGTAAAAGACAATTATCGGGGGTGTAGCTCCGATATCAACTCCTCAACTGTCTCTATATCATGGTTTTCCAATAACAATGCAACTGATGCAACCGGAACATTAGTAATGGCCAAATCCTCTTCTATAATTTGTGGAGATACGGGTTTTTTAGGAATAGGGAGAGTAAGAAAAGAACTGTTAAGCAGCATGGCAAGGACATCCTCCATTGTTGGTCTGTCACTAGCATCTTCTTGAACACATAACAACCCAATGTGAATGAAGCTTCTTATGCATCTTGAATCTGCATCAATTCTAGGATCAACGATACTTGAAGATGTTCCAGCCCACCAATTCGTCCATGCCTGCAACAAGTCGACAAGCTAAGCATGTAGTTACACTCCCACCAGTCCATACAGAAAAAAAAAAGATTATAAACGCAATACCAAGTATTACATATATCAAGTGAAAACATGCAAACGTTTGAGTGGGTCAAAAACATGTATATTTTGTAAACGGGCCAAAATATGTTGTTTCCAATTGGGTTGATGCAGAGTACATCACTTTTCAAACCACTGCGTTAATAGTTTACTTTGAACACATTTGACCCGTTAAAGATAAAGCATGATCTGACCGTGGATGGGTCAACACTGCTCCTCTAAGTTGATCATCCATAAACATACTTACATAGTGTACAAAGTTCTCGTTAGTCGTGGGAATGTCGTCGTATTTTCTACATCCACTTATTGTTTTCAAAATCAACATGCCAAAACTAAAGACATCGGCTTTAGTTGACACATGACCGTGCACTGTATCCGTATACTCTGGTGCTGTGTATTCCCTCACGTCACATACTAGTACCAGTATATTAGAAAGAAAAGAGACTAAAAGAAAAAAGAAAAAAAAAAAAAAAAAAAAACACATCAGATGCAATTTGCTTGAGTATGCTGAGACCTTACAAAACTAGAAGAATGTTGATTGGGATGGGCATGAACTTACGATGTCTGAAGAATCAAATCCACATTAGCATAATCATTCTCGTTGTTTGCTAAGCATCTAGCAAACCCAAAATCTGCAAGTTTGGGGTCCAAACTTTCATCCAATAGGATGTTACTAGGTTTGACATTACCATGTATCATCTGAATAGGAGCATGTTTGTGAAGGTAGACGAGGACCCTAGCAACACTGAGTATTATGTTGTACCGCTCATTCCATTCCAAAAGAGTAGATATAGGATCTGCAAACATAGATAACAGTATGCATGCCTTTATATAGTTGGGTGGCCATAAAAGAATATCATAGTATCATAAAGTTTAGATAAGGCCGGGAACGTTAATATTTCAGAATGAAATCCATACCAGATGTTAAGCGATCCAGACTTGAATATGGTGCAAAGTCATAAACAATGAACATCGTTGTTCCTTCAATGCAATATCCAAGCAATTGAATCAAATTCTCATGTTGTAACTTTACCAGTAACGATAATTCACTTATATATCCTTGGCATTCGGATTCTAAATAAGGTCGTGAAACTGCTATTCCTTGTCCATTTTGTAGCTTTCCCTGAAAACAGCAAATAAGTTGAAGTTTTAGCAACCATTCGAAAACTTGAAAAGAAATTATTAGTAAAGATATGTGAATATTATTACCTTATACATGGAACCATGTGGTTGTTGTGACATTTTATTAGCTGTGGAGAAGTTGTCAGTTGCTGTGCTGACAGTTTCAAAAGCAAACCGGTGTAATACTTTGTGTTCGCCTTGGATACTATCAAGGCATAACTCCAAAAAATTTAAACTTATACCGCCAACTACAAAAACAGGACATGTACTAATCGTTTGAAAGAAATATGATATAAAAGAACGGAAGAGAATAGAGATCAAACATAATACCAAAGTTTTCTTGGTTGGTTGGAAATAGAAACATCGGCATCTTTCTACCAAATAGTGTCTTGGCTGGACGGCACAATGCAGTGTTAACTTTCTCCTGTAAGACTAGTATAGACTCGAGACTGACCACAACCTCGGCCATTGTTGGACGTTGCTTTGGATGGCTATGCAAACAACGCTCTGCAAGCTGTGCAAACTCCTTCAAACATTTAGGAAATATTCTCCCCTTTATGTTAAGATCAACAATTTCCTTGAGCCTACCTTCTTTAATATTATCTAGTGCCCAACTTGCTAAACCCCATCGCTCCTCGTCAAGACTTCTATCTACTGCTCGTTTGCCACAGAGAACTTCAAGGAGTACCACTCCAAATGCATACACGTCAGACTTTCGAGTCAGCCTACCAGTTTGAAAGTATTCTGGATCCAGATATCCAAATGTACCTTTCACCAAAGTGTTAACATAAGTAGATGGCTGATTCGTTGGACCTATCTTTGACAACCCAAAGTCAGAAATCTTAGCACCCCAATTATAATGTAACAATATATTAGAGCTCTTGACGTCTCGATGTATAACTCCATGGTGAATACCTGCACCTGTGTGGAGGTAATCTAACCCACGAGCGGCCCCTATGCATATTTTAAGTCTTCTTACCCAAGGTAGAACAATTTGAAGGTTGTGGAGATGATCTTCGAGGGTCCCACGCTTCATATATTCGTAAACGAGAATCATCTCTTGCCTATCATTGCAATAACCAATCAAAGGAACCAAGTGGCAGTGCCTTAACTTAGAAAGCATCTTAACTTCAGCCCAAAACTCGACTGCTCCTTGATTTGAAGTTGAGTCCAGCCGCTTAACAGCAACAACCAAGAGACTTTCTCCATTGGTGATGGTTCCTTTGTAAACTTTCCCGAATCCCCCATGTCCGATTACCAGTGACTCATCAAAGTCTTGAGTTGCTAACTGAATCTCCGGAAATGAAAACTGGCGACATGGTCGTGGCGACTCTAAGGATGACGAAGATCCAGCCCCGTGACTCGTAGGGAAAAACATGGTTATTGATGAAAACCATTAGATAAATTTGAGTAGCTTGAAAAAGTCTAGTAGCTTTTTCATAAGCAAACATAAAAAAATAATTGCACTAGGGTCATGATATGTTAATGAACAAGCTGGTAGCTTATTCAACACCACATTATTATTGCTAAACAACACGTTATGACTCTTTCGCTTATTCATAGTCAAGCATTCACACTAATATAATGTCTTCTTCCACGAAAGAGATATATGGACCAAAGCATGATTTGACGTTTATAAAACAATAATTAGTGGTTAAAGTCTTTAAGAATTTCACAGAAACTGTTGTAGTTGACTAGTACTTCGCCCCTGGTGTTACACAGGATTTCTTGATAGTATAAACGATTGTTGCTGGAAAGGGAAAGGAAATGCATAATGTTCGTGTATGGGTCCGGACGGTATCTCCGGACCACGTACTACTCAGCAGCATCAGCCGGAGACATCCTTTTATGACCATTTTGCCTCTCGTAACTTAATAAAATGAAGGGCACAATGGTCATAA
Source organism: Glebionis coronaria (assembly GCA_025667525.1). Taxonomy (NCBI): domain Eukaryota; kingdom Viridiplantae; phylum Streptophyta; class Magnoliopsida; order Asterales; family Asteraceae; genus Glebionis; species Glebionis coronaria. The sequence continues at coordinate 528,993,836 of CM046882.1, forward strand.
AATACACAAAAATGCCCAAAAAAGCAAGTTTAATATACATAGAATAGCAAAATGAATTGTTCCTCACATATAAAAGGAAATTATCACACGGGAGCTTGCGCTCGTTTTGCTTGCGTCCCGCCCATTTACTTTTTTTAGTTTCATATTTAGTTATATATTGGGTATTATATTATACGGGTTAAATAGATCGATCCACAAAAGCATTTAACCTTTTTAACACATGTAATGAACTTCTTACTAGTATAAATTGGGTTAAATGGGTCTATTCAACCGTATCATAACCAAGATCTAAATCCAGGACGACAAAACGCTTTCCCGTGTTCGATTAACAACAAACCTTATTATCACTCACAATCACAGATTCACAGTAACCAATTTCGATATCATCGTGAATTACGATTTACACAACAACAACATGTTCGAAAACGAAACCCAAACCAAAAAGTGGTGGATTCTTCCTCTTAGCTGCAGGATGGGATTCAATGAAAATCAAAGATCGATTATCCTTTTCGACTTGGGTAATAGTATCAGTATTAATTGCTATACACGTAGATGTTGAATTGAGTGTGTATTGGTTTCGTGGTTACATGGGTTTCATATAAAAATTTGTGGTTGGATGAGTTTGTTGTTTTGAGAGTATGAAGGTATGATGTTTGAGCGTATTCAAATTATGTCGGGCATAGCCAAATATTGAGGTTGTTGTATAATGATTATTTCATGATTGATAAGGAGTAGTTGCGTGGTTGTAGTGACAACTAAATCTGCAATCTAGACAAACTACAAATGCGATATGTGCATTTTACTTATATATATAACTTAAATGAGTGAGGTTAGAATTATATATAAAGTGGTTAAAATTGACATAACTTAACTAATTACTTGGTCAGGTATGGGTTGAAATTTTTTGACTCGCCAACGTGCTAACTTGAACCGACACAAATCACCACGCCTAACTTTAGCATGCCTACTTTTACCACAACACAAATCACCCTGCTACCCTGAACCCGGCACAAAGTATTCTCGGATATAGTAAAGTACACTTGCTTATAATCATCGGTAGTCGTCTTTATTTGATTTACGTTATTCAAAGATGTTTAATCAATTCGTAGAATGAAATAAGATGATTCTACTCGATTGAATATGATTTGTAGAGTATATTTTTGGGTTTTGGCTTAAAATTGAACCTTTTTTCTCTTGTAACTGATAAAGGTTTGCGGCTAGGGTTTGACGGGTGACTAAGAGGAGGCTACGGCTGGGTATGAGGATGACGCCCGCTCCGATATCATGTTGAATTACATAATTTCTCGTAGGTGTATTGTAAAAACCCTAATGGGCCCAAATAGCTCGGGCCTTATAACATATTGCCTAATATATATGTTTGTATTGATAATAAGAGTGTTTACTTTTCCTTTTATGTTTCTTAGCGGAATGAGTAGTGGGCCCAAATATTTTTGAACATCTTGTTGCAGTGGAGTATATTGCGTGTCACCGATGATTCAAGTCTCTCAACCCGAGCTCGGATCATCTTACGAAGAGAATTCAAACCCGGCTGTCAATTCTAGGAAAATCCCCATATGGGAATGACAGGAGTCGAACCATAACCTCCTTCACATAGAAACTATAACCAAATGTATCCATTCAACTGAGCTAGACTTCATTTGCAGACATATTAAGAGCCTCATATGATATCACTTAAAAAAGTAAACAACCAAAACTATACGTCTATACCCTTCAGAAACACGAGTCACGACATTCCAATTTTTCATCACTTTACATCTTCAAAATCTTCTTGACATCCCTAATTTTGTTAAGAATCTCAATTTACTCCGGATAACAATTGTACTACTGAATCTACACTCCATGAAGGATTTTTTGACTCGTCATATCCTCGTCACATTTGATAGCTCAAGTGATCTAACTGGTCATGTCTTTCAAGTATTTTGTTGTATCTCCGTTCTTCTACGTGACACCAATGCCTCGGCGGGTAATGACATGTTTGGCTCTTTTGTTTCTCGTAATTTAATTTATTGTAAGAGAAGTCTCCTTACGTTTTTTATGCTTTTCAGCTTGACAAACATGTGAATTTTTTTTTTCATAACCATGGTTTTTGACACATTGGCCGAGTAATTTACAGGGTTTAAACCCACTGCCACACAAAATCAAACTAAGTAAAACTCTCCCTTTTCAAGAGGTTGTCGTGGCCACTTCAAGGTAGTTTACACCTACCATGACTTGAACTTGAGAACTCACACATATTACAATTAAAATGATAGCCATAAACCCTTGTACCACTAGACAACCCCTCGTACCACTTTGAGTTATTGCCCCTAAAGTTCTAGACCAGATCCTGTTGAAGAATTAGGCGTTTGAGGTGCCTGAGCATTGAATTTTGAACACATGCCAAACGAAGTCGTACTGAGGACCATAATTAAGTACTGTCAAATCGATACGTCCCCTTGAAAATTGTTGGACCTTCACGAACTTGCTGGAAACGGAGTACCATGAGGCAGCCCTTTTTCTTGCAGTGAAGTGAACTTAATAATAGCTTATTCACAGTCAAACATTCATACCGATTCTTCTTCCATGAAAGAGGTATGCACTATTCATACCGTTTCGCTAAAGAGCTGTAGTTTGTGATACTTGCTATCTTTTAATATAATGGAAGTAACATATCTGATCATAGGTCTAATTAGTTTGTGACTTTTCTCAGTCTACTCTAGTCCTTGTATTGTTATGCATGTTGTTAGATATATGCTATCCATTCTGGACTTCCTAAAATGATATTCTCTTGAAGATATCAGGTCCAGATAACTAAATTCTAACCTGATTAGTTAGAAAGAGACTTCTCAGGGGATGGCATAGGATATATATCACGTTGTGTAAAAAAAAAAACAGTATGAACATGAATAGTTGTGGCATACTCGGGAGCTGCATAAGATATATCAACAATCGAGAGGTACATCTTGTTATATTGGTGTGAATTGTAATGTTTGAACCGGACGCTTGCAAACTGTGCTAATGTGTGTCATACAGTTGTTATTAATTTAGGTGTTCAATAGATTAAGATAGTGTATGTAATGAACATATATATAGCACCAACTGATGAAACAACAAGTCACTCATATCTAAAGCTAAAAAAATAATTATAAAGTATAAACAACAGAAAATATGTCAACTTATATGTCTCTTTCATGGAAGAAAAATATCAATTTGTATCTGTTGACTTTGAAAAGTCAACAATCCAGTTGTATGATGACTTGTCTATGTAACCTTAATGATCATGTGTATGGGCATAAGAATTTCACATTAATCCGAACAGTCACGAACCAAAATCTTCTATATCCATGGAGTTGTTAGAACCTTGCCGTCGGCTGACATTGTATAAGATTCAGCAGGCAACTAACAACTTTGATGAGTCATTGATAATAGGACATGGCGGGTTTGGCAAAGTTTACAAAGGAACCATCTCTAATGGTGAGACTCGTGTGGTTGTTGCCATTAAGCGGCTTGATTCAACTTCTAATCAAGGAGCAGAGGAGTTTTGGGCAGAAGTTGAGATGCTATCTAAGTTAAGGCACTGTCACTTGGTGTCTTTGATTGGTTATTGCAATGATCAGAATGAGATGATCCTTGTATACGAGTATATGCCCCGTGGAACCCTTGAAGACCATCTCCACAAACGTCTATATTCTCTACCTTGGATAACACGACTCAAAATATGCATAGGGGCAGCTCGCGCGTTAGACTATCTTCACACTGGTACAGGTATTAAGCACGGTGTTATACATCGTGATGTCAAGAGTTCTAACATATTGTTAGAGAACAACTGGGAAGCAAAGATTTCGGACTTTGGGTTATCCAAAATATGCCCAAAAAGTCAGCAGTCCACTTATGTTAACACCATTGTAAAAGGCACATTTGGATATCTTGATCCTAATTACTTTTACACGGGTAAGTTGACCAGAAAGTCTGATGTCTATGCTTTTGGGGTGGTATTGTTTGAAGTCTTGTGCGGGAAACAAGCAGTAGACGGAAGTCTTGATGAGGAGCAATGGAGTTTGGCAATATGGGCTCAAGATTCCATTAAAGAAGGTAAGCTAAAGCAAATTGTTGATTCCAAATTAAGGGGGAGTGTATCTTCTAAATGTTTAAAGGAGTTTGCACGAATAGCGGGTGGGTGTTTGCATAGCCATCCGAAGCAGCGTCCTATGATGGCCGAGGTTGCGGTGGGACTTGAGTCTGTGCTGGCCTTACAGGAGAAAGCCAACAGTACATTGCAGCGTGCAGGAGGAATGACAATATTTCGTAGGAAGTTATCTTTGATTGCCTCTCCATCCAATGCGGAAAATTTAGGTATCATTCTCTTCAATCTAATCTTTTGTGATTAAATTGTTAAACCAAATTAGCCTAGGTTAGACGAAATCAATGTGCAGATAATCCAAAAAAGCACCTTTTATTTCTGTAACCGCAATGTCCGTTATCATAACAAAACCATTGTGTGGGTGAGTCATTTTCATGGGAAGATCAGTTGACTGGTAACAGTTAATTTTGATGCTGCCCCTAGACCCCGCAATAGCTTACGACATGAGTGTGCACTCCACACCTCCTAAACCGTTAAGATTACCTAAATCCTATTTGGACTCAAGAAATTTTAATTATATTAAATGACCTATGACATAACATCACTAACAAAAATGACCTATTTAGCTTTGCAATAGTAATAGCAACTAAATTTTGTATGTTAACCATTATTCTATAATCCTCATATCTAAACTTATTTTTTGTTGAAATTGTAGCTCAAGATAGAAGTTTAAACACCATGGAGTTACACCTTGATAGTATCCAAGGTGAAAACCACACATTGCATCGGTTTGATTTCGATACTATCAACATTGCAACTGAAGATTTCTCTGAAGCTAATAAATTTGTGGATCAAGTATATGGCTCAGTCTACAAGGTATCTAATTACCCGTTTCTTTAGGTTATTGGCATATAATTCGTACTAGTCCCGAACAACTTTGCTCCAAAATCAGATTCTAGCTACATATTTTAAGATTACCATACTAGTAACCTAGCTTTCAGTAATTTCTTTCAATTATAGCTTTCTTTTTACCTATTTATCACGTATCACATCACCTTTTACTATTTATCACGTAAAGGGGTTAAATCATATAACAGAACCGCCATCTCATGATTTAGGAGGTTCCTACGTAGCAATTTTCTAATTGCAATAAAAGTTTGGTTGCTATTCTGATAAATGAATTTTATAGAATTATGAAGCTAGAATCAGTAATTAAAGCAAAGTACGCTGTTCTTGTATGCAGACAGCCCTTTATATATTTTAACCACTTGTCAACTAGAAACTACAACATGGTTTCTGTTATATATCAGGGAAGACTACAAAATGGACAAGATATAGCAGTCACTTTACCATCTTCTAATGAATATAAGAGATATAAAATGCAAGAAGCATCAATGCTGGTTAAGCTTGAGCATGAGAATATGATGAAGCTGCTTGGATATTGTATTAATGGAACAAACGTGTTCCTTGTGACTGAGCTAGCACAAAATCCAAGCCTTGATAGCTTAATATTTGGTATGAATGTTATTTTGAAATGTACATCTCATGCTTAATGTCAATACTCCTTTATCTAAACACTATGAAACTTGATGGATTGTATATTGACAAACATTTGTTTTGTGATATGTGTTATAGATCCTATGTGTGATCTTTTGGACTGGAACAGACGCTACAAAATAATTCTAGGTGTTGCTAGGGTACTTGTATACCTTCACATGGATGCTCCAGTTACGATCATTCATGGTCGTTTAATATCGAATAGCATTCTTTTAGATAAGAGTTTTCAACCAAAACTATCACAATTTGGGTTTGCAAAGGCAATCAACAAAACTGACTGCCTTCCTGTTAATGTTGTTCGTGAGGCCATGTAAGTACAAATGTTGTATTAGAATATCTGCATCCATTTGGATGCTTTGTTACTATATTTCATTCATGGTGACTAATACCTGCACCTGAGCTCATACGACAGGGGATACACTGCACCGGAGTGTCTAGTGGAATTCAATCTGTCAACAAAGTCAGATGTCTTGAATTTTGGTGTAGTGGTTTTGGAGACGATAATCGGACATAAAATGTCTATATATTTCCAGCCTGACAGGGCGTTGGTGGAATGGGTAAGTGTGTTTCGATTTTATGATGGTAGACATGTTTTTGTATTCCTGTATTTTATAGACTTATAGTAAAGATTCTTTTTTACACTTTGAAATCAAATCCAGTACTGCCTAAAACACATAAGTAACAAATGTTTTGCATATCAGTTTTATATATACCCGCCGCTGTTTCATAAACTTACGACATACATATCAACTTCCAATCTTATTTTGTGGGCTAATTTATGTATGGAACGAGCAGCAACATAAAAAGAATTTGTTTGAATCAAATGGTGGGGTATAGTTACAGACATGCTTAATTGTTGTAGGTTCGGAGAAATTGGTTGGAAGGAACATCCTCAAATATCATTGACCCCAGAATTAATGTAGATTCAAGTTCCATGACCAAATACCTTGAGATTGGGTTGCTGTGTGTTCAAGACGATCCAGCTGATAGGCCCACAATGGAGGAAATTGTTGGTATGTTGCTTGGAAACTTATCTCTTACTCTCCTTGTGTCGAAAATGCGAGAAAGGATAATAAGAGAGCATTCACCATGTATTACTGAACCTGTTGATGATTATGATCCTAGTGCAGTTGAAGATTTCATATCCGATTTATGCCCGAGATAGTGCATTCTTAAAATACCATACACGTTGATTCGTTTGGTAAGAGTCCAGTGTCCCTTTTGACCATGATCCCGTATTGACGATCCCCATTGATTTCGTTTGGTAGAGTCGAGTAATACGGTACAAGTGCAGGTGAAGATAACTGGAATCCGTTTGTTTTTTTTATTGGAAATCACAATCAAAGACCAAGTTCTTCTTATTTGGTTCTTTACAAATTAAACATAACCCAAATAGACCCATTTTCACACAAATGGGTTGAAATTGTGATCTGTGGTCAATGTTTGCGTACTTTGCACTATCATTTTTTCATCGAGTTTTCTCAGTCAAAGTAGACTGTAATTGTTTATGTATAGGCTTCTAAGCCGTAGAAGCAGCAGCAGTTGCACGGCTTTGTGTTCTCAGTTTCTTCTAATCAATGAATTGTTATGCGTGTTAGAAATCCATTACTGTGTAATACTAGACTTCCTAATCACTGGTGTATAATGTGTAAGTAGAATTTAAACCTCAGGGCCGGTCCGACTGAGCAGGAAATAAAATCAAAAATCAATATGTAGGCATGATTAGTATTGCAAATTGGAAACCTGAATATTAGCATATGATATATGAGTAATTCGGAGGTGTACATAGAGTTTATTGGTGTGAGTTGTGAAGTTTGAACCAGAGCCTTTTAACTGTACTAAGCTAGTAATGAGTCTGTCTCCTAGCTGTTATTGAATTAAGGGTTTAGTAGATTAAGTGTATAAGTGAAACCATATAGAACTAATAAATGAAGCAACACCTCCTCAAAAGGGGGCTTTACTTGTTTTGAGTTTGTGTTGCGATAGGTTCAAACGTGGATTAGTCGGCCAAAAGGTCGGAAACCATGGTTTCCAAAAAAAGAATAATCCTCCTTACATTTTAGAAAAAAACTGTTCTGTTAATACTTCTAGAGATTTTTTCTGTGCATTCCTTAATTTCGTAGAAACTGCGCGCCTTTTGAATACCAATGATATTTAGGTCTGGTAGACCCCTGAAGTAGTATTAATTCTTCATCTTGTCCAAGTGTCCAAACATACTACCTTACATGTCTCTTTCATGGAAGAAAAATATCAATTTGTATATGTTGACTATGACTACAACAAGTCAACAATGTAATGACTCCAGTTTATATGTGTAACCTTAATGATCATGTAATTGACACACCATTTTGAATATAATTTTTATTCATTACTATAGATTACTATGTTGCCTTCTAACAGTCATGAGGCCAGATCTTCTGTTTCCTTGGAGTTGTCAGAACCTTGCTGCCGGCTTACATTTTATGAGATTCAGCAGGCAACTAATTACTTTGACGAGTCATTGGTAATAGGACGTGGTGGCTTTGGCAAAGTTTACAAAGGAACTATATCTAATGGCGAAAGGCGTTTAGTTGTTGCCATTAAGCGGCTGGATTCAACTTCTAATCAAGGAGCAGAGGAGTTTTGGGCAGAAGTTGAGATGCTATCTAAGTTAAGGCACTGTCACTTGGTGTTTTTGATTGGTTATTGTAATGAAGGCCAAGAAATGATCCTTATTTATGAATATATGCGCCGTGGAACCCTTGAAGATCATCTTCACAAACGTGCAACTTCTCTGCCATGGGTGACACGAATCAAAATATGCTTAGGAGCCGCTCGTGGCCTAGATTACCTTCACACGGGTACTGGTATTACGCATGGAGTTATACACCGTGATATCAAGAGCTCAAATATATTGCTAGATAGCAGTTGGGCTGCTAAGATTTCAGACTTCGGGTTGACCAAAATATGCCCAATAAATCAGCAGTCCACGTACGTCAACACTGCTGTAAAAGGAACATTTATAATGGTGCAGTTGAAGAGTTTATATCAGAGTTATGTCCCAGGTAGCACTGCCCCCGGTACGATGCATAGCAAATATTTAACATCATACAGCCTATCGTTGATCAATTTGGTATCAGTGTTCAAAATTTCAAACCATATATACAACGGAAATGAACTTTACAACCTTTTCAGATTATATGATAAAACTTGACATTATACTACTCGTGCCACTGACCAACATGTAGCGACATGAAGGAGAGGTTCGTCAGTGTGATGTATCGACATGGAGAGGTTCGTCAGTGTGATGCAGAGATACCCATTATGTGAAAGCAATTGGCTTTAATTGTGTTCTCGAGATATTTCATTAAAGTAAAGGAAAGGAAATAAAAGTAAAATGAAAATAATTTGTGTTCTCAAGTATTTCGGAACTGAAATGAAAGTAAATCAAGTGTTATTTAATATTAAGGTGAAACACTTTACTTCCCTTTTCTTTACTTTTCTTTAACGAAAAAACTTGAGAACACACCGGTATATATCATATGCAATTACAGCAGTAAGCAAAGCTTTTTTATAACATCATAATAACATTCTCATGCAAATATATTACAATTGGGTAAAGAGAGAAGGATTTTTCAAACTAATCTCTTTCTGTCTCTTTACCCATCTTGTTTAGTAATCCTAACAAGACTTCAAAATTTATAGTCTTACAGGACAACCCAAAATGTTTAGACACATAAACATGAACTTCGAACAATGTCAAATATAGTTATTGCAGGACGCTAACAAACAAGCCATCGATGTGATGGAAGATTTGTTCATCGATACACGTCACTTTGCTATTATATTCCGTACAAGTAGCTCACTTTTCAACTTCCTTTCCTAAGCGCAACAGACATCAGCAGGTCCTGTTATGTTAGAAAGAATTAATGTCAAGTTTTTAGAAGACATAAATGCTCAAAAACTTAAAAGTAACTATATCCAACACATACAAACAAAAACTTCTAATACGAGGGGAAATTCTGAAACCCGTTATTTACAATTAACGACAACATTAAGAAATGGGCGGACTTGGATGGTGAGCAAAGGGTCAGGACGTGTTTGGGTCAAAAATGGTACAAATTGTTGGGGGTTAAAGTGGGTGGGATAAGATTAAAGTGCTATGACTCCGGAACCAAGTCATTAGAAAGAAAAAAATATTTTTATTTTATTAATTAAGCAATTTAGGAGCTTTTTATAAATTTGAATACAGTTCAAATAATTTCGACCCATTTGACCAGGTCACCCGTGTTCCTTTTAGTTGATTCCCTTGGCTTAATTCATCTGACCCGTTTAAGATACAAGCAAAACCAAAATTGATCAAGTTATTGTTAAACACAAGGTTTTCAAGATCGGGATCCTACCTAGAATCGTTTTTGTTTTTGCTAGATCGAAACCGTAAAGTCGGATCCGGATCGTAAGATCCTACTATAGTGACATTTTCTTAATAGTCTTTGTAATAGTATGCAAATTTACAAATTATTATACATCATAAACACAAAATTATACGAATGATTCATGAAAATGTTGTCCTAAGTTATGATTATGAAATGTATAAGAAGATTAACACGTTATTTTTTCGATTATATGAAACGCAACCTGTAAATTTGTAGCTTTTTAGTTTGTGGTTCCAAAAAAGTAAGATCGGATCGTAGTAGATCCTAAAATCCTACGGTCAAGATCGGGATCCTATAAGATCTTAAGTATGCAAAGATCCTACAATCGTTTTTGCTTTGCAATATCGTAAAATCGTAAGATCCTAAGATCAGGATCGGGATCTTGACAACCATGGTTAAACATGTCAAAACTGTCACCTCTACTCGGAAAAAAATCGACGCTTTTAGCATCTTTCACATGATAGAGAAAAAAAAAACAATAGTAATCAGTAAAAAAACGATGTGGCTAACCTGAACAGATCCGTCCATCCGAAAACCCCGAAGAAAGTTAACGATTCATGGTTTCTACATTCGAACTCACGTTCATAGCAGTATCAGCAGAATGCTCATCAAGAGGGGAAGCAAGCAGATTATCTTGCGAGCTTTTTCCTTTGAAAGTTTTGGTCAGTTCGTTATTATTAGATGAAGGAGCAGTTCTTTTTAAAGTAGAATCAAACCGATTAAACATTCTCGCAACTCCAGCAATTCCTGCACTCATTTCTCGCTGAACGCCTCTGCTTAGTTCTTTAACTGGACTATCTTTAGCAAGTAATTTCGCCTTTAAACCTTGGGTGCTTTTTGAGATTGATTCCTTATACCTACCGAAGGTATCAAATCATCTCAGAACTCAAAAATAACAGAATAAATAAAACATAAAGTGTGGTGGTACGTAAGAAAAGATTCAAAATTTGCATTACTTGGCTGAAGCAGCAGAAAATTTAGATTTAACAGACTCTGAGAATGCATGCATATCAGCTGCTATTGGTCTTCCAGGGCTACCAGTTGGTGACGGGCTATTGACGACTCTGCAAAATCGTCCATATATGTTTAAAAAAAATACATAATAAGATATTGTTTAAGCAAGTTAGTCTGGATAGCAAGTTAGTCTGGATAGCAAGTTAGTTGAATTGATTTGGGCACGTTAAATATTCAGTAGATTAAATATAAATAAATTGACAATAATAAGGCGAAAAATACACTTCAAGACTTTTAGCCACGGTTCACTTACCATCCCCTTTTAAGCTAATTTTTATTTGACCCATTTAAGATTACAATTTACCGGTATTGACCCATTCATAAGTCGGTCATAAACTCAAAATTTCCACCTCTTAAATGGAACCATCAAATATTAATTAATGGGACATTATAAGAAGCAAATGCTAAAGAAAATACCTGGGCCTATTGGCTGATGAACCCACAGATGGTGAGTTTTGATCAATGAAAGAGGACATCGAACGAGAACTCGAACTATCTAGATTATCATGTGATGAAGCATAGCCTAAACTGTGGAAATCTTCAAGTGAAGTATACATTTCCTGTTCACTTTGCATATCCGCTCTAGGATGAACTCGTGAAGGACCAACTCCAGAAAGTCTTTGTTTGTTCCTTCTGCTACTATAGCGAATGCTGGTTGCAGCAGTCTCAAAAGTCCTCATAAGTTGTTCCTCAAAATCAGAATCAGTGTATCCAACGTCCTGAGATAACATATTTATATGAGAGAACGAGAACGCGAATATAAAAATAAAGAGTGCCACCAATTACTATAGAACGTACATGGTCAACATCAGGGTCCTCGTTTATGTAGCGAACATTGGCCACAGACCTCATGCTTCTTTCACCCTCAACCATAGATAGAAGCTCTTGACTGTGTTTTGACCAATAAACAAATAAGTACTCATATTTGTCAAGTATAGCTGAGATTTGTAAAGTAAAAAAGTACGAGAAATATACATAGAGAAACCATTATTCTAAGTTACAACATAGAGCAGGCCAGGTGACCACTAAGTAGTTTAGGTGGCCTAATCAGACTCTAGGATTTAAGCATGCGGCAGCAATTCAATTAGCAGTTATCAGCATACTAACAGCTTTTTCAGCTTGGAGGGGCCGAGGGGATCGTCCAATACTTTGTGAATAATTGTACGGTTACATAATCAGTCATATTTCACACATTCATATAAACCCACTAAGCTATCTTGGCTAATTAAGCACCAAAAATCACCTATCAGTAGGCAAGGTCAAGTTAGATGAGACAGAAAATCTTAGAAGAAAAGAGAGAAATGGTAGTACACTTCATCCCTCTCCATCTAAACAATTTTACAAAAAGTGAGCTTTAGTGAAAAAATAACCTATAGATATCACAATGACACGGAACATGTTAAGCAATGAATCCAAAGAAACCAGACATAATGAAAATGGTCACTGGAGATATTAGGATGTGACATTAATCTATCCTTAAGTTCTTTCTTGACGAAAATGTGAACATGGAACTTTTAAAGACTTATAACCTATCCTTCCTCCGTAATATCAGCTTAGAAACATAGTACTATTCTGCCTTTCTCTCCTTATTTATAAGACTATAAAATACCCGGCCTTCACCTCACCCACTCGTTAAACGTTAATCATGTGATGTGGATTTGATAAGTAAACCGTCAACTTTAACGTATCCACCTTATATGAATTATCACCGAACATTTATTCTCACATTCCACACATCACAAAATCATCACCGTTTGACACTTAATAGTGGCAGAGGAAAGAACACCCTTGGGGTTGGTTTACCAAGATAACCAAAAGAAAAAAAATTACAAGGTACTTTTGTATTTTGGCTTTGCAAGACTCATATCTAGTTCTGATTGTGTATTTCCATACGCTTTAACAATCAGTCTACTGATGTTTGAAGTCATAGTGAATTTTTCTGAATGTGATATTTCAGTATAGGAGCTCTAGTCAAGTACATTTACAACTCATTAAGTACCAATAGTTTGTACCAGAATAAGTCGAATCAAACAAAACCTTGACTAGTATAGTGTTCTATTTTACTAATATGACACGCTGTACCTGGCTGGATCCTTTAACACGATCGCCTGCCAACAGATTGGGCATTCTTTGCTTCTCTGTGACCTGAAGAAAAGAATAAAAACTAACATAGCTGAGTACGAGAGATAAAACAACCAATATTAGAAAGAAAAGAATGTAAAAAAAAAAGAGATCATACCACTCAAGAATACACTGGAGATGAAACTCGTGCTTACATGTGGTTACCTAAGTGAGGAGAAGAGAGCATAACGGTTAGTGACGGTAACCTATACAAACTATTATGATCAGATGTACACTAAACACGGAACACGCAATTACCAACTCAATAAACAACTAATCTTAGTTAAGTCAAACAATAAACAGCTAAATGTCACGCTTATTTTATTTTCTCTCAAACTTCATGCAGCTTAAGTAATAACTCTTGTGAAATCTTTAAAGAAACACACTGTAAAACTTAAGATAAGTACTTCATACATATTATTTCTTTATGCTTCTCACACATAACTTGACGATTACTAATAAGCAATGTCTCCTTTGACACATACGGATTCACCAAAAAATTACAAAATCCAGTACAGTGTTTGGTACCACCAAAATATCTCAATACTAGTCTTAGGCAAAACGTTGATAACAGACAACGCTAACCGGTCCACACACCCTCTCTAGTCCCTACTTTAAGGACATCGGGAAGGGGCAATGTCGAGCTTATGCTCCGAATCATATTACGAAATATGATCATTTTACGGAGAGTCCTATCCTCGGAAACTATAACAGCAATACCCCATCCCACCCTAGCGGGCTATGGGGAGAGTATTGTAGACAGACCATACCCCTACCTAGAGGTGACCATTTGAAACCCATTGGTTAAACATGGCTCTAGTTAGACAAATATCTACTAGGGGATGGTCTAGTTGGTTATTTGATATAAAGTGCAATTATATAACAATTATAGGCCAAAACCCCATCTACACCGGGACCAAACCCATCTGGACCTGTGACCTGACCCGACCCACCTATTTTGTCACCTCAACCACCCTACCCCCGAGAATAGGAGATGCTTCTAGGAAAACCTCCGGCAATGGCAAGTGCATCTGTGTATACGGTGTTAGGGTGAATGCCATCCTAAGTTCCTAACCGCGCTAAACAAATCTAGATACCAGTCAAACCTTCAACAATAATACGCCACAACTATTTCTATATAGCAGATCACATATATCCTAGTAACAGATCAACCTATATATCTCGCCCTATTCGCAACAAAACTAACGCAAACACTCAAGATTCAGATCATATACTTAACTACAACCACAATGAGATAATCCTAAAACAACAATCAAAGACGATATAAATATATAAAAGTATATGAAGAAAGAATGTATATACGTACAGTTGAAGGGTTATGACAAGAATCAAAAGCATCAAGACATATACTGCAAACATCCTCATTATCGTTATCATCGACATCAACTACTGGATGGGTGTTGATGATGATCAGATCAACTGTTGCTGACGTCATTGATGATGAAGAAGAATCCATTTTTTTAGGAGGGGCTAGAAAACACAGTAAAGGGAGTTTAATACTAAGACGAATAACACGGTTTTGAATAGTCAATAAAGTGTGTGTTGATTTGGTCCGAATGTAACTACAAAGTCAAACAGTTATGTCGGATCTTAACCGGATCAATGTTTGGTAACTTTGGTAAGGTTCAGTTATACACTTTCTTTTTTTTCTTTATGTATCAAAATTATTATTAACTTCAGGATTATTTACTTGTAAATTGGATAAATATGATAATTTAAGATTTACATCGGATAAATTATGGGATTTATTCTTTCTCTAAAAACCGACTTTTTATTGATTGTTTTTTTCCAAAAACCAATTTTTTAGACAAAGAAAAAAAATAAAAGATAGAAAAAGGATAATTTGGGTTTGTTAGTTTTTTTTTCAAATGGGATGGTTGGATGTGTAAAATTTAAAAAACTTTTGGTAGAAATTTATCATATCAAAGATGAGAAAATAAAGAAAAATAAAAAAAAGTGAAATATCTCTTTGTTATGTAAAAGTACCAATATAGCTCTCTCGACTTTATAAAAGTTACACAAATGAAGGGCATATACATGAATCTGTTAGTATTCTATCATTTCCTAATAACGCAAGAACACAATTGATTTAAGTTTATTTGGATCTGATGTTATCTAAGATATGTGAGGGCTTATCCCCACCCTCCATTTCTCTACCATCCAATGGTTGAGATTAAATCCCTATTTTTCACTGTATGAGTATTTTCGCCATTTCATCCGCCCATTATATAAATCTTTTTCTGTTTTAATAAATTTTTATTTAACACACACAAATCGGTGTGTGTTTTCTCTCTCCACCAACCAACACCATATCCATCTACCAACATTGATCCATCATATTCAGCTTCAATCGATCATAAAGAACATCAAAAACATCTAATCGGTCATCGCGAATCGATCTATCCATCATCAAGAATCGATCGATCAACAATCACGAGTCGATTGGTCGATTATCAGGTATAAGTTATTCTTATTTTAGCTTATTCGATGCCAATTAGCTTATAAAGTTATCATCACTTGAATTTATAAGCTTCTAATTAGCTTATTTTGAACGAATTATCTGTATGTATTGTTCTTAATTATATATTAGTGGAGACTTAAAAATAAGCTAGCTTATTAGCTTATTTTGACGAATTATTAGGTTTTATAAGTATGAGAGGTAAGAATAAGCTTATGTTAGTGTAAATAAGATGTATTAGGCATTTTAACTTAGTTGCTTATGTAAGCTATAAGTCTGATGTATCATATATGATACCTCATTTATCATATATGATAGATATATGATATATGATGTATGTGTATCATATATGTGACTAATTTTCACAAAATCTCTTGAGAACTATTCAAACATGTCTTCTATGATATATGATATAGTTGCTGATTACATGTTGCTTAATATGTTTTTTATGTCTTTTATAAATGCAGACTATGTGAACACAACAACGAATGGATGCTGCAATATTCCGGTTGAAGCAAAAGCAAGAGGACGTGCACGCGTATGTGTGGATGTGCGGTTGACAACATGTAGGGAGAAGAAGAAGTCGATTGTTTTTGTTGAAGAAATTTTGTAATATATGTTGTTTTTCAGAAATCACGTATGTTTTATTGATTTATCATATATGATATTTGTAGTTTATATTTTTTATTTAATATATCTTACTACTTTATAAAAGATTTAGACCTTTTTCTATATTTATAAGTCTTAAAATTTTCAGGCTCAAACATTGCTAAAAAAAGAAAGTTATATATGATCATTTTCAACACCAGTCTAGGTTTTAATGCATATAAGTTTTTTCAAACCATATTTTAAATGACAATATGAATTAATAATAAAAAATTTAATGAGAAATTAAATAATTTAATGTGAACTTATGTAACCATTTTATGAGATATTAAATAAGTTCAAGTCATTAATAAATAACTTAATTGAGAAATTATGTAACCATTTTATGAATACATGTAACATAAAACTACAAATAACTTCTTACTGATATACGTTAAAATATCAGTTACGAAATTTAGTATAAAAGGATATCATGATTTATCAAAAGACGAAAAAAATACACACAAAAGATTCAGCCATCAACGTTCCTCGATCGATCAATACTATCCGATTTCTGAATCGCTGCCACCACCACCATTAGGATCCTCACAAACACCGCCGCATATATTGATAATTAGTGATGTTTTAGTTTGGGTGTTTTGGTTGATGTTTTTTTAGTTTCGGTGGCATTTTATGTTTTTGGTTTATTTTGTGAGGTGATTTAAGATGATTTAAATTTTCTTCATAACCACAACCCCACAACCTTCACCACTTCCTCACTCGCCGAGATCATGGGTTCAAGAACATAAAACATAAATAAAGACTTGGTTTTCAAGATCTAGGTTTCGTTCAAAGATACACAAAACTAAACCTACCCCAAACCTTGGTTTTCAAGATCTTTGTTCCAAATCTACGAATCTACCATGTAATCGTGCTTATGTAGGTGTGTTTTAGTTTTCGTGTGGGGTTGACAAGACCAAGAAAAACAAGAACAAGAAAGATGAGGTTGTTGGCTTTGTATGAAAAAAAATTAAGCGGCTATGTCATTATGTGTTATGTGTGGTGAAGTGTATTAGGGTTATGAGATGAGATAAATTAGGGATTGTTAAAATATATCCTAATGGTCGCACAATGGACTCGGGTATAGCTGTTACTTCTAAACTTGTATTGATTTTTTTTCTTTTTTAATGTTGTAAACACATTATTAGTATATCGTTTGCTTTAATGATTTATTATTTAATTAAGTGTCAATAATTGGTTGGTAAATGCATGCGAGTTAAAAGTGTTTTGGATTGTGATCTTTTTTTGGTACAGTTGTATATGACAACTGAATTATGAAAAAAAATAAGTTTAGATTAGTAAGTTGTTACATTTTTATTAATAGTAATCATATTTTGTACTACAACGCAATTGAAAACTTATGACCATGCGCTTCTATAGATAGTTTCTTATTGCGTAAGTTACTCTAACTTAAAACTATCATCATTTGTGATATTACTTTCACGGAACACATATAAACGTAAAACATTACACGCTGTGAATTTTAATTTTAGGGTACCCGCCGCCGCATTGCGCGGGTACCCTGCTATCATATTTGATATGTTTTACACATCAGATATGACGTTTCATGTACTTGCTACATTTATATATGATATATGTTTTAGTTATTTATCACATAATGTTTTAGTGATTTATCATATACGATACTTGTAGTTTACATTTTTACGAGATGCATCATATTTGATATGTTGTATACATCATATATTATGTTTCATAAATGATAATCTATGAAACCTTTTTTTAGTATCGTATATGATAATGCACTATCATATATGGCAGAATTCAAGTGTTACATGCATTATCATATATGATAATGCATTATCATATATGATACTAAAAAAAAGTAAATGATCGATTAACATTACATGCATTATCATATATGGTATGCAAAAGTTACATCCGTAGGTGTTCGTCATTTTCATATTCAACCAAAAATTATAATGATCGAGTAGCATTACAAAGTTAAATCATTACATCATCATACGAAAATTACGAAATGATAAACAAGTCAAATTCCTAAAACAATGGATGTTGATCTCATGCATCAACTTTTTTGTTGCAACCTTGACGCTCGTCATTGTCGTTTACATACACATGATCTTGTTATTTCAGTCGAGAATCCGATGTTCCACTTCTTGTCCTTAAGATGATTTAGTTCTTTAAAATGCATTGAAAACAGCTTTCACTATACAAATAAAAAGATTGTTTTTGGTTTCAACCAGATTATCAAATATGATATATAACAGAAGTTGAATTTCAACCAGATTATCACATATGATATATTACAGAAGCTGAATTTCAACAAGATGATCAAATATGATAATATACACACAACTAACTTTTAATTACCTCCATATATCATATATGATATATTTATCATATATGATGTATGGATGTATCATATTTGATACATCTGTTCACGGTAGCCTACAGTTTTAGCACAACTCTCCTAATAAGTACTTCATATAATATTAAAACTTAAGATAAGTACTTCATATATTATTTCTTTACGCTTCTCACACCATAACTTGACGATTACTGATGAGCAATGTCTTCTTTTACACGTACGGATTCCAAAAAATTACAAAATCCAGTATAGTGTTTGGTACCACCAAATTATCTCAATACTAGTCTTATGCAAAACGTTGATAATAGACAACGCCTAACCTATCCACACTCCCCAGTCCCTACTTTTAGGATAACGCGGAGCCAATGGGGAGCTTATGCTCCGGATCATGTTGCAAAATATGATCATTTTACGGGGAGTCCTATCCTCTGAAACTATAACACCGTAGAGGGTTATGGGGGAGTCCCCTACCTAGAGGTGACAATTTGAAACCAATTGGTTAAACATGGGTCTAGTTAGACAAATATCTACTAGAGGATGGTCTAGTTGGTTATTTAATATAAGGTGAAATTATAACATTTATACGACAAAAACCCATCTACACCTGAACCAACCCATCTAGACCTAACCCATGTTTCTAGAAGACTCATCTAGACCTGAACCCATTTAAATCCAAACCCATCTAGACCCGTGACCAGAACCGACCTGACCCACCTATTTTTTCACCTCTACGACCCTACCCCCTAGAATACGAGATGCTTCTAGGAAGACCTCCGGCAATGGCAAGTGCATCTGTGTATGTTAAGATGAATGCCATCCTAACCGAGCTAAAAAATCTGGATACTGGTCAAACCTTCAATAATATGTATACCACAACTATTTCTACTCCGTCCCAATTTATTAGTCCACTATTGACTTTTGAAGTCTTTTTACTAAACTTTGACCTTAAATTATTATTTTTATGTTATGTAATACTTGATAAAAATTATACCAAATGAAAATACATCTAAAACATAATCCATACATATATTTTGCATCAAGCATTATATAACACAACAATATTAATTTAAAGTCAAAGTTGAATGAAAAAGATATTAAAAGTCAATATGGGACTAATAAATTGGGGCCGGTGGAGTATATAGCAGATCACATATATGATATATCCTAGTATCATATCAAACTACATATTCGCAACAAAACTAACGCAAACACTCAAGATTCAGATTATATCTCATTCTCATGAACATATACTTAGTTACAAACATAATCCTACAACAACAATCAAAGACTATATAAATATATAAAAAGTATATGAAGAAAGTATATATACGGTTGAAGGGTTGTGACAAGAATCAAAAGCATCAAGACATATACTGCAAATATCCTCATTATCATTATCATCAACATCAACATCAACTACTGGATAAATGTTGATGATGATCGGATCAACAACTGTTGATGATGATGTCGACGTCATTGATGACGATGAAGAAGAATTCATGTTTTTAGGAAACACGGTAGAAGAAAATAAACAAGGGAATTTAATACTACGGCGAATAATAACATGGTTTTGAATAGTCAATAAAGTGTGTGAGTGTGGAGTTGGTCCGAATGTAACTACAAAGTCAAACATTTATGTCGGATCACAACCGGATCAATGTGTTTGTGTTTGTTAACTTTTGGTTAGGTTCGGTTATTGAATTTTTTTCTAAATTTCTTTTCAAATAATACCCATTGGTTAAATGTGGGTTAAGTTGGTTAAATATTTTAAGAGATGGGTCTAGTTGGGTCTCCCTTAATATCTTAGATGGGTCTAGATGGGTCAAACAAACTCCTTCTTAAAATTATAGATGGGTTTACTTGGGTCTTCTCATATGTATACATGGGTCTAGATGGGTCTCCCTTAATATTACTAATGGGTCTTAATTGGTCACCCAATAGGTATAGTAATATCAAAAGTGTTTATTCACACGTTTGTCAAATTTTCACACATTTGTCAGTTTTTTTCACCTTTTTTCGATTTTCTCACGATTTTGTTATTCTATCACGTTTTGCCAGTTTTTTCACGTTTTTCACCCTTTTCACGTTTTTTCACCTTTTTCACGGTTATGTATTTTTTCACAGTTTTTTCTGTTTTTCACGTTTTTATCAGTTTTTCACGGTAATGTCTGTTTTTTCACAGTTTGTCTATTTTTTTCACTTTTTTCACAGATTTGTCTATTTTTTCACAACTCTCTTTTTTAAATCTTCATTATTATTACGTTTTCATCAATATATTTTCCATTTTCATCAGTATTTTTACCTTTTCGTCAATAATTTTACGTTTTCATTAGTAATTTGACATATTCATCAGTAAATTTAAGTTTTCGTTAGTAATTTTACGTTTTCGTTAATAATTTTACGTTTCGTCAGTATTTTAACGTTTCGTCAGTATTTTTACGTGTTCGTCAGTATTTTTACGTTTTTGGTGGTAAATTTACGTTTTCATCATAATGTTTACATTTTCAACAGTATGTTTACGTTTTCAGCAGTAAATTTACGTTTTCGTCAGTATTTTTATGTTTTTGTCAGGAAATTAATGTTTTCGTCGGTATTTTTACGTTTTCGCCAGTAAATTTACGTTTTCATCAATATTTTTACGTATACGTCAGTAAATATACTTTTTCGGCAGTATTTTAGGTTTTCGTCAGTTAATTTACGTTTTCGCTAGTAAATTTACGTTTTCGCCAGTAAATTTACATTTTCATCAATAAATTTACGTTTCCGTCAGTAGTTTTACGTTTTCATCAGTAATTTGACGTTTTGATCAGTAATCTTACGTTTTCGTCAGTAAATTTACATTTTCATCACTATTTTTATGTTTTTGTCATTAAATTAATGTTTTCTTCAGTATTTTTACGTTTTTGTTAGTAAATTTACGTTTTCGTAAGTTAATTTACGTTTTTGTCAGTAGTTTTACGTTTTAATCAATAATTTAACGTATTCATCAGTAATTTAACGTTTTCCTCAGTAATTTTTTGTTTTCATCAGTAATTTCCCGTTTTTGTCAGTAAATTAACGTTTTCGTCAGAATTTTTACGTTTTCGTTAGAATTTTTACGTTTTTTTCAGTAATTAAATACGAATGAACACGTTAATTTACTGACAAAACATAAACTAGTGACGAAAACGTAAAAATACTGACGAAAACGTAAATTTATTGACGAAAATGTAAAATTACTGATGAAAACCTAAAATTACTGACGAAACGTCAAATTACTAATGAAAACGTAAAATTATTGATGAAAACCTTAAATTACTTACAAAAACGTAAAATTACAGACGTAAACGTAAAGTTACTGATGAAAACGTCAAATTACTAAAAAAACGTAAAATTACTTATGAAAACGTCAATTTACTAATGAAAACGTAAAACTACTGGCGAAAACGTAAATTTACTGACGAAAACGTAAATTTACAGGCGAAAATGTAAATTTACTGACGAAAATGTAAAAATACTGACAAAAACGTAAATTTACTGACGAAAACGTAAATTTACTGACGAAAACGTAAAAACACTGACGAAAACGTAAATTTACTGACGAAAACGTAAAGTTACTGATGAAAACTTCAATTTACTGGCGAAAACGTAAAACTACTGACTAAAACATGAATTTACTGACGAAAACGTAAATTTACTGACGAAAACGTAAATTTACTGACGAAAACGTAAAAATACTGAGGAAAATGTAAATTTACTGACGAAAACGTAAATTTACTAACGAAATTACTGACGAAAACGTCAAAATACTGATAAATCGTTAATTTACTGACGAAAACTTAAAAATACTGACGAAAACGTAAAATTACTCACGAA
This sequence comes from Glebionis coronaria, assembly GCA_025667525.1. NCBI lineage: Eukaryota > Viridiplantae > Streptophyta > Magnoliopsida > Asterales > Asteraceae > Glebionis > Glebionis coronaria. The sequence goes on from CM046882.1 coordinate 529,016,350, forward strand.
AACGTAAAATTACTGACGAAAACGTCAAATTATTGACGAAAACGTAAAACTACTGACTAAAACGTGAAGTTACTGACGAAAACGTAAATTTACTGACGAAAACGTAAAAATACTGACGAAACGTTAATTTACTGACGAAAACGTAAAAATACTGAGGAAAATATTAATTTACTGACGAAAGCGTAAAAATACTGACGAAAACGTAAAAATACTAACGAAAGCGTAAAAGAGCCGAAAAACGTGAAAAACTGGTGAAGACGTAAAAAACTGACAAAAATGTGAAAAAAAATAAAGAAAGCGAATGATAATGTAAAAAACCCAAACTCCTCTCAGAAACCCATCTAAAACCCCAAAAAACCTATATCTTTTTAAAGACGTACCCATCTGTCCAAACTCATCTAAACCCAAACCCATCTTCCTATAGACCCAAACTCATCTAGACCCATGACCCATCTAGACCCATGACCCAACCCGACCCAACCATTTTGCTACCTCTAATCAGAATATTGTTTACTTGTAAATTGAATAAAGAGAGAATTGCCAAAATCATTCTTGTGGTTTGGTCAAATTGCAAGTTTAGTCCGTCAAGTTTTAAAATTGCAAAAATTGTTCGTTTTACTTGGCCTAATTGCATGTTTGGTCTTTTTATGATCTTAAATGACTAATACCTTCGTCTTCATTCTTTAGTTTTTTGTACAGACAAGAGTATTTTAGTAATTTCATGTTTTAAAAGGATCAAAAGAACAACCTAAAGTTTGCTACACAAACGATTTTTGCAATTTCAAAACTTAACTGACCAAACGTGCAATTTGAACAAACCACAAGGACGATTTTTGCAATTCTCTCTTGAATAAATATGGTAATTTGAGATTTAGATCGGGTGAATTATGGAATTTATACTTTCTCTAAAAACCATTTTTTTATTATTTGTTTTTTTCATAAACCAATTTTTTAATTACTTTAGTTAAGCTATCGGGTTATGATTTAACCGATTATTTGATTTTATGACCGTCATTAATCAGTTTATGGTTCAACACGGTTTTATAGCATTGCTTATACTCATGTTACTCTTTTTTTTCTTTTTTTCATTTAAGATTTTACATTATGTTCGTTAGTCTTACCATAACGAAAAAAGAAGATAGAAACGGATAATTTGTGTCTTTTAAAAAACATTTTAATGGGATGATTGGAAGTGTAAATTCAAAAAGTTTGAATAGAAATTTATCATACCAAAAATGAGAAAACAAAGAATAAATAAAAAAAAAGCTGAAATAACAGTGTCATGCGCAAGTACCAATTGAATGAAGGGAATATACGTGAATCCGTTAGTATTCTATCATTTCCTAATCACTCAAGAACAAAATATATATTACATTCTTTTTCAATTTTTATTAGTTTCATCAAAAGAATAAAAATTTATATATTTTTCTAATAACATTTCCGTTCATATTACCATTTCTTATGAGAAATATGGTGAAGAGCACAAAGCTCTTCGTTTAGGTCTTATGGATGTCATCTCAACGTCACCTTATTTCAGCACGACATACAAAAATATTCCTTTACTCAATATATTTTTCTCTCCTCTTTATTGGGCCCCACCCACCTACTCATTTATTTTATTTTCCATTTTCCACAAAAGAAAATTTATTTCATTAAAATTAAAATTACAAATACAAAAATAAAAATACAATACGATAATAAAAATACAATGCGAAATTAAAAAAATTACGAAAATTAAAAACAACTGACAAATAACTAATAGTAATTATATTTTGCCTCTATTTGTTCTTGATCATTTCAGATCACTGTCGCCTTTGGTTTCAGCAAATCGATGGGATTAATCGTGAGAAACAACAACTCGTTTAGCTCCATTTACGACATTTCTTTTGCTTTCTTTGCCTCGTATGCCGATTTACCAGCTTAGATCTTCTGGCGTAATTCCTCATTTAAAACAACCTTCATAGACCACGAACCACTTCCGCTGCCGCTCTCGGTTGTTTCCGATTTAGTTTCTTGGCGGGTCGGGTTTTACCGAGTGGTCGAGGACGAGCATCATGGCCGAAAACTTCCTTGTGATCATTCGAGTCGAAAGCGTCCGCTACGTCCCATTTTAGGTGTTTTCTGAGCACCTTCTAAGCGTGTTTGAAAACAAACTTTTCCCCCTAATAGCAAGTCGTATATTCGGCCTTCGTAGCATCCACCACATCACCGTTATTTTCACCATTTTTAAGAATTATTCCATTGTAAATAACGTTAATTGAACTTTTGTTGAATTCCTTAAGAATCCGCCCCCAAAAGCGCTTCTTGTTTCGATCATTCCCGTTATCACTGTTCTCCGACACCTCAACCTAGCACTCGCACAATAATTTTTCCTCGTCAAGTGTCCAACGTACGACACTTTGAGTCGGAGCTCCCAAGTCTTCGACTTAGATAGTGTCATCGTCCGCGTCTAAATCAACCATGGGGTGGATGATTTTTTCCGCTTTTTTTCCCTTATGATGAAATTCTTTTTATGGTTGTTGTTATGGTACTTTGAATTGTATTTTGGTGACTTGTTGACTTGGGAAAGCTTAGTATTGGTTTTTAATTTGGGTGTTTATTACCTTGTTGGTGTTGTTGAAAGATTTGTTTGGGTGTCATTTAGAACAAGTTATGAGCAAAATAAGGGTACGGGTATTGCGAAGAGGTTGAGTATTAGCAGGAGTTTGGGAATTGAGACTGTAAAACCCGAATTTTGAAAATGTGAAATTGTCATTTCATTTCATTTTGAAAATATAGTTTTCATTTCATTTCAGAAATTTTCATTTCATTTCATATGTTATAAATGTGAATTTTGAATTAATTAAGAAATATAAATAACTAAAACCTTATGCTAAATAATTTTGAAATTCGAAGGATTTTAACCTAAAATATTTTTTTCCTTAAATAGAAATCCGGATTTTAGGTGTGTTTTACACAAAAAAATATATTTTATTTTTGAAAGTCTAGGTTATTTTAGGAATGAAGTGTGTGAAACACAAAATATCTTTTGATTTTAAGTATTTGGTTATATTAAGAAAGTGTGTAAAAACCTTTTAAACATGTTTCTTTTAAGCAAGGAAACATGCAAAAAACAAAAATTAATTCCCCTTAATATTTTTGAACTGTGAGTTTTTGTTTCATTCCATATATCCTCTACTTTTTTTATTTTGAAGCTTTTCTCTAGTTTTCCTCCATTGAAAAATCTTGGAGCCTTCGATTTTTCTTGCATCTTCTTCCTCCTCCTTTTGTTTTTGGTGTGTTTGGGTGACGTATGGTGATTATCCCATCATCATAACCATCTTATTCATGTAGTTTTTAGTCTTTTAATTCCATGTGTCACCATAAATCTCTTATTTTTTTATGTGTGTGTGATTAGGGTTTTTATATAAACCCTAAAAATATGTTTATGGTGGTAAAGGTTTTATAATAATATTTATAATGAATCTTTTTGTTAAAACAACCCTAAGGGGTCTCTAAAAAGTTTATTAATCATTATTAACATGATATAGAAACCCTGAGATGATTTCGTTGGGTAAAACATTTAATTAGTTAAGGATGTTTGGGCAGTCTGAAATTTAGGGTGAATTAAAAGATATGTAAAATGAGTTTCTCAATAGCTTTTAGAGTGATTCAAATGCCTAATATCAAGTATCTGGAATCTAGTTTTTGGACCTGGTCTCTTTTTATTTTTAAGAGGTGGGAAGTCAAGCTAACTTCTGTTATAAGATTAAGTGTCAAAATCAGATTTTCAGACTGAAAAAATATAAATTGTAGTATAAAAATTTTAAATCTTAAAATATGATGTTATTTATAAAACCACTTCAGGGAGATGTTGTTCATATGTTAGGACATCTCTTATTTTGTTTTTATGATTTATGGAGTTGTTTAAATTGGTCAAACATGTTAATGTTTTTTGTATGTTTCTACCAGGACTATTTTTGGGCTAGTCTTGGGTTTGTGGGTCATAGCATGGGTTAAATGATGAAATGGCTTAAACCCATTTACAGAGGCCTTTTAGACTCATATGAGAGTCTCCTTGATTTTTATAAATAAATAAGGGAACTTAATGATTGGGTATTCATGTAGTAACACTTACCTTAAATACCGGCATAAAATCAGTATTAAGAAAACAATGGTTTTAAGTAGTGTCAACCACCTATGATTGGAGACTTTAGTAGTGTGAGTCTATATATGGTAAGTATTATATATGGAAACATGTTTTTTTAAATCCGGTGACGCGATTTAGGAAAACCGTGTACTAATGACCCTAAATGGGGATCGTTCTCAAGGAGGCTTAGTGTGTGTGTAATGAATTGATTATATTTGTGATTATATTTGTGAGAAAGAAAAATAGAAATGCGATTAGAAGAGAATGACGGTTACGAAGACGGATTAAACTAAGTCAAAAAAGGTGTACACGTAAAACCGTAAAAAGCACTAAAATTAAAATTTTACCCTAAAAATTCCTAAAAATCACTAAAAATCCACAATAATATTCTAAGAGTTTACAAAAAATCCAAACTTGCCAAAACCTTTTAATTAATTAAATAATGACTTTTTAATGCTAATTAAAGCCCTAAAAATCAATATTAACTATTAAAAAGTCCACAACAAGATCTTAAAGTTTGTAAACCTAAAAAATACCCTAATTAAGCTAAAAAGTATTTTTCAAAATTTTAAAACCACTAAAAACTATTTTTAAACAATTAAAAACTACTAAAATCAATTAAAACTTAAATTAATTCTAGAAAATAATTAAAAGACTCTAAAAATATTTAGAAAGTTGCAAAATTCCTAATTAAGTGTCTACAATCTAGGAAAAATATAAAAATTAGAAAATCAGACTTTTAATTTTTAACAATAAAATAATATTAAAATATTATTAAAAATCCAAAAATCATAAAAAATTCTAAAAACTTGCAAACTAGCTTAATTTAACCTAAATAACTCAGAAATGAAAGTGAAATTACCTAAATACCCTTAATGGGCCTAGAAAATGGGTTAAACCCAAAACAGATCCTTATTGGGCCAAATTTGGGCCCAATATAAAAAAGTGTCCAAAATAAGCCCAAAAAGCACTACTTGACTCAAAATTTGATTTTAAACAACTTTTTTTAAAGGCCCAAAAGCTGAAAGTGTGAAATAAGCTAGCTTATACCAAACAACTTATTCTTAATGGGCTTTTTGGCCCATTAAGCTATAAGCCAATGCCATAAGCTGAAATTAGACACACAAGCTTCTTTTGTCCTAAATAAGACTTCTGTAAAAAGAAATTTGAAATAAGCCCAAGGAATAAGCCTGAAAATGCAATAAGCAATCTACAGAAAATGACAAAATAGTCGTTTTTGAGTTCTAGGCCACCCCAAGTGCTGATTCAAGTTTCTATAGCTTTAAAATGACTTAATTAAGCAAAATCAACAAAGAGTTTTCAAATAAGCTGACTCAATAAGCTGGAGAAAGCAAATAAGCACTTATGTAAAAGTCAAATAAGTTGTTTTTCTAGTAAAAAGTCAAAGTCAAAGTCCAATAAGCTCCAGTCTAATCAAATGGGTCAAATAATGAAGATCTATCACAAAAAATAAGTTGTTGCAAGTCTGGATAAGCTAAAATGGCTTATTGATAAGCTGAGTTCATTTTTACACTAGTAGGGGCTAGTTTTGGGTGTTGAGCAGTGGAAACTTTTTCCACTGCTTGACTTGTTTGACTTTTTGTCTTTAGTGACTTTTTTGGAGATTCAGATTACACAAAGGCACCCAAATGATCTTTGGATCAAAAGGAGTCAAGAACAATCAAAATATCACAATCACAAACACCCAATTGATACAGTTTAATCAATAAAGTACCAGATGTTGCACAGACATGAACAAGTAAGCAGTTTAGGTTCAAAAAGCAATTTTAGAACAAATCAGCCAGCCATATTCAACCAAATGCATACACAAGCTATATTAAACTCAAATAAGCAAGTCTAAACAGGTTTCATGCAATTATTTAAAGAATTAAGCAAGATTCAAGCTAATGAATGTTACTGATGAACACTAACACAAGCAGTTTTTCACTTTGCTGATGTATTTGATACACAAGCCAAATTTAACACCTCAGATCTATCAAGTATGTTATATTAATGATGTTTAAACAGATTTTAACCCTAAACATGCATAAACTCTAGGTTTTCCCAAAATTTTAGGTCAAAAACAGTCAAACTCAATAAGTTATCGCACAATCTTTGATTCAAGGTTTCAAACCACAAAACTTGCAGCAAAACACTCTCAAACAAGTGTATATCAGATATAGAGCACAAATATTAACTTCCACAAACACAATAACAAGATGTAATCACAAACAGGTAATCCCAAACACCCCTTTAACTTTTCAAATCCAAATTTAAACAAGAAAAAGTGAGATTTTAGACCACCCAAGTGCTGATTAACACAATAACAGATGAGAACAACAGATTCAAGCAAGATTAAGCCACAAAATACACAAGAGCATAGGCAACACTCAAATATCACAAATATCCAAAATATTTTCAAATTTTGAGATTAAGGGTGTGTACCTCATGGATGTACATCCACACCCACGAATTTTGAGCTTATGTGCTAGCAAGAACAAGCACAAGCTTCCACAACAAAGCCTGCTAAGAATCAACAAAGTTAGAAGCACAATTATAAAATCAGAAAGATGAAAAATCCTTGATTGATGCAACTCTTGTCCTCCACACTTGATTATCCCCAAGTTATAAGCTTCACCACACCTTGATAACACAATATTAGGATGTTATGATCAGCCCTATAGCCCAAGAATTCCAAGATAGACCAAGAACTTAGCAAAATATCAAGAAAATGAAGAAAATGTGCAAACTTTTGCACACTCCTCTTTTGAAAACAGGTTTTTTGATTCAAATTCAGTAAACAAATAACATAAACAAGCATAAAATGAGATGGCACTTGGTCTTTCTTCAACACACTTAACACAATTTCATTAATCTGAAAATAGGATTTATAAGTGTTTGAACAAGGAAAAACCAAAAGCAAACGTAAATGTTAAGACCTAATGCCTTTATATAGGCTACAATGAGACTAAGGAAGCTAAAAAATAACATAAACCCTAGTTGTGAAGTCCCAAAAATGCCCTTGGAAAATTTGAATATCTTGAAGATCATGTGACTCTTCTTGGCTGTTTGCATGAGTTGGCAGATGGAAAGTTGATCAAAGGGCTCACAAAGAAGCTTAAAATGAAAGCTGAATGAGGATGGTTGGATGGCTGTCATCTGTTTGGCGTTTTGTTCCTCCTTGGTGCAGGGGAATCTTGTGTGGGACAAGGGAGTGAGGTGGCAACTGTTTTTAAGGTTGGTTTGTGTTAACATGGTCATCAATCACTAATCTGCACATTATTGAGGTTTAATTATAAGTAATTAAGAAAACCCCAATTGTGTTCTTGGTAAATAGTTGAATGTTTGATCCGGATTAGTGTGGGATTTATTTAAATGTTGTGTTAAGGCGCCAAGATTAATTAAGTAATTAATCTGGTGAGTGGAGGATGATGTGGAAGAAGAGTGAATGGTGATTGGTGGAAGTGGTGAGTGGGGTGAGGTGGCAACCTTGGGTTGGTTAAGGTAAGTTTGGCTGTCTGCCAAATTAAGCCCTCCTTCTCTTCTTCTCTTGTCTTTTCAGTTTAAATAGCTATCAACGCCAAAACTCTTCTTATCAACTTTTGCCTTTTTACACTTTTGCCCCAAAAACTTTTGTAAAATGATTTCAGGGGTAATTCTTGCCAATCTTGGATTCTTGAAGGACTGGTTTGGTATTTTCTTCAAGGATTATGGTCTAAACTTGTATGATTGACATCTTGGAGGACTGAAATTGTCAAATCATATTTGATGAGGGACCATTTTTTCCAAATGTTGAAAGTCAAGGGTCCCTTTGGTAATTTTGGGATTTTCAAAGGACCAAACTTGTAATTTCTTGTACTTTGAAGGACTTCATGATGTATTTGACTTTGTGGAGGATAATGGTTGACAATATAGCTTTGTTGAGGGGCTAAACTTGCCAATTTTTCAAAGTGGAGGGCCCTTTTTATAATTTTGACAAACTTTAGGGACCAAACTTGTAATTATGAAGATACAAGGGTATAAAGTGTCAATTCTTCCATATTGGAGGACCCTTCTTCATAATTCTTCAAGTCTTCAAGGGTTTTCTTGGGAAAATTCTTCATTAGGGCTTGGTTCATTGTGCGGCTTCGTTTCCCGTGTTCGTTTTTGCATGATTCTTATGATCTTTTGTCATTACCTCAATATCCGTACCTAAAATACACAAGCAACAAACACAAGCACATATATGTTGATCCCAAACTTAGATCGATTAGCTTTGTGTATACGAGATTAGATCAAGTATAACACGTAGAGAAACCTTTGCTTATGAATAAAGTAACAAAGTGTTATGCGGAATTAACACTTGATCTAAAACACAATGATGTTAAACAAACTTTCACTTGTATTAGAATAATCGTGTTGATTACAATGAAAGGTTTAACTTGCGAATACTATGAAAACTGATATTAAACATTAACCTAAAAGATCTTCTTTTATAGAACAAGAAGTCTTGTACAATAAGCTACGAATCAACTATTCTAGGTAAAGATAAACATAGAAAATACATTGTCGTCTCTATCCTTACTAGAAGTAATCTAGAACATAATAAACGTGTAGCTCACATCTTCCATCAGTGCTTGTCTTCAATCTATCAACGCTTGACTTTAACTTGTCAACGCTTATGCTGTCAGCGCTCACTTTGCTCTTGTCAACGCTTAAGTTGTTCTTGTCAGCGTTCAAGTGTTCTGGCCTAGATTTATTCCCAACAATCCTCCCCTAAACTTGATATCCACTCTTATGATCAAGTTTCTGAATAAACATTAAGAACTTGGAGGAGTCTGACAAACCTTATCATATTGGTAATAAATAAATCTGATCAAATTCTTTGCCACATCACTTGTATAGTCTATCTCCAACTGGGTGTCCTTCATCTTCTCCAAAACAGCCTTGGATATGAAATACTGAGCATCTACAAGTAAATACTCAGCAAACTTTGTAGAACTCAAATGGTATACACCAGCAGCTGAATATAACCTCCATTGAAGACCACTGAGGTCATCTTCAAGATCCTTCCATATTTCATGATCTTCTTCTTTTGTCCCACACATTCTTTTGAATGTGGTCCAAAGTTTTATTCCATTGGCTGAAGTTGGTGCTTCAGCCTCATACTTGGTCTCTAACAACCTCCAAAGGTCTACCAAGTCTTCTCTGTCACAACTTGCAAATAAAGATATGAGAGTGGTAAAAGTGTGTACCTCCTTGCCAAATCTTCCAATTTTCCAGAATCCACATTCATCTTCCTCATAACTTACAATTGGATTCCTGGAATCTAATGGTAACACATGAACCATATCTGAAGCTTCTAATGGTGAGAGCCTAAGGCTCTTTCTAATGATTGCTTCACTTGGATACAGTTGAGACATATCTTTTGGAAACTCAAGAATAAATCCCTTCTTTACTGGTCTAGGAACTATCATAGCTTTCTTGATTGCCATCTCTTCTGCAAGTTGCTCCTTTCTTTCATCTGAAAGAAGTCTGAAAGTATTTTCTTCTTGCACTTTCACCCAAATAGGATAAGCCCTATGTTCCAACTCATCAAATGTCAAAGCCTTCAGCTTCTGATGTGTCCATCCAACTCCATGACATTTGAGCAACATAAAGTAGAGCTTCCTTCTATCCCTTTTCAATTCAGAGAGAATGTTGCTTGCCCTGTACTTCAACATCACCTTACAATCCTGCTGAACTCTAAGAAGAATTTCCAAACCCCATATTTGATCTGAAATGGTCAAGTCTGGATTATCCATACAACTTTCTTCCCAAGAATTGTACATCTGAACTACCTCTGGCATATCAAAATCAATTTGCAACTTCAAATCTCTCAGCCTTTCCTTAGCAAGCTCATCACCATACTCAAGTCTTTCTGGTTCAACAATCATCACACTTGAATCTGAGCTAGCTCCATCACTTTCTTCTTCAGAAGTCACAACAAATGGTGACTTTTCCTTCTCACCTTGTTCCATCATTTGCTCAGCCAATCTTCTATCAAATTCAACCTGAGCTGCATTCTTTGGAACAATTTCTTCTACCAACTTACCCTTACCCTTATCTGTTGGTTCAATTGTTAGTAGGGTAAATGATAATACCTGAGTAGGAACATCTTTGATGATAGATGATGACTGGAATACATCACCTCCATATGCAGATCTGTCAACGCCCAAATTTCCTCTATCAGCGCCCAAAATATTTCTGTCAGCGTCCAAACTTGCCTTGTCAACGCTCAAATATTTTCCCTCAGCGCCTTGTGTAACCTCTCTCAGCATATCTGTAAATGAGAAATTTAAATTTGTTGGAGAGATTAAGGACGTATCAAAACCTTTTTGTTCCTTTAATGTAGTAAGAGCTTCAGCAATATCCAATGATTGACCATCTTGACTGCTCTTATCACTCAGATTTCTTGCTTCCTCCCCTTTGGAAGACTCCTCCATACCTCCCCTTGAATGAGCACTCTCTAAAACAACAATCCTCTCCCTCAATTCTTTGAGTTCAAGGCCTTGGTTACTGACAATTTGTACCAAGTCTGCATTTTGCTTTTGCAAGCTAATGCAGACAGCCGTCAATTCTAAAAGCGTCATTGGTTCCAGTCTGCCCTCTTCCAAAATGGGGATTTGACCTCCCAAGTCAGGTTCATTGGGCATGGATGAGGACTTAATTATGTTGGGACTGTCTTGACCAGCATCTAAGCCTGAATCAATAGCCCCAGCCTCATCCAGGTCACCAGCCACACTTGTGGTGGTGGTTCTCTCTGCTACATGGCTAGGACCACCAGAGGAGAACACTCCAGCAGTCCTTTGGCGTTTAATCAACCTATATTCTGGTGGTGTGGAAGATGGTGTAGAAGAAGGTGTAGATGTGGGTTGGTTAAGGGGTGTTTGGGATTGTGATGGTTGGGTGTCAGCGGTGGAAATAGGCATATCAACGCCCACATTAGATGTGTCAGCGTCAAAGGGATTTTGGTCTATTTGCATTTGGTCAGGTGAGGGTAAAGGTTCAGGGATAGGTTCAAGTTGTGGTTGAGGGTCAATATGAGGTTGGGGGTCTGGTTGGGGTTGTGCTGCTGCAATAACAGCAAGCATGGCTGGGGTTAATGGTAGGTCTCTATGAGGTGGTGAATTCATCTTGGTAAAAATAGCCTTCTTTTGTTCAGGGATCTTATAAAAGTCATTGTGATCCCTTGAACAATATCTTTGAGCATCAAAAACCATTTGCAGAAAACGGGGATAAGCTAAAGTCATTTTTGTCCCCTTGTTTTTACACATTCCTTCAAAAATCATTTTAGACCAATTATAATTTTGCCCTGTTGTAATACACACAATAGCAGATGCAATGGATCTATTGATCTCATTGTGTGCAGTACATTTGGGACTCAAACATTGAAGGAGAATGTGAATTAGGTACTTCCAGGCTGGGGGAAATTCCTGCTTATGGTACTTATTAAGAGTACCTTCATCAGGAATAGGGTATCCCAAAGCCCTAAGCCCTTGTTCTATTTCAGATATGGGAAGCATGGTTATACCATCAGCATCATTAAGATGCAAGGCCTGGCGTACCAAGGCCTCAGTAACCACCCAAGGTCTCCCATGTACAATAGAAGTCAATGTTGTCACTCCATTAACTGTTGAGGAACTAACAGTGTTCCAAAACTGTTTAATGTGTGTGACTGGAATGAGTGGGGCATGAGAAAGAGCATACCTTAATGGGGATGCATTCAAATACTCCACCATCTGAGTGTATTGAGGGAACAAAGTATTATCAGCAACAAGATAAGCAATCATGTTGTGTTGAGACTTGAACCCCAAATCCAATTCTGCTGAGTTAAATCTTGGTGCCATTGATGAAAGCTGTTAATTTGATGTATAAAAGATGAAGGTTGATAAGAGAAAAATTGTTAGACAAGAATTATAGATACCCTGTTTAAAATAGGAGCCAAATTTATAGGAGTGGAGGAATGCACGTGATTGGCCCAAAAATAGGCAAAGATTTTCAAAAATCAATCATGAAAATATTAAAAAAGTTTATAAGTTATCCCATGCATTTAATGAAAGTAACAACTCCTAAAATTACGGCTTGAAAATATGTCAAAAAGTTACAACTGGGTAGGTCCCATTGTTTGTCAACGGTCAAATATAACCCATCAACGCCCAACGGCTATAATCTTGTCAACGTTCGCCTAAAGCCATGTCAGCGTCCATTTTGGTCACAACAACGCTTGGAAAAATCTTGTCAGCGTCCAAAAATAAAATTGTTTTAAAAAGTGAAAAATGACCTTAACAAGTAACTTATCCTAGAGAAGATAATCAAAAGCTGATAATTATCATAGGGCGGCAAGCACTGTCCAGTTATGCACACTTGCATAAGCAAGATAGACATAACAGTCCTCTAGTGTCCCTTGCTAACCAAAATTCTTAACAACCAAGTTACCTCATAAAATCCTTGTTACTCCCAGGTAAAACCCATATCAAAAGGATTCCCAAGCCTTCCAACAGACCACAACCAATTCTAGGCCAAAAATGTCTTGGCAGCATGCAAAGTTGATATACTATGCATGCTACAGTGCCTCATGGTTTAGTAAAACTAACCCATACTCACCAGTGGACACAATCTAGAATTGTGATGAGAGTATTCTAAGAATACCCAAGAGTCTTAAAGGTTCCTTAAACCTCCCCTCAAACTATGATACATGAGTTCTCAAAATATATATATGAACACTAAAAATTTATGTCAAGATAGGAATATAATTATTCCAACCATCATCCATAAACAAAACATGTCCAAATAGCTCTTCAAAGATCCATAAGCAACTCTGTATCCAATGGCATAAAGCTACCATTACCTGCACATTTAGATGAAAAACCACAAAACTAACATTTGTTGCTGACAGCGTCCCGACAACACGTATCAGCGTTGAAGGAACTCTTGTCAGCGTTAGACAATAATATCTCCAACAACGGCAAAATAACACTTGACAGCGTTACATTTACCTTTGTCAGTGTTAGAAAAATAATGTGGAAAATCTAAATCATCACAAAGACCAATAACAATGCATTATCCTGTACATACTTTTACAAAAAGATTCCAAAACACATATTAAGTGAGATTAACCATTCCAATATTTGTTACCAAATATTGAAATCTTCCAGCATCAAAAGGTTTAGTTAATAAATCAGCCACATTGTTCTCTGTGTCTACCCTATCTGGTTGTATTAAACCTTTCTCAAAGCAATCTCTGATAAAATGATGTCTAATTTCTATGTGTTTGGTTTTAGAATGATGTACAGGATTTTTAATAATGCATAAAGTACTGTTATTGTCTACAAAAATCTTGGTATGCATAAAATTATACCCATAATCCAACAGCTGGTTCTGAATCCATAAGACTTGTCCACAACAAGCAGCTGCAGCAACATATTCTGCTTCAGTTGTAGAGTTGGCCACCACTGTTTGTTTCTTGCATTGCCAAGATATTAATCTGATCCCAAGAAATTGACATCCACCAGTTGTGGATTTCCTATCAAACTTGTCACCACCATAATCACTGTCTGAATATGCAATAAGGTCCAATGGAGAATCTTTTGGGTACCATAATCCAAGATCTGGATAACACCTTAAGTACCTAAAAATTCTCTTCACAGCAAAAAGGTGACATTCTTTGGGAGTCACTTGATGGCGTGCACATGCACACACAGCAAACATGATGTCAGGTCTTGAGGCTGTAAGATACATCAATGATCCAATCATTGATCTATAGTGCCTAACATCCACATCCTTTCCAGCTCCAATTTTTCCCCAAGGGTGTTGCCTATCCATAGGAGTGGAAGCCTCCTTTTCATGTGGAGAAAAACCATATTTCTTCAAGATTTCAGCTACATACTTATCTTGTGAGATGAAGATACCATCTTCTTTCTGCTGAACTTGTAAACCTAGAAAGAAGTTCATCTCACCCATTGCACTCATCTTGAATTTATCTGTCATGAGCTTGGAAAATTCCTCACTCATTTTTGGATCAGTAGACCCAAAAATGATGTCATCAACATAGACCTGCACAAGTAACACATGTTTTCCTTTCTTCTTTGTAAACAGTGTCTGATATATGGTGCCCCTCTTGAAACCATTTTCCACCAAATAGGTGGACAATGTACCATACCATGCTCTTGGGGCTTGATGAAGTCCATACATTGCTTTCTTCACTCTATAAACCTTGTCTGGATTCTCAGGATCTTCAAAACCAGGAGGTTGCATGACATATACTTCCTCAACAATTGTCCCATAGAGGAAAGCACTCTTCACATCCATCTGGTAAACAGTAAAATTCATACAAGAGGCATAAGCTAGAAAAATTCTTATAGCTTCAATTCTTGCAACTGGTGCAAAAACTTCTTCATAATCAATTCCTTCCTCTTGTGTATAACCCTGAGCTACCAAACGTGCCTTGTTTCTGACCACAATGCCTCTTTCATCTTTCTTGTTCCTTAGAACCCATCTTGTCCCAATTGGTCTCACATATCTAGGACAATCAACCAGCTCCCAAACATCCTGTATAGCAAATTGGTGAAGCTCATCCTGCATTGCTTCCACCCAACTTGGTTCTTTGAGAGCATCAAAAATCTTCTTGGGTTCTTCCTGTGACAGAAAACAGGCAAACAAGCATGCTTGTACAAGAGGGGTATCAACCTTCTTGTGTATATTGGCAATAAATCCACCAAGACCTTGATGGGATCTTCTTGTCTGAACTGGAGCCATAACATCACCAATGATTTGAGATGTGGGGTGATCCTTAGCTGTGGAAGTGAGAACTCCTCCTTCAAAAAGTCTGGTGTCCTCAACTTCACGCTCCATGTTGCCAATATCTTCTTCAGATTCTTCTTGATCAACAGAAATCTCTTCATGGACATTAGAAGGTCCACCCTGTTCAAAATGGGAAGAGAAAAGCTGTGTAAAGGTGTCTCCAAAGTCTGATCCTTGTTTATCAGCGTTTGGGCTAACAACGCTTGAACTGGTGTTGTCAGCGTTGGAGCCATCAGCGTCTGAATTGGTCGTGTCAGCGCTTGATTTCCCTTTGTCAGCGCTTGAAGAATCATGCATGTTTGTAGTTGGTGGTATTTGAACACCACCATTATCTTTCCTTGCAGCAGTAGCAGCAGCATAATACTCATCTGTCCATATAGGAAGTGTAACAAATTCTTGTGTGGGAGATGATATAACTGCTGGTGGTCCATCCTCCTTAGCAACCTGGATACCTGAAACATTACCAATTCTCTTTTCCAAACCACTTGAAGTTACCTTCACAATGTCTGGATCAGTAACAGGCATATAATTTAAAGCTCTAGACAAAGGTTCTAAGTCAAACAACCAATTTGGACCACTCTCAGGATCACTAGGTTTACTTTCTAAAAACCTAACATGTACCTTTTCAAGTATACGTTTTTCCTTTTTAATGTAAACCCTATATCCTTTACTCTGCACTGAATAACCCATGAAGTAGCCTTCATCACCTTTTGAATCAAATTTACCTAGGGCCTCACTAGTTTCTAACACAACTACATGACAACCAAATGGCTTGAGAAAGCCAATATTGGGCTTCCTTCCCCAAAGTAATTCATAAGGTGTCTTATTATGTATCTTGTTGACCAATGCCCTATTTTGAACATAACAAGCTGTGTTAACAGCTTCAGCCCAAAAGGCTATAGGAAAGTGGGCATCAGCCAACATGGTTCTGGCTGCTTCAATAAGGGTCCTATTCTTCCTTTCAGCAACTCCATTTTGCTGTGGGGTTCTAGCTATGCTAAACTGCCTAGTAATCCCTTTCTTGGCACAAAAATCATCTAACAACTGATTTCTAAACTCTCCCCCATTGTCACTTCTAATAATTTTGACCTCATTACCATTTTTCTTTTCTATTTGGGTAATGAAATTAATCAGACTTAGGGCAGTTTCACTTTTCTTGGCTAAAAAGAAAGTCCATGTAAACCTGGAGTAATCATCAGTAATGACAAAACAATATGATTTACCCTTCAAACTTTCTATATTAGTTGGACCAAAGAGGTCCATATGCAATAAGTGAAGAGGTTTAGAACTAGAGTGCACCTGTTTAGACCTGAATGAGACCTTGTGCTGCTTGCCCTTAAGGCATGCAACACAAGAGTGGTCATTGTGGAAAGCCTTTTCAGGCAAACCATCAACTAAACCAAGTCTCACAAGCCTATTAATATTCTTAAAGTTTATGTGCCCTAATCCCCTGTGCCAAAGATTACTTTCATCTACTGAGGCTTTAGCATACAGACATGACATTTTATTATTTACCTTAATTCCATTAAGATTCACATTATATATGTCTTTATGCCTTGGTGTTCTAAAATCTATGTATTTCTCCTCAGGGAGCTTATAATCTTTGCTTAACACCAAGCACTCAGTATCTGTGAAAAGAACCTTATTTTTGTTATCACACACCTGTGATACACTAAACAAATTATAATCCAGATCTTTCACCAAGAAGACATTATCAAACCTTAGATTGTTGGTGACAAGTGTTGATCCCAAACTTAGATCTATTAGCTTTGTGTATACGAGATTAGATCAAGTACTACACGTAGAGAAACCTTTGCTTATGAATAAAGTAACAAAGTGTTATGCGGAATTAACACTTGATCTAAAACACAATGATGTTAAACAAACTTTCACTTGTATTAGAATAATCGTGTTGATTACAATGAAAGGTTTAACTTGCGAATACTATGAAAACTGATATATGACTTTAACCTAAAAGACCTTCTTTTATAGAACAAGAAGTCTTGTACAATAAGCTATGAATCAACTATTCTAGGTAAAGATAATAATAGAAAATACAATGTCGTGCTTATCTTTACCATACATAAATAAAGAAACAAATAAACAAAAGATATTCTATCAGTGTCAATCTTCAAGGCTGTCAGCGTTGACTTCTATCAGCGTCCAAAGTCAATCTATCAGCGTTAACTTTCTTCTTATCAGCGTTTGGTGATCTGACCCATATTTTATTCCCAACAATCCTCCCCTAAACTTGATATCCATTCCAATGATCAAGTTTCTGAATAAAAACTAAAGGCTTAGGAGGAATCTTTCAATAACTTCTTATGTTGGTGATAAACATATCTGATCAAGTCCTTGGCCACATCACTCGTATAATCAATCTCCAAGGGTGTCTCTAGCATCTTCTCCAATACTTCTTTGGACAAGAAATAGTCAGCATCCACAAGCAAATATTCTGAAAACTTTGTAGAGCTCATATGAAATACACCACAAGTAGAATATAGCCTCCAATGAAGATTACTGAGATCATCTTCAAGATCCTTCCAAATGGCAGGATCTGCTTCTTTTGGACCACACAAAGTCATAAATGTGTTCCAAAGTCTTATTCCATTAGCTGAAGTAGGTGCTTCAGCTGTATACTTGGCCTCTATTAACCTCCATAGATGCACCAAGTCTTCCCTGTCTATGCTTGCAAATATAGAAATAACTGAAGTGAAAGTATGTACCTCCTTTCCAAATCGTCCAACCTTCCAAAATCCACACTCATCTTCATCAAAACTGATGA
The DNA here is from genome assembly GCA_025667525.1 of Glebionis coronaria. Lineage (NCBI taxonomy): Eukaryota > Viridiplantae > Streptophyta > Magnoliopsida > Asterales > Asteraceae > Glebionis > Glebionis coronaria. The sequence continues at coordinate 529,034,085 of CM046882.1, forward strand.
TTGGATTTCTGTCATCTAGAGGTACCACATTTACCAAATCTGAAGCTTCCAAGGGAGAAAGCTTGAGATGCTTCCTTATAACACCTTCAGTTGGAAAATACACATCCATGTCTTTAGGAAATTGAAAAGGATCTCCTTTCTTCACTAGTCTTTGAGCAATCCTTATTTCCTTTTGAATCTGCATCTCTTCTGCAAGCTCTTGTTTTCTTTCTTCTGAAAGAAATTGGTAGACATTCTGTTCTTGCACCTTCCTCCAAATAGGATGTGCCCTATACTCTAATTCCTCAAAAGACAAGGCCAGCAACTCCTTTGATGTCCAATTAGGCTGATGACATCTAAGCAACTTATAGTACAACTGCCTTCTATCTCTTTTGAGCCAGGTCTTGACCTCTTGTGCATTAAATCTCATAATCACCTTTATGTCTTCTTGTACCCTAAGAAGAACTTCCAACCCCCAAATTTGATCTGATAAACTCATACCTGGGTTGTCCATCACCTGATCTTCCCAAGCATGATACATTCTGGTGATTTCTGGTAGGTCCCAATCAATCTGATTCTTCAACTCACTCAACCTTTCCTTTGCTAGCTCATCCCCATATTCAAGCCTCTCTGGATCTTCAATAAGTTGAATGCTTGAATCTGAGCTATCACCTTCTTTATCATCACCACTTTCCTCCTCACTCTCAGAAACAACAAATGGTGATCTTCTACTCCTCCTCAAATCTCTTTCCACAAGTTGTGCAGCCAACTGTTCATCAAATGCTATTTGTGCTGCATCTTTCTTTGGAACATCTTCTTCAATCAAAATACCTTTACCTTTGTCTTTTGGATCAATAATTGGTAAAGTAGAAGAAGAAACCTGTGTGGACACATCTTTGATAATTGTTGATGGCTGGAATACATCAACACTACCTGCAACTTTGTCAGCGTCCAAGTTGCTCCCATCAGCGCCACGATTACCTTTATCAGCGCTGGATGTGTCAGCGTCCAAACCTGTATCAGCGCCCAATGTTTCTTTGAAAGATCCTTCCAAGTTCTTTGGTGTCATCTTGGATGTATCAACAACTGGGTGCTTCTTCAAATTGGTGAGAGCTTCAGCAATCTGCAAAGATTCACTAAATTGTGAACTCTTTTCTGAACTCTTCTCACTAGCTGTATGAATCAACTCATCCTCCTCATCCTCTTTATCCTCCCCTTTGGAAGATTCCTCCATTAGACTCCTGCTACTTGGATTCTCCAAAACAGTTACTCTTTCCCTCAAAGCTTGGAGTTCTCGTCCCTGTTTGTTGACAGTTTGTACAAGACTGACATTTTGCTTTTGCAAGCTAATGACAGCCGCCGTCAATTCAATTATGGTCATAGGTTCCAATCTGCCCTCAGCTAGAATGGGGATTTGACCTCCCAAAATAGGATCATGGGGCATGGATGAGGTCTTAATGATGTTAGAACTGTCTTGACCAGCGTCTAAGCCTGTGTCAATAGCCCCAGCCTCACCCATTTCACCAGCCACACTTGTGGAGGTGGTTCTCTCTGCTACAAGGCTAGGATTACTAGAGGAGAACACTCCAGTAACCCTTTGGCGTTTAGTCAACCTAGATTGTAATGGGGTAGAAGATGAAGTAGATTGTGTGGGTGTGGGTTGATTAAGGGGTGTTTGGGATTGTTCAGGAAGTGTATCAGTGTTGGGATTGGCTGTGTCAGCGCCCACAATTCGAGTGTCAGCGCTGGGTTGGTCAATGTCCATGTTTTCTGGTGAAGGTGATGGTTCATGAATAGGCTCAAGTTGGGGTTCAGGGTCTGGTTGTGGTTGAGCAGCCTGAATTACTTCAAGCATGGGTTGGGTAAGAGGTATGGGGTCGTTTGTGGAGCTCATTTTAGCAAAAATGGTTTTCTGTTGTTTAGGGATCTCATAAAAAGTGTCATGATCCCTAGAACAATATTCTTGTAAATCAAAGACCATTTGCAAAAATCTAGGGTAAGCCAAAGTCATTTTACTTCCCTTGTTTTTACACATCCCTTCAAAAATCATTTTTGAAAAATTATACTTAAGCCCACGTGTTATACAAACCAAAGCACTTGCAATTGACCTGTTTATCTCATTAAAAGAAGTACATTTTGGACTTAAGCATTGTAAAAGGACATGTATCAAATATTTCATAAAATTCTTTGTAACTCCCAGGGAAACCCATATCCAAAGTATTCCCAAGTCTCCCATCAGACCATAACCAATTCTAAGTCAAAAATGTCTTGGCAGCATGCAAAGTTGATATACTATGCATGCTACAGTGCCTCATGGTTTAGTAAAACTAACCCATACTCACCTGTGGACACAATCTAGAATTGTGATGAGAGTATTCTAAGAATACCCAAGAGTCCTAAAGGTTCCTTAAACCTCCCCTTAAACTATGATACATGAGTTCTCAAAATATATATATGAACATTAAAAATTTATGTCAAGATAGGAATATAAATATTCCAACCATCATCCATAAACAAAACATGTCCAAATAGCTCTTCAAAGATCCATAAGCAACTCTGTATCCAATGGCATAAAGCTACCATTACCTGCACATTTAGATGAAAACCACAAAACTAACATTTGTTGCTGACAGCGTCCCGACAACACTTAACAGCGTTGAAGGAACTCTTGTCAGCGTTAGACCATAATATCCCTAACAACGGCAAAATAACACTTGACAGCGTTACATTTACCTTTGTCAGTGTTAGAAAAATAATGTGGAAAATCTAAATCATCACAAAGACCAATAACAATGCATTATCCTGTACATACTATTACAAAAATGTTCCAAAACACATATTTAAGTGAGATTAACCATTCCAATATTTGTTACCAAATATTGAAATCTTCCAGCATCAAAAGGTTTAGTTAATAAATCAGCTACATTATCTTCAGTATCTACCCTATCTGGTTGTATTAAACCTTTCTCAAAGCAATCTCTTATAAAATGATGTCTAATTTCTATGTGTTTGGTTTTAGAATGATGTACAGGATTTTTAATAATGCATAAGGTACTGTTATTGTCTACAAAAATCTTGGTATGCATAAAATTATACCCATAATCCAACAGCTGGTTCTGAATCCATAAGACTTGTCCACAACAAGCAGCTGCTGCCACATATTCTGCTTCAGTTGTAGAGTTTGCCACCACTGTTTGTTTCTTGCATTGCCAAGATATTAATCTGCTCCCAAGAAATTGGCATCCACCAGTTGTGGATTTCCTATCAAACTTGTCACCACCATAATCACTGTCTGAATAAGCAATAAGGTCCAATGGAGAATCTTTTGGGTACCATAATCCAAGATCTGGATAACATCTCAAGTACCTAAAAATTCTCTTCACAGCAAAAAGGTGACATTCTTTGGGAGTCACTTGATGGCGTGCACATGCACACACAGCAAACATGATGTCAGGTCTTGAGGCTGTAAGATACATCAATGAACCAATCATTGATCTATAGTGCCTAACATCCACATCCTTTCCAGCTCCAAGTTTTCCCCAAGGGTGTTGCCTATCCATAGGAGTAGAAGCCTCCTTCTCATGTGGAGAAAAACCATATTTCTTCAAGATTTCAGCTACATACTTGTCTTGGGAGATGAAGATACCATCTTCTTTCTGCTGAACTTGTAAACCTAGAAAGAAGTTCATCTCACCCATTGCACTCATCTTGAATTTATCTGTCATGAGCTTGGAAAATTCCTCACTCATTTTTGGATCAGTAGAGCCAAAAATGATGTCATCAACATAGACCTGCACAAGCAACACATGTTTTCCTTTCTTCTTTGTAAACAGTGTCTGATCTATGGTGCCCCTCTTGAAACCATTTTCCACCAAGTAGGTGGACAATGTACCATACCATGCTCTTGGGGCTTGATGAAGGCCATACATTGCCTTCTTTACTCTATAAACCTTGTCTGGATTCTCAGGATCTTCAAAACCAGGAGGCTGCATTACATAAACCTCCTCAACAATTGTGCCATAGAGGAAAGCACTCTTCACATCCATTTGATAAACAGTAAAATTCATGCAAGAAGCATAAGCTAAGAAAATTCTGATAGCTTCAATTCTTGCAACTGGAGCAAAGACTTCTTCATAATCTATGCCTTCCTCTTGTGTATAACCCTGAGCTACCAAACGTGCCTTGTTTCTGACCACAATGCCTCTTTCATCTTTCTTGTTCCTTAGAACCCATCTTGTCCCAATTGGTCTCACATACCTAGGACAATCAACCAGCTCCCAAACATCCTGTATAGCAAATTGGTGAAGCTCATCCTGCATTGCTTCCACCCAACTTGGTTCTTTGAGAGCATCAAAAATCTTCTTGGGTTCTTCCTGTGACAGAAAACAGGCAAACAAACATGCTTGTACAAGAGGGGTATCAACCTTCTTGTGTATATTGGCAATAAATCCACCAAGACCTTGATGGGATCTTCTTGTCTGAACTGGAGCCATAACATCACCAATGATTTGAGATGTGGGGTGATCCTTTGCTGTGGAAGTGAGAACTCCTCCTTCAAAAAGTCTGGTGTCCTCAATTTCACGCTCCATGTTGCCAATATCTTCTTCAGATTCTTCTTCATCAACAGGAATCTCTTCATGGATATTGGAAGGTCCACCCTGTTCAAAATGGGAAGAGAAAAGCTGTGTAAAGGTGTCTCCAAAGTCTGATCCTTGTTTGTCAGCGTTTGGGCTAACAACGCCTGAACTGGTGTTGTCAGCGTTGGAGCCATCAGCGTCTGAATTGGTCGTGTCAGCGCTTGATTTCCCTTTGTCAGCGCCTGAAGAATCATGCATGTTTGTAGTTGGTGGTATTTGAACACCACCATTATCTTTCCTTGCAGCAGTAGCAGCAGTAGCAGCAGCATAATACTCATCTGTCCATATAGGAAGGGTAACAAATTCTTGTGTGGGAGATGATATAACTGCTGGTGGTCCATCCTCCTTAGCAACCTGTATACCTGAAACATTACCAATTCTCTTTTCCAAAACACTTGAAGTTACCTTCACAATGTCTGGATCAGTAACAGGCATATAATTTAAAGCTCTAGACAAAGGTTCTAAGTCAAACAACCAATTTGGACCACTCTCAGGATCACTAGGTTTACTTTCTAAAAACCTAACATGTACCTTTTCAAGTATACGTTTTTCCTTTTTAATGTAAACCCTATATCCTTTACTCTGCACTGAATAACCCATGAAGTAGCCTTCATCACCTTTTGAATCAAATTTACCTAGGGCCTCACTAGTTTCTAACATAACTACATGACAACCAAAAGGCTTCAGAAAACCAATATTTGGCTTCCTTCCCCAAAGTAATTCATAAGGTGTCTTATTATGTATCTTGTTGACCAATGCCCTATTTTGAACATAACAAGCTGTGTTAACAGCTTCAGCCCAAAAAGCTATAGGAAAGTGGGCATCAGCCAACATGGTTCTGGCTGCTTCAATAAGGGTCCTATTCTTTCTTTCAGCAACTCCATTTTGCTGAGGAGTTCTAGCTATGCTAAACTGCCTAGTAATCCCTTTCTTGGCACAAAAATCATCTAATAACTGATTTCTAAACTCACCCCCATTGTCACTTCTAATAATTTTGACCTCATTACCATTTTTCTTTTCAATCTGGGTAATGAAATTAATCAGACTTAGGGCAGTTTCACTTTTCTTGGCTAAAAAGAAAGTCCATGTGAACCTGGAGTAATCATCAGTAATGACAAAACAATATGATTTACCCTTCAAACTCTCTATATTAGTAGGACCAAAGAGGTCCATATGCAATAAGTGAAGGGGTTTAGAACTAGAGTGCACCTGTTTAGACCTGAATGAGACCTTGTGCTGCTTGCCCTTAAGGCATGCAACACAAGAGTGGTCATTGTGGAAAGCCTTTTCAGGCAAACCATCAACTAAACCAAGCCTCACAAGCCTATTAATATTCTTAAAGTTTATGTGCCCTAGTCTCCTGTGCCAAAGATTACTTTCATCTACTGAGGCTTTAGCATACAGACATGACATTTTATTATTTACCTTAATTCCATTAAGATTCACATTATATATGTCTTTATGCCTTGGTGTTCTAAAATCTATGTATTTCTCATCAGGGAGCTTATAATCTTTGCTTAACACCAAGCACTCAGTATCTGTGAAAAGAACCTTATTTTTGTTATCACACACTTGTGATACACTAAACAAATTATAATCCAGGTCTTTCACCAAGAAGACATTATCAAACCTTAGATTGTTGGTGACAAGGGTTCCTTTTCCAGTGATGGTGCCGTAGCCCCCTCCAAAGTATACCTTATCACCATCTTGAATAGGAGAGAAATTGGTCAGATAGTCTTCCTTTCCTGTCATGTGCCTTGAGCATCCACTATCCCAGTATCCATAGTCATTGATCTTCTTCTGAATGCCCTGCACATAAAGAAAACACATTAGTTTTCTTTGGGAACCCAAGCCTTGGAAGACTTGGATTCATTTGGTTGTTCAACAAGAACAGACTTGGTTCTCATAACAACCCCATTTTCATCCCTGTTTGAATGAAATTCCCAGTTAACCCCAATTGGTGTTGACAATGCCTTAGAAATATAATGAAACCTGTTGCATGTCATAGAAATACCAGTATTATTAGGGTTCTGGTCTTGTTTTGGTCTCCATGTTAAGCTAGTAGAAGCTTTAGACCTATTTCCCTGGGGCTGCAAATACCTAGGTTTGTCAGCGCTGAAATTTCTCTTGTCAGCGCCCCGATTGCTCCTATCAGCGTTGTACCTAGGGTTTGCTACAGGAACCCATTGCCTATTTGACCAAGTATTTGACTTTTGAAAAGGTCTTAGGCCTTGTGTGTTAGACCCTCTAGAAAAGAATGGGGCTGGTCTAACAACTTGTGAACTTTTGTTCACAAAGGTATTAGGTCTGACAGTGTTTGACCTATGTTGACTTTTGTCAGCGCTGAAATGGTTCCTATCAGCGTTGACATTGGAAGCATTGACACATTTGTAGGCCAAATGTGAGAAGCTCCCACATGTGTAACAAGCTTTTCTAGACATAGTATTAGGTCTAGAAGCAAAGAAGCCTGTTCCATGGTTACTAACTTGGCTTTTTGGTGACCTAAAATTTCTATACATCTCTGCATATTTAACACTAGGTTTTCTAATATTTTGTGGGCCAAGGTCAACAGGTTTGCCAGTGGTAGGGTGTGTGATCTTAATAGGTTTAGGATCATCAATTGGTTTTGTGATAGGTGTGGGCTCATTTGGACTTTCACACAATAACCCTCCCTTAACAAACAAAGTGTGGTTAGCTTTCTTCCACTCTTCTAGGTCAGTCAGCTTTTGCTGATATTCCTCAACTGGGGAAGTCACTCTAGGTGGAGGAATAAACTCCTCCTCTTGGCATTCTGGCAAGCCAGTCCAAGATAAGTCCTTTGATTGGACACCATAGAAATCCCCAGCTGGTGGTGGAACAACAGTATAGTTATTCATCCCAATCCCACTCATATCCTTAGAGTCTCTTTGTTTACTAACACACTCTCCTAGGGATTGTGTGGCCTTATCAAATCTCTGGATTTTAAGACTCACATTATCTTTATTTTTGTTAGCCTCCTCTAACTGAGCTATCAAATCAAGATTAACCCTATTCACTATATCTTGAACATCCTTACTCTGATGTAACTCATGTTTTAAGATATTTATTTGATCCTTTAAATCAAACTCCATTTTCTTATACTCAGCTACTGTCTTTTCTGTTTGGGTAAGAGCAATTTGATAGTTAGATACTTTGCATCTTAGAGTACTTGCATCATCTAATAATTTAACTATCTCTTGTTTTAATTTTTCAGTATTTAAACGACAACCCTTAGAACAGAAAGCATCATCATATACCTCATTATCTGATGAAGAGGAGGAGTGTGCCATGAGAGCATATTCAGCATGCTCTTCTTTAACTTCAGCAACCAAAGCTCTGTCCTCTTCCTCATTCTTAGCCATCCAGCTCCAATCCCATTCTCCAACGCCATCAATTTGTTGAACAGCAACCATGGCCTTGGGATCTGGGTTCTTAATCATTTGGCTAGAAGGCTTCCCAGCATCAGATCTCCTTGGAGATCTACATTCCCTCATAAAGTGCCCCATCCTATGACAGTTGTAGCACTCTACCTTGGACTTGTCAAAGCCAGCAACATCCTTAGCATTAAAGGTCATTTTCTTCTTGAACCTTTTATTGAACTTGTTTGCTCTTAAACTTACAAGAGCCATAGTCCACTTGATGTCCATCTCTTCCAATTGTTCATCACTTATCTGCTCAAGATCTTCATAAGTAATCCTTGAATCACTAGGCAAAGAAGCAATGAATGCACACACAGTATCAAGATCAAAACCAGCAGGTTTAATTCTATCAGCGCCATGATTGTGTGTGTCAGCGCTTGAGTACAAAGCGTTGACAGGGTATGATCCAGCGCTGACAGATTGACATCCAGCGCTGACACCTTGAGATCCAGTTGCTGAATGTCCATAGAAGTTCATGGAATCAAATTGGCCTTCACTTTGTGAAAAGAAGGCCATGTTGCTGCTGGAAGATTTGTTATCACTCTCCAATTGCCATTCATTCTCCAACAGCCTTAACTTGTTGAAGATGTCATCAAACCTGGAAGTCTTGTGGGTGTTATTGACAAGAATAGATCTTGTCTCAATCTTCCATACATCACCAAGGCTTTTGAGAAAAGTAGCATTCAATTCAGGATCATCAATCTGTTTTCCCATGAAGGAAAGTTGACTTGTGATATCAAGAAGTCTACTTCTCACACTGCTGAGATTCTCATTAGGTTGAGCTTTAAAGACAGCATACTCATGCAAGAGTTGCTTCTTCTTTTCTTCTTTTGTGTCAGCATTGCCACCATGTGCCACTTCAAGAGCTTCCCAAAGCTCTTTTGCAGACTCAAATCGTTTGTACTTGTGCTGATTCTCATGACCTAGGGCATGTTTCAAGATGTTCAGGATTTTCATGTCCACCCTCTTCTTGGCTATATCTTCAACAGCAACAGCTCTCCCATCTTCAGGTTTTTCCACCTTATCAGATTCAGGACAATTAGGAACAGCTGTCCTTGTAGCAATAGCAGCAGTAATCTTTGCTGCTTTATCGAATGTGTTCCCATATTCGATAATTTCCCAAAGAGTGTAGTCATGAATAGCTATGTATTGCTCAAAATTGGATTTCCAAAGCTCAAAGTTCCTGGCATCAAACATGGGAATTTTGATACTAGGGTTTGAGAAGTTGTTTTGCAGCAAAGCAGGAGGTTGATTTGTGCCAGACATGGTGTTTTTAGGGTTTTGAGAATTTAGGGTTTTTAGGGTTTGGTGTTTTAGGGTTCTGCGTTACTTAAAGATCAAAAGTTTCTCAACATGCTCTGATACCACTTGTTGATCCCAAACTTAGATCTATTAGCTTTGTGTATACGAGATTAGATCAAGTACTACACGTAGAGAAACCTTTGCTTATGAATAAAGTAACAAAGTGTTATGCGGAATTAACACTTGATCTAAAACACAATGATGTTAAACAAACTTTCACTTGTATTAGAATAATCGTGTTGATTACAATGAAAGGTTTAACTTGCGAATACTATGAAAACTGATATATGACTTTAACCTAAAAGACCTTCTTTTATAGAACAAGAAGTCTTGTACAATAAGCTATGAATCAACTATTCTAGGTAAAGATAATAATAGAAAATACAATGTCGTGCTTATCTTTACCATACATAAATAAAGAAACAAATAAACAAAAGATATTCTATCAGTGTCAATCTTCAAGGCTGTCAGCGTTGACTTCTATCAGCGTCCAAAGTCAATCTATCAGCGTTAACTTTCTTCTTATCAGCGTTTGGTGATCTGACCCATATTTTATTCCCAACAACAAGGGTTCCTTTTCCAGTGATGGTGCCGTATCCCCCTCCAAAGTATACCTTATCACCATCTTGAATAGGAGAGAAATTGGTCAGATAGTCTTCCTTTCCTGTCATGTGCCTTGAGCATCCACTATCCCAGTATCCATAATCATTGATCTTCTTCTGAATGCCCTGCACATAAAGAAAACACATTAGTTTTCTTTGGGAACCCAAGCCTTGGAAGACTTGGATTCATTTGGTTGTTCAACAAGAACAGACTTGGTTCTCATAACAACCCCATTTTCATCCCTGTTTGAATGAAATTCCCAGTTAACCCCAATTGGTGTTGACAATGCCTTTGAAATATAATGAAACCTGTTGCATGTCATAGAAATACCAGTATTACTAGGGTTCTGGTCTTGTTTTGGTCTCCATGTTAAGCTAGTAGAAGCTTTAGACCTATTTCCCTGTGGTTGCAAATACCTAGGTTTAGCAGTGTTTCTATCAGCGCTGAAATTTCTCTTGTCAGCGCCCCGATTACTCTTATCAGCGTTGAACCTAGGGTTTGCTACAGGAACCCATTGCCTATTTGACCAAGTATTTGACTTTTGAAAAGGTCTTAGGCCTTGTGTGTTAGACCCTCTAGAAAAGAATGGGGCTGGTCTAACAACTTGTGAACTTTTGTTCACAAAGGTATTGGGTCTGACAGTGTTTGACCTATGTTGACTTTTGTCAGCGCTGAAATGGTTCCTGTCAGCGTTGACATTGGAAGCGTTGACACATTTGTAGGCCAAATGTGAGAAGCTACCACATGTATAACAAGCTTTTCTAGACATAGTCTTAGGTCTAGAAGCAAAGAAGCCTGTTCCATGATTACTAACTTGGCTTTTTGGTGACCTAGTATTCCTATACATCTCTGCATATTTAACACTAGGTTTTCTAACATATTGTGGGCCAAGGTCAACAGGTTTGCCAGTGGTAGGGTGTGTGATCTTAATAGGTTTAGGATCATCAATTGGTTTTGTGATTGGTGTGGGCTCATTTGGACTTTCACACAACAACCCTCCCTTAACAAACAAAGTGTGGTTAGCTTTCTTCCACTCTTCTAGGTCAGTCAGCTTTTGCTGATATTCCTCAACTGGGGAAGTCACTCTAGGTGGAGGAATGAACTCCTCCTCTTGGCATTCTGGCAAGCCAGTCCAAGATAAGTCCTTTGATTGGACACCATAGAAATCCCCAGCTGGTGGTGGAACAACAGTATAATTATTCATCCCAATCCCACTCATATCCTTAGAGTCTCTTTGTTTACTAACACACTCTCCTAGGGATTGTGTGGCCTTATCAAATCTCTAGATTTTAAGACTCACATTATCTTTATTTTTGTTAGCCTCCTCTAACTGAGCTATCAAATCAAGATTAACCCTATTTACTATATCTTGAACATCCTTACTCTGATGTAACTCATGTTTTAAGATATTTATTTGATCCTTTAAATCAAACTCCATTTTCTTATACTCAGATACTGTCTTTTCTGTTTGGGTAAGAGCAACTTGATAGTTAGATACTTTGCATCTTTCAGTACTTGCCTCATCTAATAATTTAACTATCTCTTGTTTTAATTTTTCAGTATTTAAACGACAACCCTTAGAACAGAAAGCATCATCATATACCTCATTATCTGATGAGGAGGAGGAGTGTGCCATGAGAGCATATTCAACATGCTCTTCTTTAACTTCAGCAACCAAAGCTCTGTCCTCTTCCTCATTCTTAGCCATCCAGCTCCAATCCCATTCTCCAACACCATCAATTTGTTGAACAGCAACCATGGCCTTGGGATCTGGGCTCTTAATCATCTGGCTAGAAGGCTTCCCAGCATCAGATCTCCTTGGAGATCTACATTCCCTCATAAAGTGCCCCATCCTATGACAGTTGTAGCACTCCACCTTGGACTTGTCAAAGCCAGCAACATCCTTAGCATTAAAGGTCATCTTCTTCTTGAACCTTTTATTGAACCTGTTTGCTCTTAAACTTACAAGAGCCATAGTCCACTTGATGTCCATCTCTTCCAATTGTTCATCACTTATCTGCTCAAGATCTTCATATGTAATCCTTGAATCACTGGGCAAAGAAGCAATGAATGCACACATAGTATCAAGATCAAAACCAGCAGGTTTAATTCTATCAGCGCCATGATTGTGTGTGTCAGCGCTTGAGTACAAAGCGTTGACAGGATATGATCCAGCGCTGACAGATTGACATCCAGCGCTGACACTTTGAGATCCAGTTGCTGAATGTCCATAGAAGTTCATGGAATCAAATTGGCCTTCACTTTGTGAAAAGAAGGCCATGTTGCTGCTGGAAGATTTGTTATCACTTTCCAATTGCCATTCATTCTCCAACAGTCTTAATTTGTTGATGATGTCATCAAACCTGGAAGTCTTGTGGGTATTATTGACAAGAATAGATCTTGTCTCAATCTTCCATACATCACCAAGGCTTTTGAGAAAAGTAGCATTCAATTCAGGGTCATCAATCTGTTTTCCCATGAAGGAAAGTTGACTTGTGATGTCAAGAAGTCTACTTCTAACACTGCTGAGATTCTCATTAGGTTGAGCTTTAAAGACAGCATACTCATGCAATAGTTGCTTCTTCTTTTCTTCTTTTGTATCAGCATTGCCACCATGTGCTACTTCAAGAGCTTCCCAAAGCTCTTTTGCAGACTCAATCGTTTGTACTTGTGCTGATTCTCATGACCTAGGGCATGTTTCAAGATATTCAAGATTTTCATGTCCACCCTCTTCTTGGCTATATCTTCAACAGCAACAGCTCTCCCATCTTCAGGCTTTTCCACCTTATCAGATTCAGGACAATTAGGAACAGCTGTCCTTGTGGCAATAGCAGCAGTAATCTTTGCTGCTTTATCGAATGTGTTCCCATATTCGATAATTTCCCAAAGAGTGTAGTCATGAATAGCTATGTATTGCTCAAAATTGGACTTCCATAGCTCAAAGTTCCTGGCATCAAACATGGGAATCTTGATACTAGGGTTTGAGAAGTTGTTTTGTAGCAAAGCAGGAGGTTGATTTGTGCCAGACATGATGTTTTTAGGGTTTTGAGAATTTAGGGTTTTTAGGGTTTGGTGTTTTAGGGTTCTGCGTTACTTAAAGATCAAAAGTTTCTCAACAAGCTCTGATACCACTTGTTGATCCCAAACTTAGATCGATTAGCTTTGTGTATACGAGATTAGATCAAGTATAACACGTAGAGAAACCTTTGCTTATGAATAAAGTAACAAAGTGTTATGCGGAATTAACACTTGATCTAAAACACAATGATGTTAAACAAACTTTCACTTGTATTAGAATAATCGTGTTGATTACAATGAAAGGTTTAACTTGCGAATACTATGAAAACTGATATTAAACATTAACCTAAAAGATCTTCTTTTATAGAACAAGAAGTCTTGTACAATAAGCTACGAATCAACTATTCTAGGTAAAGATAAACATAGAAAATACATTGTCGTCTCTATCCTTACTAGAAGTAATCTAGAACATAATAAACGTGTAGCTCACATCTTCCATCAGTGCTTGTCTTCAATCTATCAACGCTTGACTTTAACTTGTCAACGCTTATGCTGTCAGCGCTCACTTTGCTCTTGTCAACGCTTAAGTTGTTCTTGTCAGCGTTCAAGTGTTCTGGCCTAGATTTATTCCCAACAATATATGGGTATTTTGATGATATTTAATGCATTTTAAGCCCTTTTTGGACGATGAGACTATGTATAAAAGCAGTCTCATCACGTGCTTGATTCCTTTATTGTTTGTGTTTCGCCTCTGTATTACGTATTCGTTAAGGTACAGATATTACGTTCTTTTAGTAAGAACATCTCTTTGACTTATTTTACGTATGCTTTAACTTTTGACTTTAGTATGATGATCCTTTTCGATATGATCTTGATTTGATATGTTGGTTATGACCATTTGATTCGTTATGCCTCTTTTAAACACCATTTGATAATTGTTGGTTCACTTCATGGCCTATTTGGAATTTGTTTATGTCTTCAACCCTTTGCCCGAGCTATTTTGTAACTAGTCATGGAGGTACCATGACAGCGTCATTGATGCACCAATGCGTGAGACTATCTATGGCAGTGTCATTAGTCCACGACGTTCCCTTCCGATGGCCATTTTTCTATATTGACTTTGTTTTGCAGGGGGCGTATGGATGCATCCTAGGTACTGTCATATGGTATGTGATTTAGTGAATGAGTTGTGCGTGCAATACACCTCATATCGCTTCCGGTACATAGGAGTTGCTCCCCATGTACACTTATGTCACAATGTGATATGATATGATATGTGTGAGTTGGTGGGTACTTTTTTTACATTTATGTTATTCGTCTTTTTATATTCATTGTTCTTCTCTTGTACATTCCTTGTGATTATTATTCGTAGCTTCATTTATATCTATTCATCTTTACAACCTTATTATTATACATGTTCACTGAGCGTTAGCTCAACCGTATTTTCTTTTCCTGCGGCATGTATTAAACGGGAAGCTAGGAACTGAGAGTTGGGTTTGAGAGCATGTCTAGAGTCACCTTTAAGTCAATAATTATTGATGACATTTATTATGATTTCATTACATTTTCATTTTGGACCCATTTGTTTTGGGATTTGGTTTTGCTAGAGTTGATTTTATGTTTATTATGATTTAATAAGTAAGATATGTTTTGGACTTTATTTTATATGTTTATGATATGACACCATAATGTGGCACTTAGTCTCTTTATCAGAGTGGGTGTTAAAATTATGGTATTAGAGACCTACAATGTAAAACCCGCATGCTTTTACCATGAATAGTACCCTTAGTAACGTACGTACATATTAAAACTTTCCTTTTATAGCTTGAACACGTGTCACGATTAGGAATTTCAGAAGTTATGTACGTATAATTTTACGACAAGTATTAAGTACTTGTTAATACACAATAATTATTATCAATAATAATTGTAATCACGAACATGTAATTAAGTATTTACGTATATTATTAATACGATAATATCGTTACGTACAAGTAATTATAAATAACACGAATAATTAAACGTAACACGTAATCACGAACACACAAACATGTAATAAAAGAGACACGAGAAAAGCTTCGGGTTTCCCTTGGTGGGCCCTCATAGCCGCGGCAACAAAGGAAGAGAGGGGCCCAGCCCACTTGTTTTTACCAAATAACAAATACAGTAAATGTTATTTTCAATCACAGAAGATTTTACAAAAAACTAAAAACCCTAATCTCTCTCTCTCTCTCTCTCTCTCTTGGTGGCCGGCGGCATAACACACCACAAGGGGTGTTTGGTTGATTTTGTTCAAGAAATCTTACGACTGTGTTCGTGTATTCAAGATCTATTCATTCCAAGTGTTTTGCATTAGTGATATCGAACTAGGACTCTCTTCCGTTCGTCTTCTTCGTTCACTGGACTTAAGGTACGGATTTCCTGTCCTTTCAGTATGGACATTCTTTCCTTATTAGGATTCCCCGTCTGCAGCTAACTGTTTTCCCAGTATTTGTTTTATATGTTTGATACTTATGTTAGATTAAGATCCTAAGCCATATACATGCATGACCAGTGTCACCTAGTTATGGAGGTACCATAACCATAACACTGGAGGCACCAGTGTTATGACTTCCCCACGGCGAAGTGATTGCTCGTGGTGTCCCTTTTCAGTTTTGGCCATTATATTATATTATCATGTGGGGCGTATAGGTGCATCCTAGTTACATGTTTAGCAGTATTATCAGAGTGAATGTGATGTGTGCCTTGCATCCTTCACTAGGAGTTGATCCCTCCTACCCAGACTAATTAATTAGAGGCAACCCCTCTAATTGCATGACGAGGTCTCCCCACCAAGTATTCATGCACGGTGGACCCTCATGACCTATATGGGCTATTTGGCTAATTAAACAGATTTTCATAGAAACATAAGTCTTTTCAAACTATAAAACTAGTTTTATGAACATGAATCCAGATTACTTAGAACTTATGATATTCCGCTGCTATTAGTCTTATATGCTTACGTTATTCCATGTCATACTTGTATATCCGTGCACTGAGCGTTATGCTTAGCCGTTTTCCTTTCATGTTCCCAAACGGCAGGTACTCAAGGGAGCTCGTAGACTTTAAGTGTACGTGCATATGGATTGGAAGCTTTCTAGCCTTCTCTACTTTATGCATTTCATCATACATTTTGCTACTTCTTTTTATGGACATTGTTTAGTCCTTTTTCCTTTACAGTACTTATGTTTGTGTGTGATAAGCTTATACTTTGGGGTACCGATGTTTGTTTCCGGTATTTCCTTTATGGTCATGTAATGTTTAAGACATTTTTCCTTGTATGCTTTGATGACACGCCATAATCACGCATGGCATTCCATTTACCAAAATAGGGTGTTACAATTATGGTATTAGAGCCCAAGGCTTCGACCTGTAGGATCTCAAAACACGACCCATGATTAGTGGGTAGTCACTATGGTCTTCCTAGAACTGACAGTCGGTTTTCATGCATTATTTGTTTTCATGCATTCATATATATGTCATTGTCGCAGGTTTATGACAATGTAATGGTTGGTACATGACTGACCCTATTTAGTCGCATGTGCTTTTATCAAAACTTTTAACTTTGGGACCGACCCATTGGCGTCCCCTCGCCATGTCTATTGTTTTGAGTGAACTGACCATAGGCGTTCACTCTCGCGCGTATAAAAGTTTTCATAAAACTGCATCATGCATTCATGTGCTAGTTTTCCTGCATAAAATTTTTCTCTTGATTTATTGGTATAAATTTTTTTTCATGTATATATTTTAAGCTTGATCAATTTAATCATGTATTTTGTTTTATATTGTCAAATGGTTCTCACACGCGAGTAGGAACAACTCAATGTAGCAGTCCAAGCTGCGATGCAAGCTTTGCTTCCTCAGCTGAGGAATGAAATTAGGGCTGAGGCGCAGGCTGCCAACAATCAGCAAAATCACTCAGTACCTCCTCCTCCTCCTCCAATAACATTGGTCACATGGCTGGAGAGATTCAACAAGCAACGTCCTCGATCCTTCGAGAGAGCTATCCTGATAGCCCCAGTGAAGCTGAAAGCTGGTTGGCTCATATCGAGAAGATATTCGATGCAATGGGCTGTGACCCCGTCTTCAAGTCGAGGTTGGCCTGTTACAAGTTCGAAGGTGATGTGCTAGGATGGTGGAAGGCAGTCAAGCAGTCTGAGGGAGGTGACAATTGGGTGGCTGGTTTGACTTAGGCTCAGTTCAGGGAGTTAGTGATGGGACAGTTCTTCCCCAAGGCTGAGCAAGACAAGCTGAAGAGGGAGTACCACAGAATCAGGCAGAGAGCTGGGGAGAACAGCAACGAGTTCATGCTCCACTTTCTTCGTTTGGCTAGTTTTCTTGGCGCAGCAGCAGGTACTGCCGAAGATCAAGCATACCACTTTCGGTGGGCTCTTCGTACATCGGTCGCCAACAACTGGGTGTGTGCTACTTTCAACACGGTGGCGCAAGATGTCGATGCAGCACGTAAGCTGGAGATGCTGCAAGAAAGAGAAGACTTTGGGGAAGCAGAGAGACCCGAGAAGAGGTATTTATTCGTTATTCAGTGGTGACCATTCTGAATTCATTCAATATTATCCAATATTTATATCTCTCTTAAAACTGCATCTTTCAGGCAGAAGACTGGGGACCGGTCTCAGCCAGCTACTCAGCAACAACCTACTCAGCCCAACGGAAATGGTTAGACTCAAGACCGTTCTGCTAAGGATAGGCGTGGCGGTAATGATAATTACCGTAACAACGCTGGAAACTCCAACAGCAGCAGGTCCTTACACTTAATCATTTCCTTATGTTACATGTGATATTTCATAATTCTGACACATTAGCAATCTTCTACCAGGAATCATGGTAACGGGAGGGACCAGAACCAAAGAGGTTCACAGCCTAACCGTCTAACTATCACTGGTATTACATCTTATGATTTTTCTGTATTTTCCTTTTGTACCTATAAATCATGTCTCATGTGTACTTTTCCAAACAGGCTCCCAGCCAGCAAGGGCACCTGCTGGAGGGTATACTCACCCTCTTTGCACTACCTGCAACCGTAGGCATCCAGGGCCATGTCGCCGCGACAACGACGCATGCTACAAGTGTGGCTTTACTGGTCATCGCATGAAGGACTGCCACAAGGGCGAGATTGAGGACACATTTGGACATGTTGATTCCAAGCCGCCTCCTACTAGTGGGCGCGTTTACACGACTTCTCGTGACCAGGCCAACAAGTCTACAGGTACCATCAATGGAATCTTGTATATGTATGGTCAAGTTGCATGTGTTTTATTTGACACGGGTGCTACTCATTCGGTCATTTCTACTGCTTATGCTAAGAATGTTAGGATATCCCCTATGCCATTAGAGAATGTACTAAACATTTCCATGCCTTTAAGAGACTCTGTACACATAACCCATATGTACAAGAGCCTTCCCCTAGAGTTTGACGACAAGATTCGTCCCATTGACGTACTTCCCCTAGATATGTGCGATTTTGACATGATATTAGGCATGGACTGGCTATCCAAACATCACCCCACCATAGACTGCCATACATATCGGGTCATCTTCGATGATGTAAATGCACCAGAGTACATTCACAACGGGTTCGTACCCTGAAGGTTTGTTGAAATCATATCAACCTTGCAAGCACGTGCACTATTGTCACATGGTTGTGAAGGCTATCTTGCTACTGTTCATGATTTGAAGGCTGAAGCTCCATCTATCCAGAATCAGTCGATCGTGTCAGAATTTTCAGACGTATTTCCAGAAGAACTTCCGGGCATACCACCTGCTCGTGAAGTGGACTTTAATATTGAGCTCGTCCCAGGAGCCGAGCCAATATCCAAGGCTCCTTATCGTATGCCTCCCATCGAGCTGAAGGAGTTAAAGGAACAACTTCAGGAACTGTTAGAGCGCGGGTTCATTCGACCTAGTGCTTCTCCATGGGGCGCACCTGTTCTGTTCGTAAAGAAGAAGGACGACAGCATGCGTCTATGCATAGATTATCGTGAGCTTAACAAGATCACCATCAGGAATATGTATCCGCTGCCATGCATTGATGACTTGTTTGACAAACTCCAAGGGGCCAAACATTTCTCCAAGATTGATCTGAGGTCGGGCTACCATCAGTTACGGGTTAAGGAGCAGGACATCGCTAAGACTGCTTTCCGTACACGTTATGGGCACTACGAGTTTGTAGTCATGCCTTTCGGCCTTACCAATGCTCCAGCTGTTTTCATGGATCTGATGAACCGTATCTTCCATGAGTTCCTGGATAAGTTCCTCATTGTCTTTATTGACGACATCCTTATTTTCTCTAAGTCCAAGGAGGAATACGAAGACCATCTTCGTACAGTATTACAGATTCTTCGCCAGAAGCAGCTATATGCTAAATTATCCAAGTGTGAGTTCTGGTTAGACAAGGTGGCGTTCTTAGGTCACATTGTATCAGCAGAAGGAATCACCATGGATCCAGCAAAGGTTGAGGCTATTACCAAGTGGCCAAGACCGACATCAGCGACTGAAGTTCGTAGTTTCCTAGGCTTAACTGGTTACTACCATAGGTTCGTAGAGATCTTTTCTTGTTTAGCACTACCATTGACCAAACTGATGTGAAAAGGGGAGAAATTCGTCTGGACTGAAGAAAGAGAGAAGAGCTTTGAAGACCTAAAGCAGAAGTTAGTATCTGCACCGATTCTTACTCTCCCATCTGGTACAGGTGGATTTCAAATCTACAATGATGCTTCAGGGATGGGACTTGGCTGTGTTCTCATGCAACATGGGAAAGTGATTGCATACGCTTCATAGCAACTTAAGCCTTATGAGGAAAATTACCCTACGCATGACTTGGAACTTGCAGCAGTCGTGTTTGTATTGAAGATATGGAGGCACTACTTGTATGGACAATCATGTGACATCTTCACAGACCACAAGAGCCTGAAGTACATCTTCACTCAACGTGAACTGAATATGAGGCATAGGAGATGGTTAGAGCTGTTGAAGGATTATGACATTAATCTGCAGTATCATCCCGGCAAGGCAAATGTAGTGGCATATGCACTTAGTAGAAAGTCCGGTATGATAAACGGCATTAAAATTGAGGAGGAAATTATAAGAGACTTAGAGCGACTAGACATCGAGATCATGGTACGTGGACAACACCGTTACTGGGCTAATCTTAGAGTGGAACCCGAGTTACTCTCTAAGATCAAGGAAGCTCAGAAGGATTATAGTGAAATTTGGGCGATCATTCAGAACTTAGAACATCAGACAGAGTTTCGGTTGGATGACGAAGGTATCTTATGGCAGGGCACCAGACTTTGTGTTCCTGATGATCCTACTCTCAGAGAAGCGTTATTAGCTGAAGCTCATAGCTCCCCATTCTCCATTCATCCTGGTTCGACCAAGATATACCACGACATCAAGAAATACTTTTGGTGGAGTGGTATGAAACAGGATGTTGCGACTTACGTCTCCAAATGCCTTACCTGCCAACAGGTTAAGATCGAGCATCAGCGGTCTAGTGGTTTACTACAATCGTTAGACATTCCAGAGTGGAAATGGGACAAGATCACCATGGATTTGTTACCGATCTTCCGTAGACAAAGAGGAGGCATGATGGGATTTGGGTTATCGTTGATCGAATTACTAAGTCAGCTCATTTCTTACCGAGCCGCAAGGATGATCCGGTCAGTAAACTCACCGACACTTACAATAAGGAGATCATGAGACTTCATGGTGCTCCATCCAGTATCGTCTCAGACAGAGATCCTCGTTTCACTTTGCAATTTTGGAAGAGTCTGCAGAAAGCTTGGGGTATAAAACTTAAGCTTAGCATGACTTTTCATCCTCAAACAGACGGGCAATCGGAGCGAATGATTCAGACATTAAAAGATATGTTGAGGTCTTGTGTGTTGGAATGGACAAGAGATTAGGACAATTACATCTGTCTGGTATAGTTTGTATACAACAACAGTTGGCACGCCAACATTAAGTGTGAACCATCTGAGATGTTGTATGGTAGGAAGTGTCGCGCCCTAATCTGCTGGGATCAGGTTGGTGAGCGAACACTTGAAGGACCATAAATGATAAAGTTGACCAACGAGAAGGTCGTTGTAGCTAAGCAGAAACTGCAAGAAGCACGTTCACGTCAGAAGAGTTATGCCGACAAGCATCGTAGGGACTTACATTTTAACGTAGGGGATCACGTCTTTCTTAAGGTATCGTCGGTACGTGGCGTTAAGCGTTTTAGAATCAAAGGGAAGCTCATTCCTCGATTCATCGGACCGTTTGAAGTCATTGAGCGAGTCGGTGAAGTATCTTATTGTTTAGCGTTACCTCCGCAGCTTTCTCACGTTCACGACGTTTTCCATGTGTCCTTACTCAGAGGGTACAAGTATCGTCCCCTTCACATGGTTCAGTATCCACTGGAACAAATTCGTGAAGATCTTACATTCATAGAGGAACCCGAACGAGTTCTTGATAGGCAAGAACGAGTCATGAGGAAGAAGACGATTCCATTCGTCAAAATCTTTTAGAGGGATCATACCGAGCGGGAAGCCACTTAGGAAACAGAGGATTCTATCCAGGCTTCTTACCCTCATTTCATATTTTGAATTCGGGTATGTTCCTCTTTCTGTTTATTTTATCTATAATTCGGGGACGAATTATTCTTTTTAGGGGGGAAGAGTTGTAAACCCTCCATGCTTTTACCATGAATAGTACCCTTAGTAACGTACGTACATATTAAAACTTTCCTTTTATAGCTTGAACACGTGTCACAATTAGGAATTTCAGAAGTTATGTACGTATAACTTTACGACAAGTGTTAAGTACATGTTAATACACGATAATTATTATCAATAATAATTATAATCACGAACATATAATTAAGTATTTAATTATATTATTAATACAATAAATATCGTTACGTACAAGTAATTATAAATAACACGAATAATTAAACGTAAACGTAATCACGAACACACAAACACGTAATAAAATAGACACGAGAAAAGCTTCGGGTTTTCCTTGGTGAGCCCTCATAGCCGCGGAAACAAAGGAAGAGAGGGGCCCAGCCCACTTGTTTGTACCAAATAACAAATACAGTAAATGTTATTTTCATTCATAGAAGATTTTACAAAAAACTAAAAACCCTAATCTCTCTCTCTCTCTCTTGGTGGCCGGCGGCATAACACACCACAAGGGATGTTTGGTTGATTTTGTTCAAGAAATCTTACGAGTGTGATCGTGTATTAAAGATCTATTCATTCCAAGTGTTTTGCATTAGTGATATCAAAGTAGGACTCTCTTCCATTCGTCTTCTTCGTTCACTGGACTTAAGGTACGGATTTCCCATCCTTTCAGTATGGAAATTCTTTCCTTATTAGGATTCCCCGTCTGCAGCCACTGTTTCCCAGTATTTGTTTTATATGTTTGATACTTATGTTAGATTAAGAGCCTAATCCATATACATGCATGATCAGTGTCACCTAGTTATGAAGGTACCAGAACCATAACACTGGAGGCACCATCGTTATGACTTCCCCACGACAAAGTGATTGCTCGTGGCGTCCCTTTTCAGTTTTGGCCATTATATTATTTATCATGTGGGGCGTATGGGTGCATCCTAGTTACATGTTTAACAGTATTATCATAGTGAATGTGATGTGTGCCTTGCACCCTTCACTAGGAGTTGATCCCTCATACCCAAACTAATTAATTAGAGGCAACCCTTCTAATTGCATGACGAGGTCTCCCCTCCAAGTATTCATGCACGGTGGAACCTCGTGACCTATATAGGCTATTTGGCTAATTAAATAGATTTTCATAGAAACATAAGTCTTTTCAAACTATAAAACAAGTTTTATGAACATGAATCCAGATTACTTAGAACTTATGATATTTCGTTGCTATTAGTCTTATATGCTTACGTTATTCCATGTCATACTTGTATATCCGTGCACTGAGCGTTATGCTCAGCCGTTTTCCTTTCATGTTCCCAAACGGTAGGTACTCAAGGGCGCTCGTAGATTTTAAGCGTACGTGCATATGCATTGGAAGCTTTCTAGCCTTCTCTACTTTATGCATTTCATCATACATTTTGCTACTTCTTTCTATGGACATTGTTTAGTCCTTCTTCCTTTACAGTACTTATGTTTGTGTGTGATGAGTTTATACTTTGGGGTACCGATGTTTGTTTCCGGTATTTCCTTTATGGTCATGTAATGTTTAAGACATTTTTCTTGTATGCTTTGATGACACGCCATAAACACGCGTGACATTCCATTTACCAAAATGGGGTGTTACATACAACCTAGGATTTGACCTGTGAGGATTGGGTAGACATTAGGCTTCCGTACGTATTTGATATTATCGTTATTTTTCGTACTTTGATTCTAACTCTTGAGCGTTTTTGCGGTTTCGTTTGCTAATTAATTGAATGGGAACGACGAGAAAGATGCTACGAAAGGACGTAACTATTCGGCTAGTGCATCAGGTACCATTCCAAGAAATTCTTGATCTATACGATTGTGATTCCTCTTTATTGCATTCGATTTGATATTTGTGCGACGTAATTTTTTAATTCCTTTTCTGATAGCATATTTTGTTTTGAGTGATCTATTTGTGTGCGACCTATCTGGTATAACCTGAATCTTTCCTATGATCGGCGTTTTAGAATTCTTATTTATCGATCTATTTGATATCCTAAATCTTGGTGCTTATTTTTTGATCTGTTGACTTTACTTCCGTGATTGTCCTACGTGCGTAATGTGTTTAGTATATCGTTTGTGAGAGGTTTCATCTATCATCGCTTCATGTTGTTTAATATTCGTTAGATCATATTCGTATGGTTTCGTTTTCGTTTCATTTAATATTCCTATTTTAATTTCGCGGTCGAAATTTTCTTTTAGAGAGGAAGAATTATAAAACCCGTAATACCTATTTTAATTTCTAGGACGAAATTTTTTTAGAGGAGAAGAGTTATAAGACCCAAATTTTAAAAATGTAAAATTGTCATTTATGTCATTTTGAAAATATGGTTTTCATTCCATTTCAGAAATTTTCATTTCATTTCATATGTTATAAATGTGAATTTTGAATTAATTAAGAAATATAAATAATTAAAACTTTATGTTAAATAATTATGAAATTTGAAGGATTTTAACCTAAAGTAAACAAAACTTTCATTAAATAGAATTTCGGGTTTTTGGTGTGTTTTACACAAAAAAATATTTTATTTTTGAAAGTGTGTAAAAACCTTTTAAACACGTTTCCTTTAAGCATGGAAACATGCCAAAAACATAAATTAATTCCCCTTAATCTTTTTTAACCGTGAATTTTTGTTTCATTCCACACATCCGCCATTTTTTTTATTTTTGAAACTTTTATCTAGTTTATCTCCATTGAAGAACCTTGGGCCTTGGGTTTTTCATGCATCTTATTCCTCCTCCTTTTATTTTTGTGTGCTTGGGTGACTTGTGGCTTTTATTCCATCATCATAACCATCTTCTTCTTGTAAGTTTTTAGTCTTTTAATTCCATGTCGCCATGAATCTCTTATTTTTATGTATGTTTAGTTAGGGTTTTATATAAACCCTAAAAATATGTTTATGGTGGTAAGGTTTTCTAATAATTTTTATAATGAATCTTTATGTTAAAACAATCCTAAGGGGCCTCTAATAAGTTTCTTAATCATTATTAATATGAGATAGAAACTCTGATGATTTGGTTGGGTAAAACACTTTAATTAATTAAGGGTGTTTGGATAGTCTGAAATTTAGGGTGAAAAACGCATGTAAAATGAGTTTCTCAATAGCTTTTTGAGAGATTCAAGTGCCTAACCTAAAGTACTTTGAATCTAGTTTCTGGATCTGGTCTCCTTTTTTAAGAGGTCGGGAAGTCAATGTAACTCCTGTTATAAGATTAAGTGTCAAAATCAGATTTTCAGACTCAAAATATTAATTGTAATATAAAAATTCTAACTCTTAAAATATGATGTTATTTTTACAGCCACTTGAGGGAGATGTTGTTCATATGTTGGGACATATGCTGATTTTTGTTTATGATTTATGGAGTTGTCTAAATGGGTCAAACACGTTAATGTTTTATGTATGTTTCTGCTAGGACTGTTTTTGGGCTAGTCTTGGGTTTGTGAGTCATTAGATGGGTTAGATGATGAAATGGCTTAAGCCCATTTATAGAGGTCTTTTAGACTCATATGAGAGTCTCCTTAAATTTTATAACAAAATATGGAAACTTAATGATTGGGTATTCATGTAGTAACACTTACCTTAAATAATGGTATAAAATTAGTAATAAGGAAACAATGGTTTTAAGTAGTGTCAACCACCTGTTTTTGGAAACTTAAGTAGTGTGAGTCTATTTGTGATAAGTATTATATATGGAAATATGTTTTTATAAATCCGGTGATGCGTGCTTGATTTCTTTATTATTTGTGTTTCAGCTCCGTGTTGTTCATTCGTTAAGTTAAAGATATTCCGTTCTTTTAGCAAGAACGTCTCTTTGACTTATTTTCCGTTTGCTTTAACTTTTGACTTCCGTATGGTGATCCTTTTCGATATGATCCTGATTTAATATGTTCATTATGACCTTTTGATTCATTATGCCTCTTATGAACACCTTATGATAATTGTTGGTTCACTTCATGACCTATTTGGAATTTGTTTATGCCTTAAACCTTTTGCCCGAGCTATTTTGTAACTAGTCATGGAGGTACCATGACCGCGTCATTGATGCACCAATGACGTGACACTATCTGTGGTGGTGTGATTAGTATACGGCGTTCCATTCTGATGGCCATTTTGCTATATTGACTTTGTTTTACAGGGGGCGTATGGATGCATCCTAGGTAATGTGATATGGTATGTGATTTAGTTAATGGGTTGTGTGTGCAATACACCATATATCGCTTCTAGAGATGGCAATTTTTGACCCATTGGTTATTTTTGAGTTTAGATGGTTAAATATAAAAAATGAAGGGGTCTAGTTGGGTTATGTTGAAAAGTATAGATAGGTCTAGATGGTTAATTTAGTTCATCAAAAGAATTAAATGGGTATTGATGGGTTTAATTGCAAAACCACATGGGTCTAGATAGGTCTAAATGCAAAAACCACATATGTCACAATGGATTTCACATGGATAACTAAAATACACTTGATGGGTCTTAATCGTGCAAGTTTTTTCGTTTGTTATTTCAATTTTTTTCATAAAAAACTGAACAAAAAAGTGAAAACACATTCGAAAAAATTAACAAAAAAACTACCGAAAACGTGAAAAAATTAACAAAAACATAAAAAAATCATGACGAAAACGTGAAAAAACTAACAAAGACTAAAAGATTAATAAATACAGACAAAACATGCAAAAACTAACAAAGTCTAAAAAAATTAACAAATACAGTATTTTTACGTTTTCATCAGTAATTTTACGTTTTCGTAAGTAATTTTACGTTTTCGTCGGTACCTTTACGTTTTCATTAGTAATTTTACGTTTTTGTCAGAAATTTTACGTTTTTGTCAGAAATTTTACGTTTTTGTCAGTATTTATACGTTTTCTCAGAAATTTTACGTTTTCATCAGATTTTACGTTTTCATCAGAAATATTTCGTTTTCGTCATAAATTTATGTTTTCGTCAGTATTTTTACGTTCTCATAAGGAATTTTACGTTTTCGTCAAAAAATTTACGTTTTCGTCAGAAATTTTACGTTTTCGTCAGAAATTTTACGTCTTCGTCATTATTTTTACGTTTTCATCAGAAATTTTACGCTTTCATCATAAATTTGATGTTTTCATCAGTATTTTTACATTTTCATCAGAAAGTTTACGTTTTCATCACTATTTTTACGTTTTCATTAGAAATTTTACGTTTTCGTTAGTATTTTTACATTTTTCGTCAGTCATTTTACGTTTTCGTCAGTATTTTTACGTTTTCATCCGAAATTTTACGTTTTCATCCGAAATATTACGTTTTCATCAGAAATTTTACATTTTCATCACTATTTTTACGTTTTTATTAGAAATTTTACTTTTTCATCAGTATTTTTAAGTTTTCGTCAGTAATTTTACATTTTTCGTCAGTAATTTTACGTTTTCGTCAGTATTTTTACGTTTTCGCAAGTAAATTTACGTTTTCGTAAGTAATTTTGCGTTTTCGGCAGTAATTTTATGTTTTCGTCAATAAATTTACGTTTTCGTCTGTAATTTTACGTTTTCGTCAGTAATTCTAAGTTTTCGTCAGTAAATTTACGTTTACGCAAGTATTTTCACGTTCTCGTCAGTAATTTTACGTTTTCGTCAGTACTTTTACGTTTTCGTCAGTAAATTTACATTTTTCGCCTTTTACATTTTCGTCAGTATTTTTACGTTTTCATCAATAATTTTACGATTTCATCTGTATATTTACATTTTTGTACGAATTTTTACGCTTTCGTACGACCCCTTTTACATTTTTGGACTAATTTTTATGTTGTCGTACGACCTTTTATGTTTTCGTTAGTTTTTTAAGGATTTCGTCTGACTTTTTTACGTTTTCGTCAGTTATTAAAAGATTTCGTCGATTTTTTACGTTTTCAAAAACGGGAAAAAATTGACAAAACTTAAAAGATGAGACGAAAATGCAAAAATACTGAAGAAACGTAAAAATATAGATGAAAACGTAAATTTACTAAAGAAAACTTAAAAGTACTGACGAAAACGTTAAATTCCCGACGAAAACGTAAAAGTGCTGACAAAAACTTAAAAATACTGATGAAAACGTAAAATTATTGATGAAAACGTAAATTTACTGACGAAAAGGTAAAAATACTGACAAAAACGTAAAATTTCTGATGAAAACATAAAATTACGAATGAAACGTAAAATTATTGACGAACACGTAAAAATACTGATGAAAACGTAATTTACCGGCGAAAACGTAAATTTAATGACGAAAACATAAAAATACTGACGAAAACGTAAAATTATTTATGAAAACGTATAATTACTGACGAAAACGTAAAAATACTGACGAAAATGTAAATTTACTGACAAAAACGTAAATTTACTGATGAAAACGTAAATTTACTGACGAAAACGTAAAAATACTGACGAAAACGTAAAAATACTGACGAAAATGTAAAATTACTGACTAAAACGTAATAATACTGACGAAAACGTAAAAATACTGATGAAAACATAAAATTTCTGGCGAAAACGTAAAAATATGGACGAAAACGTACAATTACCGACGAAAACGTAAAAAACGACGAAAATGTAAAAAAAACGTATAGGTGTAAAATTCTTTGTAATTGTAGTGAACGAAACGTGAAAAACTACCTCAACTACTGATGTGGTTAATTATTTTGAATTTGGAATGAAGATGTATTAAAAAAAACTCTTTTATAAAATAATGTATAAAAAAATGTAACGAGAGTTATTGAGAATTTTAATACAAATTTTATGGTTAAAATATAAAAATATTAAACAAAGTTCACTATTCTCATAAACACCCATAGAAACTCAAAAACCCAACATCTTTCTAAAAACCCATCTAGACCCAAATCCATTTAAACCCAAACCAATCTAGACCTAAACCAATCTAGACCCAAACACATCTAGAGCCATCCTTCTAAAAACCCATCTAAACCCATGACCCAAACCCAACCCAAACCCAACCCATCTATTTGCCACCTCTAATCGCTTCCGGTACATGGGAGTTGCTCCCCATGTACACTTATGTGACTATATGATATGATATGATATGATATGTGTGAGCTCGTGAGCACTTCATTTACATTTATGTTATTCTTCTTTCTATATTCCTTGTTCTTCTCTTGTACATTCCTTATGATTATTATTCGCAGCTTCCGTTATATCTATTCATCTTTACAGCCTTAATATTATACATGTTCACTGTGCGTTAGCTCAGCCGCATTTTCTTTTCCTGCAGCAGGCATTAAGCGGGAAGCTGGGAACTGAGAGTTGGGTTTGAGAGCATGTCTAGAGTCACCTTAGAGTCAATAATTACTGATAATATTTATTATGATTTCAATACATTTTCATTTTGGACCCATTTGTTGTGGGATTTGGTTTTGTTGGAGTTGATTTTTGTTTATTGTGATTTAATAATTAAGATATGTTTTGGACTTTATTTTATATGTTTCTGATATGACACCATAACGTGACACTTAGTCTCTTTATCGGAGCGGGTATTACAAAGACGAGGATTAGATAGAGGTTTGTGACAATGACGTCGACGGGTTAGAGATCAAAGATTGATTCGGCTTCAAGGTGTTAAGAAGATTAGTGAAGTTGAGGTGAGTAAACCTGTCATTTGGGATTTGAAACATTTTTTTTATTGTGAAACAGAAATAACTGTATGTATTTTTGTGTGTTTAAAATGAAAAAATGTGAGATATATATATATATATATATAGGTAAACAGGGTTTAAATTTTAATTCATTTTTTAAACGTTGCACAACAATCGATTAGTGGGCGTGGCCCTTTTTTGTTTTATTTTACGTCGGAAAACCGTCGACAAAAAAGTTATACAAAAACTATAAAAAGTATATGAAGAGAGTATATATATATACAGTTGAAGGGATATTACAAGAATCAAAAGCATCAAGACATATACTGCAAACATCCTCATTATCATTATCATCGACATCAACTACTGGATGGATGTTGATGATGAACGGATCAACTGGTGCTGACGTCATTGATGATGATGATGATGAAGAATTCATATTTTAGGAAAAACAGTAGAAGAAAACAAACAAGGGAATTTAATACTACGATGAATAACACGGTTTTGAATAGTCAATAAAGTGTGTGTGTGTGTGTGTGTGTGTGTGGATTTGGTCCGAATGTAACTACAAAGTCAAACAGTTATGTCGGATCACAACTAGATATGTGTGTTTGTGTTTAGTTTGGTTTGGTTATGTATTAATTTTACTTTCTTCGTCTTAAGATTGTAGTCTATATATTATCTACTTCTATAAATATATAAAGAATACGTATTAAGTTTACTATATCATATTAACAATAAAAAAGTTGTAAATTAATTGGTTATGTGTAAAATTGTCCATTTATAAAAAGTAAGAGAGAAATTGTTGAAAAAGTGATGTTTTTATTGAACTGCGTGTCTTTTGTCAGTGGACTATAATTATGGGACGGAGGGAATACAATTTTTCACTCTTTTTATCGGGTAAATTACATGGTTGGTTGGTTAGCGACTCTTGTACGTCTGTCCCTTTACCTTTTTGGTCCCTTAGATCTCGTGATGGAGACTCAAGTATCGATCGATGGTTTAACTTATTTTCAGAGGTTCAAGATCGTGTAAGGAAAATGACTTTTTTTTGTAAAAAGCATAACTTAGGCTACATGAGTTCGTTTCAGACTCAAGACTAGGCAAATCGAAGGCATAAATGAGAAGAACATAGTTGTAACTAAACTTAGTTGTGTTACGAACCTTTCAATGCCCGAAACACTATATATTAAAAGTTTCTGCATTTTTGTGTATTTTTAATGTTTTGTTGGACTTTGTTTTTTACCTAGAGTCCGAACCATTTATATTTTAGGATTTCTATTGATTTCCCTTCTTTGTTTACGAGTTGTAGGATGTATTGGGATAATTATTTCTATTTTATATGAAAATCTATTTTTGGCAGTTTTTGCTAAGAATTTAGCCTAATAATCAGTATTCGTTCGAATTAACAATTGTTGGAAGAACTGTTTATAGTATTCCTTAGAATAAACGGATTCAATTTGTTATCTCATTTTATAGTCTATATCACCTCGTTATACGTAGGATAGTTATCTTGGTCGTTACTTTCGCCACGTTGAAATTCTATGGAAGGGTACTGGCATCGTTTTAGTTTAGTTATCAATTGCACATTAGTCCCTGCTAGTTTCCTCTAAATAGTAAAATTACTTTTTAAATTTCTTGCCCTTTTCTAATTGCACGGTTGGTCTCTTGGTTTTTTTAATTTTGGGTGGACCTTATCCTTGCTTTCTTTCTCGCGTTGTTTCCCCAAGTTATTATAAAGTCGTTCCTAGATACCAAATACACTAAGGGTGTGTTTGGTATCTTGTTATGAATCACAATGGCTATGAGTATCAGAACGGTATGGAATGACAATGGATATGATTCTTTTAAAAGTGTTCTTTGGTATAAAAAATTAAGTATAGTATTCTAAGGATGGGTGTTTTGACTCGAATCTCAAAATTGAACCGGAAACGTACCAATTCCCGGTACCTGAATTTCGTTCGGTACGATACCGATACTACGAAATAAAGTGAAAAGACTTCGATACCACTAATTTGGTACGGGGCCGGTACCAAATCGAGAAATTTTCGAAATAAAACTTGTAAAATCCCGATTTTCTGGTACCGGTACTAATATTCGAATCCCGTTCGGTACTGTACCGGTACCATTAATTTATGCTCGGGGAAAAATGGTACCACTAGTTCGGTACGAGATCTGTACGATATTGATACCGTGCTCATCACTAGGGTATTCTATTAAATTAAAGAAAGAAAAAGAAATTTAATCATAAATTAAAAAAAACATGTGATAATATATTTTTTTCTCGTTAGATAATAGTATGAATTAAATGAACAAAACTTTTTTTTATTATAAAAATATTGCATGAGTGGAATCAATTTCCATATGAGAGTAACTTACCTCCTATGAGTTATAGTAAATATTATGCAATCATATACACAACTGATATCCATTAGCACAAACCAAACATTTTTCTATACCTATCATTCCGTTCATTTATTCCGATAAAGGCTAACCTAACGCACCCTAAGTTTTGGTAGCATGGTATTTGGTTTATCCATTTTGTTACTAAGTGATTGTGGTTCATAACTTGTTTGTTATGCAATTTAAACATTGGTTGTGGTGTCTCATCTTTGATAACAAGCAATAGTCTTACTTGCATTATTTTGAGAATACACAAATTGACTTGTAGAGTGATATTGCTGAAAACAAATTATTTCATCAATCAAAGTAAACAATAACAAACAATACTTAAAGCCCAAAAACCAAAATTGATTCATTGTAGCGAAAAGTTCAAACAAACATTATAGAAAGACGGATGATCATACACGTACAAAATATGGTATAAACTCATAGACAAGGTAATGAACCTAACAAGGTAATCATTATCAAGTTGATTCCTTCCTATATCATAGATGATAGGTGTCATGGACAAGATTTAATATTAGGTTGTATTTTACAACCTTTCTAGATAAGAATACCACCAAGAAGGAAAACTTTTTTAAAAACATCCTAGAATAATACTCAAAAAGTGGACTGAACTATCCATCCTTCTAGAAGTGGAGTCATAAAGTCGACAGTGTCAACACGACACCTAACCGACGAAACATAACCCCCATTTCATCATTTGGTAAATGGTAAACCCCCTAGATCGAAGATCATCTCTACAAACAAGAACCAAACACCCACACGACTCTTGCAATTTTCCTTCCATAACCAACATGTGAGGTATTTGTATGGTTATTAACAATGAAAGCATTTGGCCATAAGACTCCAAGAAGTTACTTCCCCGATGAAACCCCTGATGGATTTGCATAGTTGTTATAATTGAATGCTCATGGTCTTCAATATTTAAATTGAAATGTTTAAGCTATCTATTCTTAGTTTCTAGCCAATGTTAGGCATCACTCCAATAAATTGCACTGTCAAAATATTCAAAACTGATGTAGTTAAACCACGTCCTGCACATGCTTCAATTTCTTGTCTATAAAGAGTAAATTTGTATATCAACGTCATCATATACTTCAATACAAACTCCAATCATAAGGAAGTGATCGTACAACAACAATTTAACACTATATAAATGTAGGAAGAAAGGTCATATTCGTGCCAAACCAGAGAGCTACTATGCCAAACTAGAGAGCTAAAGTCACTTATCTTGAATGTGGGATGAAGGGTCATACTCGTGCCAAACCAGAGAGCTCCTGTGCTAAAACACAGAGCTGAAGTCATTTGTCATGAATGCGGGAAGAAGGGTCATATTCGTCCCGAATGTCTTAAGTTGAAAAACAAAAATCATGGAATACAAGCTAATGTTAGAGAAGCTCGTGGAAGATTTTATGATTTGGGAGGAGGAGAAGTCGAGCAAGACCCTAACATCGAAAAAGATTATGTTGATGCATAAAAGAGATTTCCTTGCCTTACCTAATGAAACCTAAGTAGCAGCCATCACGCAATGCTCTTCTTAAGGGATTTGCACTTACTGTTTATAAAGATCTGTCCTTTATATGGATGTTTTAATTTGAATACTATGTTAATGTATGTATTTTGACGGTCATTTAATTACATCTCTTTTGAAAGTGTTACCATATTTTAAATCATTTCGCTGTTGTCTTGCAAGATTTTCTTCTTTTTATAACATATTATAAATCATTTTTATATTTTATAAAATATCTTGATACCATCTTATAGACTATTTTGTTATACACCATTGTGCCATCACGTACAATGTATAATTCGAGAAAGACCACTCTATGCTCGTAGTAGTTACCTTAAATATTTTTGTCAAAATCTATTTTCTACTTATAGTCCAGGAATGAAAATTTTTCATTTGCTTGTACATGAATCGTGCAAGTCCTAGGTATTCGTATTAGTAAATACCAGAATCGAGTAGACTTTTAGGCAACCACATCATATAGAGCTGACCTCAACATCGACCTAACCCTCGTGGATTTAGGAAGTTTTCGACGATAGCATTAGTATTTACTAGTTATCCAATACCGTGATGCGATTATTTGTGATGAGAACATTGTTTGTATTCCTTTTGACAATGAAATTTTGGAGTTACAAAGTGATCAATCAATGGAATAAGCAAATCCTCATTTAATATCATCTCGTGTACCAAGACATAGAAAATTCTACCGAAGGGACTATCAAGTATCTTTGGTTTTACTAAGAAGATTGTTTGAATCAAAAGAAAAATTCAAGCTGATCGTGATCGTCAAAGAAGTTACATTGACGTGAGGCTTAAGCCTCTAGAATTTCAAGTAGGAGATAAAGTTATGTTGAAAGTGTCGCCTTGGAAATGTATGATACATTTTGGAAAACGACCCGTTACATTGGATATTTCAAGATATTAGCGAAATTCAGAACTATGGCTTATAGGCTGGAACTGTCGCAAGCACCTAGCTCTGTGTGTCGTACTTTTCACGTCTCGAATTTGAAAAACTGTCTCATTATATATGTTCAAACATCTTCACAAATGTGAATTTGAAATAAGTATTATCAAAATTCTAAAGATCAAATCTAGTAAAATTTTATGAAATCTATGACATGTCAAGTATGATCGTCATATCTTGAGGCATTATTCTTTAACTAGGGTCATCATGAATTGATATTTTAGTATTTGAATAAAGGATATTGTTAAAAAATATGTATTTTCATGAATTAAGTATGTTAAGACAAATAATGTCATAAAAATGTTATTTATATTTTTCGACTTCTCGATGTTTTGATAATTAAAAAATGCAAAAACATTCTATGAAACATTAAACGTAAGCAAAAGTTTTAGTAGTTAATATTTATTCCGGCAAAATATTACTTAAGGTATGCACAAACAAATTATATACTTGCAAAGCTATCAAATAAAAATCAAGTCTCTTAAATCTAACAATTCATGAAATACACACAAAGCGTATAAAATGTTACAAAGTATTTTTTAAGATCAACGAAATATTTTAATCAATAAAATAAATTTAAATTCCAAAATTTCCCCCTCCTAACAGATTAAAGCTTACACTAAAAAATACCTTCACCAGTAAGAGACAAAATGGTTTGTCTTGTCTAGTCAGAGCTATAGACTAGGCAGTCAGTACCTGATGACGTATAGTCCCCAGCCGGGTCATGAACCCGGCCCATGGGTACTACCCGTATCCGGCCCATCACAGATGGGTGGAATAATGTCATTCAGGCTTGTGGGCTTGGATGAACAGTGACCGCACACATCTGTGCGGCCCACGGCCCGGTGCGGCCGACATAGGGTTAGACAGAATAATATTCTGTCTAGGAATATCTTTATCCCAATGGAGGAGGATATTCACTACCAGAATTAGGAGATAACAATCATTCTAAATTCTGGTAGTTATCCCTTCCTTGGGGCCAAAGCATCAGTGAAGGCCCATTAGGGTTTCACTGCCTATAAAAGGAACCTTCAAGGGTTCCACAAAGGTATTACGATTCATACTCTAAACTCACATAAACCCTAAATCGATTACTTACTCTCACGCCAGAGTCTAATCGTGGGAAACCTTCCCATGGTAAGCCTAACGCGTGCTGTTTAGTGTGCAGGATCCCAACCAAACGATTCACTTGGTGCAGGAGCCGGAGCCCAGCCAATCCGAATTAAGCCTAATTCGGGTCTAGCAAGGATCAACCAACTTTTGCATCAACAAGTTGGCGCCATCCGTGGGACCCTTACACTAAGCTAGAACAAAACCTCATCTCGAATTTCCAATGACGAAGGGGCATCCGCAAGCTAACCCCAGGAATGCGAATCCCGGGAATTGGAAGTCCCAGGGGGAAGGGATTCTCATCCCCAATCAATCACCTAGCCGCCTCGCAGACGGGCCTGGTAACCGTGGCAGTTTTCAGCCCGTGGGGGTGACAAGCACGATCTCTGTGACACCCCCACCTACTTCAACCCTGGATAACCCTGACCTAGGGAGTGCGCCAAACCCTCCTAACAAGGAACCGCGCAGACCCTCGATAGAGGAAGAAGTGGAAGTCCTACCACTCAGCGAGGAGGATCTTACTCGAGTTCTCACGCAGAACTTCGATAGGATTGTCCCGGGAATCGCATCAAGGTTGAATCTGGGGAGGAACCTCCAATCCAGACTCAACTTTGGTGAAACCGGACCAATCACCTCCTCCCAAAATCAGAGGAAAAGGAGAGCTCGGCCTCAGGAACATGGCAACTTTGAGGAAACCCCTCAACCTCGGAATGTGTTTGAGCGCATAGGAGACCGCCTCATACAGGAACTAATGCAGTCTCGAGAGGGAGAAAGGTCGGATGGCTCACCTGAGCGACCAGATCGAGAGCTGGCCAGAACCACACGTCGCCCGAGTGTGTGGGACAGGATGAACACTGGGAAAAAGGCTCCTGGTTCATCCCAAAAAAGTGGTCCCTACTCAAAGGATGGGGCACCACCGCCGTCCCCGGACCCGTCAGGGGAGGACTCAGATGACCATCCGCCTAAGCGTCGCCGGCCTAGGCGCACCCCACCACCACCACCAAACAATGATGAGTATTATGGTGGCCCTTACTATCGAGATGCGGAAGCAGAGGATCTTTCTCGTCCATGGTGTGAACCATGGGATGACCCTAGGCTCACCCGGCCATGGGCGGATCCCAGGGAAGACCCGTTCACCCTCCGCATACGGAACTAGTCTGAGGACACCAATCGTCGCATGCCGGCGTGTATCAAGACCTATGATGGGTCCGGTGATCCGGTGGATCACCTTAAAATATTTGATACGCAGGCTAAAATTGAGCGATGGCCCATGCCTATATGGTGCCAAATGTTCAATTCAACCTTGATCGGAAATGCCCGTGACTGGTTTGAGGCACTCCCTCCAAGGAGCATTGATAGTTTCACGGAGCTACGCACTGCGTTTGAGAACAATTATACTCAGAGGATGAAGTATAATAGGGATCCGGTCTCGTTGGCAACTGTCAAACAACGGCCGGGGGAATCCACAGAAGCCTTCACTGAACGCTTCAATGACGAGTGCACGCGCACAAGAACAATGCCGGAGCTCCTGAAAATCTCTGATTACATGCACGTCATAACAGACAGAGAATTGATCAGGCGCCTCAATGACAAGCATCCAGAGAGATATGATGACCTCATGGAAAGGGTCAGAAATTTCATAGAAGGAGAAACAGCTGTGGCCGCGGCCTACCCATCCTGAGGAAATGGGTATCGGTCAAATGACCAGTCTCGGAGACAGTCGGGCGGTCAAGGTAATCAGAACAATAACAAGGGCTCAGACTATAAGAGCCAAAGCAAAGGAGGACGGTCGGACGATAAGTTCACCCCCCTGAAGATGTCCTACTGGGAGATCTTGCTGACAGAAGGGGCGAACTTTCCAAGGCCTCCCCCAATGACCACTCCGCCGGAACGTCGGCAGGGAAATCGCTTCTGCGAGTTCCATAATGACAAAGGCCACGGTACGGAGGAGTGTATCCAGCTCAAGAAGCATATTGAGTCACTGATCAAATCAGGTAAACTCAAGCACCTAATTAAGGATTGGAAGGATGGAAAAGACAACAACAAGAAGTATGATAAGAAGGATCCCCAAAAGGACAAACCTTCGACTATATACATGATCCAATCCAGACAGCGCCGCACGAGGCAGAAAGTTGGCCAAAAATTTTCACGCGGCAGGGAAATCTCATTCCCTCTCATCACAGCAAGCGATGTGATCAAATGCGCCTCTCACTATTGAGATAAGCATTGGAACACACAACGTTCGTCGCATGTATGTGGATGGAGGATCGTCAGCAGAGGTACTGTATGAACACTGTTTCGTGCAGTTATGCCCAGAAATAAGAAGCCAATTAGTACCGGCCACGTCGCCGCTTACTGGCTTTAGTGGAGACACTATTTGGCCGATAGGGCAATTACGTTTGCTTGTAACCATTGGGAATGAGGAACATTCCACTACGGCGTGGATGAACTTCATGGTGATACGCTCACACTCTCCGTACAAAGGGATCATAGGCAGACCAGGCATTTTGGCTATACGGGCGGTACCCTCTACGGCGCACGGAATGATCAAATTCCCCGTCGAGGGGGGAATTGTTACCATTTACAACACAATCGTACCGGCATCCGAGTGTCACACCGTGACAACACCGGCTCCACCTGTTCCGCCCAAGGATGGATCACCACTTCCCAATTGGAAGGTAGCCATTCACCTTGACTATCCGGAACAGGAGGTATCCATAGGAGGGGCGCTCTCGGATAGCGGCAAAAGGGCCATGTGCTCTCTTTTAAGTGCAAACCTAGATATATTCGCATGGGAGCCAAAGCATATGACAGGTGTGCCACGTGCGATAGCAGAGCATAAGCTCCAGATCCGCCAAGGGTACCAACCCATCAAGCAAAAGAAGCGCGGCCAGGCGCCTGAGCGTAGCCAAGTGATATTGGAGGAAGTACGGAAACTAGTGGATGCAGGCATCATGCGCGAGGTATACTACCACGAGTGGTTGTCCAATCCGGTCATGGTGAAGAAACATGACGGAAGTTGGCGCATGTGTGTGGATTTTACGGATCTAAACAAGGTCTGTCCACAGGACTGTTACCCGTTACCGGAAATCGACTGGAAGGTGGAGTCCCTATGTGGGTATCCCTTTAAATGCTTCTTGGACGCATATAAAGGGTATCACCAAATCCAGATGGCGGAGGAGGATGCAGAAAAAATGGCGTTCCATACGAGCCAGGGCGTATATTGCTATACGAAAATTCCGTTCGGACTGAAGAACGCCGGTGCTACATATCAGCGGTTGGTGGACAAAGCTTTTGAATCACAGATAGGCCGCAACTTGGAAGTCTTTGTTGATGACTTGGTGATAAAAAGTCACACGGAGGAGGCACTTCTCCGGGATGTCCAGGAGACATTCGACATGCTGAGAAGGATTAACATGAAGTTAAATCCAAAGAAATGCACGTTTGGGGCAACGGAGGGAATGTTCCTTGGATATTTGATTGATCCAAACGACATCAAATCTTGCCCAGAGAAGACGGACGCAGTGATACAACTGCCGTCCCCTCAGACACGGAAGGAGGTACAATCCTTAAATGGGAAGCTAGCCGGGCTGAATAGGTTCTTATCTAAATCCGCAGAGAAGTCATTACCCCTATTTAAGACACTCAAGAAGTGCATTAGAAAGGGAGACTTCTGATGGACGAAGGAAGCCGAGGAAGCCTTCGGCCAACTCAAGCAACATCTTGCATCCCTCCCTATGCTAGTAGCTCCCCGGGAAAAGGAGGAACTCATTATGTATCTCTCAGCCACTCATGGCGCAATAAGCGCGGTACTTATGACGGATAGAGATACAGTGCAAACTCCGGTCTACTTTATAAGTAGAACAGTACAAGGGCCGGAGCTGAATTATTCCCCCATGGAAAAATTGGTGTTAGCACTAGTGTTTGCTACAAAGCGGCTGCGCCGGTACTTTCAGGCGCACCCAATTGTAGTCATTACGGACCAGCTAATCAAGCAGGTTATTTCTAGACCGGACGCGGCAGGGAGGCTACAGAAATGGAGCATCTTATTGGGGGAGCACAATATATCTTACAGGCCAAGGACGGCTGTGAAAGGCCAGATCTTGGCGGATTTCTTAATCGAAAAGCCGGATGAGGAAGGGCCAATCATTAAGCAAGATGAGACTCCAACGGAACCATGGGTGTTGTTCACGGATGGATCCTCGTGTACGGACGGATCCCGGAGCTGGTCTCATTCTCACAAATCCGGAAGGAATGGAATTCACATATGCCCTCCGTTTTGAGTTCACGGCCACCAACAACGAAGCGGAATACAAGACATTAATTGCGGGTTTGAAAATCGCCGCTAGAATGGGAGTCCGCAACCTTGAGGCCTA
Organism: Glebionis coronaria; assembly: GCA_025667525.1. Taxonomy (NCBI): domain Eukaryota; kingdom Viridiplantae; phylum Streptophyta; class Magnoliopsida; order Asterales; family Asteraceae; genus Glebionis; species Glebionis coronaria. The sequence goes on from CM046882.1 coordinate 529,073,764, forward strand.
CGTGGACTCACGGCTTGTCGCGAACCATATTCTAGGTGGATATGTGGCTAAGGAGGACAACATGGTCAGGTACTTGGAAAAAGTCAAGTCGTTAATCGCGTTTTTCAGTAAGTTTTCCATCAAGCAGGTGCCAAGGGGCGAGAACAAGAAGGCGGACGCTCTTAGCAAGATCGCATCCACAAGCTTCGCTCACTTGTCTAAACAAGTCTTGGTGGAAATACTCAAGGAGAAATCTATAACGGAAGGGGAGGTTGCTGCTATAGTTGAGGAGGATGGACCTACATGGATGACCCCGATCATCAACTATTTGACTAGTGAGACCCTTCCAGACGAGGAAAAAGCAACACGGCGCATCAGAAGGAAGTCGCAGCATTTTGAACTTCGAGAAGGCATCCTTTACAAGCGCTCTTTCTTGCAGCCGTGGCTGCGGTGTGTTGGACCACGTCAGGCCGCTTACGTAATCAGTGACATACATGAAGGGTTGTGCGGCATGCATGCAGGTCCATGATCCGTGGTAGCTAGAGCCCTACGAACAGGATATTATTGGCCTACCATGCACAGAGACGCGCGCGACATGATTCGCAAGTGTAGTGATTGCCAAGTGCATAGGCCAGTACCGCGACACCCGCAGCAGGAGCTTACGCCTATCACGTCCCCATGGCCATTCTATAAGTGGGGAATTGACATTGCAGGACCATTTCCTATAGCTGCGGGGGGAGTTAAATTCTTGATTGTTGCAATGGACTACTTCACGCGATGGATAGAGGCCAAGGCAGTCAAGTCTATCACATGCAAACAAGTTAAGAAGTTTGTTTGGGAACATATTGTGTGCCGTTTTGGTCTACCAGGAGAAATCATCTCGGACAACGGCAAGCAGTTCACGGACAACCCATTCAAAGATTGGTGTGCATCATTGAACATCAAGCGGCGCTTCGCATCTGTTAAGCATCCGCAGACAAACGGCCTTGTCGAACGAGCAAATAGAAGCTTGGGGAATGGCATCAAGGCGCGTCTGGATGAAGGAAGTGGCAAATGGGTCGATGAGTTATCACATGTGCTATGGGCGCATAGAACTATGATCAAAACAGCCAACGGAGATACTCCATTTGCATTTGCTTACGGCACTGAAGCTGTTATTCCAGCAGAAATAGGAATGCCTACCATCCACACGGCGGAGGTTAATGTCGTCACGAACGATGAACAGCTGCGAATCAACCTGGATCTGTTGGAAGAAAAAAGGGAAATAGCAGCCATCAATGAGTCTAAGTCCAAGGCTAAGATGAAGGCTTATTATGACGCCAAGGTCAAGGGTGTTTCTTTTCGACCGGGAGACTACGTCTATCGTGCTAACGAAGCAAGTCGAGCGGAGAACACAGGAAAGCTGGGCCCCTAAGTGGGAAGGACCGTATGAAGTCACTGAAGCCTTGGGACGAGGCGCGTACAAGTTACGTGATATGGATGACCGCGACCTAGAGCGCACTTGGAATATTTCCAATCTCAAAAGGTGCTATCTTTGAAAGCTACGGCTTCCGCATGGGTACTTCGCTATGTGCGGTCTTAATAAAGAACCATGCGGTTTTATCTGTTTTGTTTTTCTTATGTTTGTTTAGATTCCTTTCTTGTTTTTTAGGACTTGTCATTATTGTTCAAACAAAAGTGTAAACGTTCTAATAAAATGCCGTGGTGCCTAGCTAGCTCCACGGCCTGTTTCGTGCAAATCATTTTTTAGATTTTTTGTTAGTCGTATGAATTTTACTTATGTTATAATATGTTATGTTTTATTCATATGCATTCTTTCAAATTACTGTACATGTACTATACGCCTCCAGGCGGGGTAAGAGGATTAAGTGAACCTACTAATTCAACTTGCCGCGTAAGAGGGATGCAACCCCAGCCGCACGGATCATGTATCCTTACTAGACACCTTACTCACAAGACGTTGGGGGTAAGTCTCATATGCCGTAGCCGCACAGTGCTCCGCATAGTAAAGACGCACGTCGCATGTCTAGTAAATTATAGACTTGTATGTATTTTCTTTCTTTGTGTGTAAGACGTGATATATCATGCAGTATTGTGGTACAATATTTAAACACAGTCAAAATACACAAGTTTCCAAAATAGATAACAAAATTGCCGTGGTCACTCACGGACTTATATACAAAATACAAATGTTTTTAGCCGTGTACATGCACGGACGAATAGAAACAATAAATATTCAGAGGTTGCAAACCAAAGTGTCTGAAAGGGATCATAAAGTAGGAGCATCCTACATAGGGGGGAAAAACTTACCCATTTCCACTTGTTCTTCGACCAGACACGACAACCACTCATCACTTTCTTTCCGCTTCTGGGCTTGAGCCGCATTCCTCTCCAGCACCACACTTAAAGGTTCTTCATCAAGCACGATCCTGGTTACGTCCTCGTATATGGGGAGCGTCAGGTGGCTGGGGGATGGAGTGAAGGAAGCACGGGAGAACGCACTAAGACTGAGCCTTTTCATGATTTCCATATTTGACGCATCTTTGGTGGCCTCCAGCTTATCCAAGAATGGATAGTGCAGATCTCGCATCGCGGCCATGGAAGCAGTCATCTTGTTAGCAGCTTCAGGCTTAAAGAAGGCATGATTGGTAACGTCCTCCCCTTTCGTGATCAGCTCAACGACCTCAACCATTCCCTCATGACGACCGTGGTCAATCCCATCAGACACAAGGCTTGCGAATTGTTGCACAAATTCTGGGGCCTCTAAGACCTTCATGACAGCCAAGCGTGCTCCATGCCCGACCATCCACCTACGGCCGGCAATAGCTGTTAGCAGTTGGGGGCATAGCACATTGTCACGCTCAGCAGTGAGGGCATCAATCATCAACTCTTTTTGGGCAAATGCCTCTTTCAGCTCTTGGATGACAGCCCTCTTATCGGCAAGTTCCCCTTGTACTTTCTCCATGCTTTGGACGGCCAGGTGCGCGTCTTCTAGTTTCTTGTTAAGCATGTCTACCTGGCTGGAGTACGAGTGGGCAGAAGCTTCCGCCGTGGCTACCTATAAGAAATAACGTGTTAGCATATATTTCTTTTATAATATGGGTGGTGCGGCACGGATATGTACCTTGGTGGTTGCAACATCTAGTTGTGACTCAAGATTGGCCACTTGTTAGTCGTATTCATTCGCGCGGGCTGACTGTTTTTTAATGGTCGCCTCGGCACTGGCCAGTTGGGATTGGAGGTCGGCAATTTGAGCTTCATTATCTACAATCATCTTCTCCCTCCGTCCAACTTTCCTCTTGAGAGATTCGACATGCCCAAGTGCGGCTTCAAACCTTACCCTCATCGAGGTACCCATCGCCATTTGGTGTACCAGGGCACCATTATACTCATCCGCCAAGTCTGCATGACTGAGCGCATTTACCTCTCACACCAAGCTTGGTGGTATGCAATTGTTGAGGTACTCCCGGCACTCATCGGCGTCCCTCAGTCGTGATGCCGTTGTGATATTCCATACAGGATTGAACGGTTGAGGGGGGCCGGACGCTGGGAGGTCTTGGGAGGCTGTGGGTGAACCTTCTTCAAATACAGGGCCGGACTTTGTGGGGGCCGTGGGGTTTCTTTCCACTTCTTTTCCTTTCCCCTTATCAATTTGGGTGTCAGAAGGAGGCGCGGCACCAGTCTGGTCGTCCCTGTGCAACAAGTATTAGGAAATATCTTAAGTATTGCTTACAAGGAAATTTTTTTCTTACATATTAAGATGGAGTCTTACATGTTGTTTCTTGCTAATTCGGAAGCGGTTGGGGCAATCTGAGTGACGGGATCGACATGTGCGGCCCGGATAGCCTCGGAACCCTGGGTAGCACTTCCGACAGATTGATACAAGGGGTGGTCTTCTCGAAGTCTCTTGGCAGGAGCGTTGTGTTCGCCAATCTCAACTGAAGCAGTTCTCCTGGCGCGGTTGTTTCTTTTTCGGGTACGTCTGGCGACGGGCTGAGCTGTTGCTTCGTTGATCTCCTCCTCGACATCTTCTTCCACCTCTTCTTCCAGGTTGACTTGTTGTTGTACTTCTTCATCATCATCGCCCATCAGTCGGCGAATGCTGGAGGTGGTTAGTTCAATATTATCCCCCTGCTGTTCCCTATGTGGCGAGGAGGGCCCGACTCCTCCTTCATTCATCTGGTTATCACCACCACCATTGTCTCCGTGCTCTTCCTCATCCGAGTGGGGGTCCGGCACGGCTTCAAGAGCAACCGTCACGTTTCGGGTATGCTCAAGAAGGGGTTGTTCATTCTCACGGAGAGGACGGTGACCCTCCGGTACAAGCTTCGGGTCGCCCTGACGCAAAAGTCCAAAGAAGTTCATTTCTGTCCAGCACAAAACAACATATGTTAGCTATTTATCAAGTAACTGAATACATTTTTTGCGTACGGATGTTAGCCTACCTTCGCCCTGCCTTCTCCAAAAAACGGGATACCTATTGGATGGACCAAAGTAATTGCGGCTAATTCCTAGCAAACATAGGAATGACTCGGGAAGATTTCTATGGAACCCGGTCCTGTTCAGATCTAACTCTTGGGAATGACGGGGGTTGTATGTACTTGTGTGCGGCTTGGGGTCGTGAGGTATCCTAGTTCTGAAGGTGTAATCGCCCGGCCATACCACTGCGTCAATGAAAAAGTAGTGATCATACCAGTTTTTCAATGAATCCATTGGTTTATTGTGCGATTGGGGACTGTTAGAGGATCGTTTCTTAAAAGATACCCAACCGTTTACTATGTTGGGAACATAAAAGAGCCGAAATAATTCTACGGTTGGGGGGATTCTCCTAGCACGGCAAAGGATCTCGAATTGACTAATCTTACAGGCACCTATGCAGTGGAGCTGACTGATATGTACATCATAGTATCCTAACAGATCTACAAGAAAATGGGTGAAGGGGATGCGGTAATTATCCGCATCAAAGAGGCGAGTATACATGCCAATCTTACCCGCTGGAGCCTCAGTTATGAGGTCTCCGGCGTCAGGAAGCGAGGGGTGTAGGTTGGTAGGGATGAAATAGTTTGTGCAAAAGTGGTTTAGTTGGTCTTGGGTCATAACATTCAGCACGGATCCAATGGTAGGGTTGTTTCTATGAGCCATTACTAAATAAAAGTGTAAGGACGTGGTGTTCTAACCTGCGTGTGAAGGGATCCGTGCGTATTTGGTTCAAGCTAAGAGGAAAGCTTTAATGGCAGAAATGGAGGTTATAACTGTGTGTTTCACACAGCCGTGGGAGTGGCTTATTTATAGGGTTGCCTCGTGGGTCACGACCTGTTGGATGTGTGACACGTGTCTGCCACTATTCTTAATCGTGTGGCTAGGGGGCAAGTGGCAAGTGAAACGTTAGGTGGGACCCACGGGTCACTTCTGACTCAAACGTTTGCACTGCTCAATGTTCTGACTATTTGCACTTTTATCAGTCAAACAAGTCAGATGAACAGTTATTAATGTCGGGTTATGCGGCTCTTACGTAAGACTTGACATTTAATGCTATATTTAATTTGTCTCGGTCGTTATATGCGGCTGAGATATTGATGAAATAACTTCCTAAGCCAGGTTGCCACGTGCGGCCAATACAAATTCTTGGACAACTTATCATTCCCTATTGTTTCCTTGGTACGTCCGGGGAGCATCTTGGTAGTCTAGAGGTTACACCTATGGTTGTAACAACTAGACTGGGGGGACATGATGACGTATAGTCCCCAGCCGGGTCATGAACCCGGCCCATGGTACTACCCGTATCTGGCCCATCACAGATGGGTGGAATAATGTCATTCAGGCTTGTGGGCTTGGATGAACAGTGACCGCACACATGTGTGCGGCCCACGGCCCGGTGCGGCCGACATAGGGTTAGACAGAATAATATTCTGTCTAGGAATATCTTTATCCCAATGGAGGAGGATATTCACTACCAGAATTAGGAGATAACAATCATTCTAAATTCTGGTAGTTATCCCTTCCTTGGGGCCGAAGCATCAGTGAAGGCCCATTAGGGTTTCACTGCCTATAAAAGGAACCTTCAAGGGTTCCACAAAGGTATTACGATTCATACTCTAAACTCACATAAACCCTAAATCGATTACTTACTCTCACGCGGAGTCTAATCGTGGGAAACCTTCCCACGGTAAGCCTAACGCGTGCTGTTTAGTGTGCAGGATCCCAACCAAACGATTCACTTGGTGCAGGAGCCGGAGCCCAGCCAACCCGAATTAAGCCTAATTCGGGTCTAGCAAGGATCAACCAACTTTTGCATCAACAGTACCCTTAGCTAAGAGCACTAGTTGCTTTGCTAAGAGCACTGGCAACGCTCCCGGTCCTGGTCTCTCAGTTTTAATATCCTAATGTTTTTCTTGATCAAATACCTCTTTGCATACATGAAAACCTTCTGTCTAGATCTACTTTTTTACCTTTTTCTTTGTTTGATCATATAACTTGTATAAATTGTTTTACAAGTGATCCAATTCATTTACCTCTACATTCTGAAAGAGAAGAATACTTGTGATTCCTTCAAAGATCAAGTATTGTAGATTAGTGTTCATACAAGTCTGTATATTGTTCTAGTGTTGTATATTTGTGTATGATCTTGTGAGATCTTTTAGTGTAGATATTTGTGAAGATTGTGAGTGTATTTCCTATGTAAAGAAATACTTGTGACCCGATGTGATCTTCTGTATAAGAGTGTATTAGTGAGATCGAGTGATCGTGGTAGTATCTCCTAGGTAAGGAAATATGAGTGGTAGATCGGTTTTAGCTAAGATTAGGACTCGACATTTGGCTTTGTGTCGGTAATTAGTGTAAGATACTTGTGTACGGTTTTCTCCGCCTAAAGGGAGCTTGTTGACATAATGAAATTTCGAGTAGGGTACTCGAGGAGTGGAATAGGTCATCGAGGAGCTTCATAGCCAAACAACTATAAATCTTTGTGTTGTGGTTTGATTGTTCTTTCCCTTCTCTTATTACTCTTTACATACTTGTCATTTACATTATTAGTTAGATTTAATTATAGTATTGTATATTTTTGCAAGTAGAAGTGATATAATCTCGAATATAAAATTATTCAAGTAAACATTTTTGAAAGCGTAAATTCGGTAAACTATTCAAACCCCCCTTTTTGTTTCCACAATTGGTATCAGAGCCAAGGTTACTCAAGATTTTTAAAAAATATTTTAGTTTAAAGATTGGAACGGTCTGTGAATTCCGTCAATATCTATAAAGGAAATCTATGCAAAGACCACCACTTTTTGAAATCGATGGTTTTATATTGGAAAATAGATTCTAGAATTACGTTAAATCTAAAGATCTTGATCTTTGGCATGTTATTACCGATGTTGATTTTAAACCTATTCAATTTAACTAAAAAAACTAAAGAGGATGAACTTTTTTCTTATGTAAAACAAAATGATGATCTTAAAAAGAGACTAGCAAAAAATAATGAAGCTGATATGGTTATATATCATGTTTTGCCACGTAAAGAATATGAAATAATTTTTATGTGTAATATGGATAAAGATATTTGGAAAACTTTTTTAATGACTCATCAAGATAATAATCAAGTAAATAATAAAAAGATTGATTTATGTTGGAAATACGTTTTTACGTATTTAGAAAGGATCGGTCACTTCAATGATATATTCAAGTACTGGGCTCGTGATCTATTATGTAAACATATAGTCCATATAGCCCACATGTAGGGTGGGCTATATATACCCCCTCCTAGCATGTTAGGAGGGGTTGCTCATTTTGTTCTTTCACACATTTGATCAATCTATCTTTCTTTCTTCCTTTCTCTCCTTTCTCTCTCTAGATTTCTCTCTCTACTTCTTCCTTCTTCCATCTCTTCTTTAGATAATACAAACACATCTACAATCCTAAGATTATATGATTCTACAATTTGTATCAAGAGCCATGGTTGATTAGGTTGTTCTTGTGTTTGTTTTTCATTGATTTGTGGGTTTTGATCTAAAATCATTCGATTCAATTTTTTATGGTTTAATCTTTCTTGAAAACATCATCATAGTTGTGGTAGTGATTTTGGATTTTTGTTTTGGTAAAAACACGAAAAAGTTTTAGTTTTTAGATTGATTTTTGGGTAAAAATTACAAGTGTTTGAATTTTTTTTTGGGTATAATTCGGAATAAGAGGGTTTTCATTACTCCAAACTATTTTTTGGTCATATTCCGAACTAAATATTTTTTCCTCCAAAATGATATCAGTATTCTGAACTATTTTTTTTGGTCATATTCCGAACTAAATATTTTTCCCTCCAAAATGATATCATTATTCCGAACTATTTTTTTGGTCATATTCCGAACTATTTTTTTATCACATTCCGAACTAAATTTGTTTTTGTCACATTCCGAACTACATCTTTTGTCCCATTCCGAGTTACCTTCTTTTCTTATTATTTCTCTTCCCTCCAGAATTTTCTCTTATTCCGACTCAGGATAGAAATAGTTATTCCGACTTAAGTGTTGATTCTTGGATTCCGAACTATGTGCGAAATCTTATTCCGAATTTTGATACGAATATGGATTCCGACTTAGGTTCGTGATTTGGGTTCCGAACTAGCTTGGTGACTCGGATTCCGAACTACGTTGGTGAACTCGGATTCCGAACTACGTTCGTGATTTGGATTCCGAACAAGGTCTCAAACCAGCAACTCAACAAACCAACACCCTCGACTCTAAACTTCGACTCGAGTTCAACGAACCTAAGTTGAAAACCAACAAGACTCAATCAAGAATAGACTCGTCTCATCTCTCAACAACAAATCTTGACTCAACCAACTCATCTCAAAAGACTCGACTCCACTGGTTTTCGAACACAAAAACACCCTTGGACACCCTCCAACACCAATCAAACCCACACTCGACTCGATTTGACACACCCAACAGATCTTAGTATCAAAACCTTCATTGATCAAGGATCCCAACACCCGAAGGCACTCCTAGACTCGCACTCAACCAAGACTCGAACCCACAAATAATACGAAATACTATCAAACTCTTAATCAAACAAACAGCCTCAAATCACTCTCGACTCCCACTCATAACTCAAATCATCAGTTTACCCAAACCTTCTTAACCCGACACAAAAACTGCTTCAAGTTTTTTTTATAAAACCTATCTTCTCATTTATTTTAAAACCTCTCACAAGACTCGAAAACCAAAATCTTTCTCAAACACAATTACAAAGAGACTCGACTCAAAGAAAAGATCTCAGTTTCAAAGAACAAACTTTCATCGATCTCGAAACCAAACATAAAACATAAAGTAAAAACCTACTCGAGACCTTGATTATCAAAGATCTTGAAGTCTTGAAGTCTTCCTTCATCTTGCTTGGTTCTCATAGATATGGTATTGGGTTTCTTTTAATCTAATCTTGTAGGCAAGGCTTAAACGGATTTGGGGTTTTTCATTTGTTTGGATCGAGTTTGAAAGTGGGATTGAGGTTTTAAGTCTTTTTTGGTGGTTTGCGATTGCAACGCAGTTATCAAGACAGTATTGAGAGACGGAGGTTTAATATGTTGGTTGGGTGTTTAAGATTTGTATAAACACGTATTTAATGGGGCAGAGTAAACAAAGAGTGCAAATATTTAGGCTTGACTGGGGTGAGGAGTAGATATATAGTGGGATTGGGCTTGGTTATTTGATTTCAAAAGTTGGCAACGTGTTGATAGGTGGTCCACGTGTTTAAAACAACGTGTTGATAGAGGGACGGAGAAAACAAGAAGTGGGTATCCACGTGTATAAATGTGGCTGGTTTTTGGTTAATGGTTTTTTTTGTTGACTTGGGTTATCACGACATATTGGGTTATCAAATCTTACACTTATAATATTTACTTAATAGGGCGGAGGTTTCAAACACATAGTGGGTTCGGGTTTCTATGATGGACACATGTTTCAAAAACTGATAAATTTGGTGAACTCAGTCTAACTCTTTTAATATTTTTAGAATATTAGAAAATATTTTCAGAAGATTTGAATATATAGTAACGATCTTTCCCGAATTTGTTTTGTTTGAGGTTTGTTTACTTTTTAGTTAAAGTAAACGTGGGTGAATTGGCTTACTCGGGTAAAATATTAACATCAAATTTGGTGTTATTTAATAATCACTCATTCGATTTGGTGTCATTTGAAAATTACTCGGGTATATATCTCATTTGGTGTCATTTGATGATATAGTCGAATTTCTATTTCCTCTTTCACCAGTATAATCGATGGTATCAGGCTGATTTATAATTTAATTGGGTACATTTGTCCGTGTTCGTGGATTGTTTTAAGAAAAATAACCCACACAAACAAGGAATTCAAGATTTTTTTACGGTTTATTCGTTGGTGTGTAAAATCTTGTAAATTCGACTTCATGGTTTAATAGAATCGTTGACTTCGACGTTTCAAGAGGAAGAATTGCATCTAATGCAAGACATAGCTAGAGAAAATGGTATCACTTCATTTCGACTACTTCAGTCACATCTTATGACCATTTCATGGGTTCAAGGAGGAAGCGAATTTGTGACACTTTTTGGTCATGATCGTCCTATATTCATGGAATCGATGTTCCTCAACTTGAACCAACTAGCAAAAACCCTCCACAATGAAGAATTTAATCACCCTGCATCGGCACTTGCATATAAGGCTCTCGTGACACAACTCACGGCTTTCCTCCATTTCAATATTGTCAAGTCTGAAAGTTCAGTGATTTGCCAGTCATTTCTTCAAGACACACATACCGAGCTTCAAGATTTCCGTGGTACACTATTGAAACTCATGACATCGGTCTCGTATTCGATTTATGAAAGATCTCGACTTCAACAAGCTTATGATAATGGAGTGCAAGTATCTACGATGCAAGAGGAAAATGGTCATACGATTGATGCATTGGAGGCTGCTAAAGATTGCAAGGACATGGAATCACTAGTTAAACATGACATCAGCCACACGTCAGGGAATGTTACAAACATCTCTTATGATGACACCATACCCATTTATGACGAAGAGCCTACAAATATGGTACAATGTAATGTTGTATATGATGCCTATGCCGATGAACTAACGCATGTTGAGCATTCCGAACCTATTTATGACAAACATGGGATGGAAAACGGTGATATTTTTACCACATTAGATTCATCCGATGTGCGTCATAATGGGGGAGAGATTGTTCAGAATGCTATAGTACATCATGATAAATGCTTTATGACTGCTTCGTTAACTGATTCCGATTCCAAGATTAAAGAGCTCGAAACGAACGTAGCTCAGCAATCTAAAGAGCTTGAGGATGCCAAAATTGATTTTTCAAAGAAAACGGACAAATTTGAAAAGTATTTTGAAAAACTTGAAAAGTCAAACGTTGTTCTTGAACGAAAATTGGATCAAACAGTTCTAGATTCTAAAGCTGAAAAGGATAATATTTTGAAACAAATTAAGTTGCTTGAATCTAAGTTGGCATCCCAAGATGAATTGCTCAAAGAGAATGAGACTTTAAAGGCTCAAGTACAGGAAAAGGTCTTTGCTATAGCTGTGTTGAAAAACGAATTAAGGAAAACTAAAGGAACTAGTGTGGACACTAAGCTTGAAAAACCATCAATCTTGGGGAAACCGCCTCAAATTCAGTCTGTTAGACAACTGACTGCATTTAGATCCGAGCGACCTCAATCCTCGAGACCGCGGTTTGCCTCCCAAGTTGATTTGGTTCATCTTTCTAGACCAGTCACTCCAGCAACTAGGCCCAATGTGACCAAAACAACTTTAGCAAGACCTAATCACATGATTGCCTCTAGTTTCTCTAAAAATACCAAGACCACGTCTAGAACTAGCTCAAATGACGTTTGCCATAAATCTGGTCTAAGGGAAGCTAAGCAAAATACACATGTAAGAGATAACAATGTCAAACCTAGTCAGATGCCTTCTAGATTACCCAACACTGCTAACCGTAGCATGTCATCTCCTAGGAGCATCGATCAATCATCTAGGAATTACTCGGACATTAAATATGCTACTTGTAAAACATGTGCCTTTACGGCAAATCATGACTCTTGTGTCAAGAAATTACTTAATGAGGTGAACTCCCATGCTAGACTTAAATCCCAGTGGATAGCTAAAATCAAACCCATTGGTAAAGTTTGGCTCCCCACTGGTAGAACTTTCACTCTTATAGGAAACGAGTGCCCTTTAACTATGATAGTCTCCGATTCTACTAAGACTACTAGGGAGGAAATTGATAAAGATGATACATCACTTAAGCCTAAACATAAGGTTTTCTATAAAAGGAAACGTTTGCCAGCTAAGACAAGTGAATCATCTACTCAGGTCGTCTCTGACACAAGTAAAGCCAACTGTGAACCCCCACGTGCTTCTAAAATTGATATCGCTAACACATGTCAAATCATGCAAATTTCTAATGAGAATGCAGGTACCAAAGTTGATGTTCCAAAAGAACGAAGCGGTCCAATCATCGTATATCGTTCAACTAAGGACACCCTTAGAGTTTGGTTGCTGAAGAAGTAGATATCGGAGAAACAAGTGTCTCAGGGGATTCACGGTTAAGCTTACCAAAAAGACTTATAGTCACATCACAGACTGTAACTCGTTCATCAAAGAAAGGAAAATTTATCGCCGATGATAAACTTATCCTTACAACGAGAAATTAATTTTTCTCGGGCATGAGCTTATATAAAAAACATTCCAAGTTTTTAAGCTCATGCACAATGGCTCATAGTCAAATAACAGTCGATGACCCGAACTTCAAAGAAAGGGAAGTTTATCTCGTCAATGATAACTTACCCTCAAAACGAGAAATTATATTTTTCTCGGACATGAGCTTACATTAAAACCATTCAACGGTTTTAAGCTCGTGTATAAGGCTTATAGACAAATCACAGTCTGTGACCCGTTCTTCAAATAAAGGAAAGTTTATCGCCGATGATAAACTTATCCTCAAAAACGAGAATTTAAATTTTCTCGGACACGAGCTTACATTTAAACTATTCAAAGGTTTTAAGCTCATGTAAATGGTTCATTGTTAAATTCCAGACGACGACCCGTTCTTCAGAGAAAGGAAAGTTTATCGTCGATGATAAACTTATCCTCACAACGAGAAATTAATTTTTCTCGGGCATGAGCTTATGTTAAAAACATTCAAAGTTTTTAAGCTCATGCACAACGGCTTGCAGTCACATGTCAGATTGTAACCCGCGATTCAAAGAAAGGAAAGTTTATCGCCGATGATAAACTTATCCTCATTAACGAGAAATTAATTTTTTTCTCGGACACGAGCTTACATTAAAACTATTCAAAGGTTTTTAAGCTCGTGTAAATGGCGTATAATCACATTTTACATTATGCCTCAGACCTCAAAGAAAGGAAAGTTTATCGCCGATGATAAACTTATCATTACACCGAGAAATTAATTTTTCTCGGGCATGAGCTAATATTAAAAACATTCGAAGTTTTTTAAGCTCATGTACAATGACTTACAGTTAAATATCAGACTGTAACTCGGACTTCAATTTTAGGAGAGCTTATCTTTAAAGATAGCTTATCCTCGTAACGGGAAATTAAATTTTCTCGGTCATGAGCTTGTATTAAAACATTCCAAGTTTTAAGCTCAGAAAGGAAAGTGTATCTTGTAAATAAGAAAACTTTTCCTCATAACGAGAAATTTATTTTTCTCGGTCATGAGCTTTACATTAAAACATTCAAAGTTTTTCAAGCTCATGAAAACGATTTCTAAGTAAATGTCAACTTAGGACTCGTTCTTCAGTTAAAAGGAAAGTTTATCGCCGATGATAAACTTTTCCTCACAACGGGAAGTTTACAACTTCTTGGACTTTAGCTCGTTTTGTAAGATATTCAACATCTTAAGCTCAAGTAATTGTTTTTCAAAACTTTGAACACAATTTTTCGAGAATTTCTCAAAAAAGTTTTTCTAAATCATTCAAAATTGTGTGTTCAAAAATGTTTTGATAAAAAGAGCATGTCTTCTGGAATCGATAATATTTACGATACTAGAAATGTCATTCAATAATGACACGGGGTTGTAAATAAAGTTCGAGCAGAAGTTCAAATGTTTTAAAACATGATCAAAATGGTTTGCTGTTATTTCAGACAGTAACCCGCTTTTCTACTCAAGTCAAGCATTTTACCAGAAAGCTTTGACTCAACAACGGGAATTAATTTTCTCGGGCATGGTTTACTTTATAACCATGTAAGGGATTGTGTTTATGGAATAACACAATCTAACACGAATATATGTACGTGTCAGTGCATTTATTTGTTAAAACAAGAGAAATCTTGTTTTTATGAAGTTATCGTCTCCACCAACCGTAGCAATTTACAATTGATATCTACATACTCGACAATGCGACTACTCAAACGGCGACTACAGCTCTTTCAATAGAAAACAGGTCAACAATTGAGGGGGAGCAATTGTCCAGCATTCAGAATCTTTGACGCCGAAAGTGCCAAGTTCACATATTGGTGTCAAGACAACGATATCAGTCGTACACATGGAGTCAAGAGATAACTTCAGACGGGACGAGGCGACCAACATTCGTGAACAAGAACCATGTGATTCTCTCATGTGATGTTCTCCATCATTCAGGTCCAACCTTGTAAATTGCTAATCTTGTGAATACATTATCATATATGATCTTTGCACGTGATAAATACCTTTCACTTGTGTTTAAAAGGTATTTAATTTACGTTTCAAGTACACCCTCATTAATTTGAGGGGGAGCTTGTGTCAATCATGGAGATAATTAGATTTGCATTTTTCTTCCCAATTTTTCTTAAAACTTTATTAAATCAATTGATATTAAAAACATCGATTGGGTTAATATTTTTATTATGGGGGAGAAAATGTGATTTACTAATGAGATCAATCAATTCAATGGTTTGACTTAATGTGCTGGCTCATCCCGACATGTGCGAAATGTTTTCGATATGGTGGCATATGTTAAGGGGGAGCAAAATGGATTTGGATATCAAAATGGATTTCATGGTGACATACACTTACCCAAAACATCTCTATTCAGGACGGTGATGATTGTGGTGACATAAGGATGGTAGGATAGGTTAAAGTCCAATGATTCTTCTAGAACCGGAGGAATCTTCCCAAGGACATTCCATAGCTAGAAATAGTAGTCCTTAGGAAAGATGGAGAAAGATTGTGAACGTAGTTGAATGCCGACCAAGTACTTAAGCTAGCACTGGAACAATCACAACAAGGTGCTAGTTATGACGTATTGGTAAGCATTGAAGGGGTTGAAGAATGAAAAAGAATTGTAAAGATGAAGGGTGTAAAGAAAGAAGCCCTCCTTACAACCTTAGGCAGAAACCGGGTCAATACATATGCTATTGAGATCATTTTTAATGATTCTTGATATTGAAGACAGACATCATGAACCCAGTGATGCAATGCACAACCCATCCCAGCTAACTCAGATATCTCTCAAAAGATATTTGTTTTAATCACACGGAGACAACGCATTATCTATTGATTTATTCACTCCGAATAAATTGGTATTGAAATGGTGGCACTCCTCTCCATCCTCTGATCACTAAAATCCAAAATGCACGATCGAGTCTAGAGCCATTTGAGATCATCAAATATCTCATTAGGACACACTTTCATAATTCCTTACTTCTTCACACATTGTGAAAAGTAAGAAAGATCTTAAGAGTCCTACGCAAAATCTTCATGATCTTGCCTGAACATCCAAGTAATACGAAAGTATTTACAATGAAGATGGAAATCCTTCTTGAGCGAATATCAAAAATCTCATGGTAGGTGACTTGTGCGATTCCTTATGAATCAAGCTTGTGATAACTGGAAAGAAATAGTGGTTTAATTCTTAACTGAACTTAAACACGTTCCAGGCCTCTACACAATATCTTAGTGATTTTGCCAGAACACTCAGAGTGACACTCTATAGTGTTCACAGTGATGAGTAGAAATCCTTCTAGTGTTAACATCAGACAGCACTTGGTAGGTAACTTGAAAGATTCTATATGAATCAAGCTAGTGACAACTGGAAAGCAATGATGGTGCGATTCTTTAATGAATCAAACTTGTTCCAGGAACATGAATTGACGGCTTCAATCACGAGGATAACTTTATCCAAATGATTCACTCTTTACATTCGCAGTCAGTTTTGGACGGTCGAATAAAGAGAACGGGTTTACCCGCGAAATCTTTTCAAGGAGGTTCTTAATTGAAACTACCTGCCACAAGTACGATATTTAATATCGTCCAACGATCTTCACCGACCGGAGGTAAAATGCTACCGAATTAGAATGAAATGTTCAAGGCCATTTCATCCGTGTATATGTTTTGTTGCTAACTGTCTTATGCAGCGTAACAAGAAGGTGGCATTGCGGTGTACAATCCAGAAGAAGTCGTCAACACATGCTTATGCTTTCTGCACTTAATACTTCAACAAATTCAAGAAATCCTAAAAGTCAAGTCTTCCGCTGTATCAAACTCTGAAGCTTTCAAGAATTTATAAAAGTATAAGTATGTGTAACATGAAGTCACGAGGAGGCAAATATCACAAGTGATGAATGCACAAGGTCAAAGCAAGGACACATGCTCAAGACCAAAGTCAAAGATCTCATCAGCATATTCATAAGAACAAGATCGAAGACTCAAGCATAGTATGCTAGGTTTAAGATTTTATAAAATGGTGTGACCTCCCTTAGGGGGAGATTGTTGGAAATACGTTTTTCCAAGGAAAGTCTCGGTCACATCATTATTAGCATAGATCACGAGCTATAGACTATTTAGGACATTGTAACTTGGAGTGACCTCCCTTTGGGGGAGATTGTTGGAAATACATTTTTATGTATTTAGAAAGGATCGGTCACTCCAATGATATATTCAAGTATTGGGCTCGTGATCCATTATGTAAACATATAGTCCATATAGCCCACATGTAGGGTGGGCTATATATACCCCCTCCTAGCATGTTAGGAGGGGTTGCTCATT
Organism: Glebionis coronaria; assembly: GCA_025667525.1. Lineage (NCBI taxonomy): Eukaryota > Viridiplantae > Streptophyta > Magnoliopsida > Asterales > Asteraceae > Glebionis > Glebionis coronaria. Next base: position 529,090,774 of record CM046882.1, read on the forward strand.
TTGTTCTTTCACACATTTGATCAATCTATCTTTCTTTCTTCGTTTCTCTCCTTTCTCTCTCTAGCTTTCTCTTTCTACTTCTTCCTTCTTCCATATCTTCTTTAGATAATACAAACACACCTACAATCCTAAGATTATATGATTCTACAAACAATACGAACAATTCGCCATTTCCGAAGACGAATCTATTTTGTTAATGCAAACGATGTCTAAAAATGTTACTTGCATTTATCGGTCTTGTTTTGTTTTTAATTACAACAATATATAAAAACAAGCATTTAGCAAAAACAACGAATTCGAATTCTTGAGTGTAAATGTTCTACTTCATTTATAATCACTTAACGTATAAATAAACAAGTTATTAACCTAATAAAGTGATCAAGGATGGATTATTTTCTCAAAACTCACTTTTATTCAAAAGTGACAAAGTATTTTTTGAAGACTTCCATTTTAAGAAACTAGAAAATGAAAGCTTAGAATTGGATATTGCATATTTGAAATCGAATATTCCCAACAGGCTCAGCGTGGCAAAATAAGCTTTCACCACTAAAGGACAAAAAGGACCGTAGTCTACGAAATGGTTCCTTATATGGTCCAACAGTTTTTTATATATAAATAACCGTCGGGGATAATAACGAACCGTGGTTAACTAGCTGTTGCTCCCTCTATGCCTATAAATAGTGGTTCATTTTTAGCTTTTAAAAGCACTTCTTTTTCACACACTTTCTCAGATATCACACTTCTTAAATCATTCAAATAATTGATTATTTATTTTATTAATCTTGTTTAAGAAGTGATTCTTTCTTCCATCCTCTCATCCTCTAAAGTGCAAAGAAAAGAACTTTATCATCCTTGAAGTGTTGTGTCAAATTCAAGATCTAGTTAAGATCCAAACTATTATTTCATTCTTGTGTATAGTATTTGTGTATATCCAAATTACTTGGTGGATAATTTGGAAGTTGTGTATGTATTGTGTCTAATACTTTGGTCTTAAAGTATATTGGTGTAAATTGGTCTTAGCTAAGATTAGGGCTCGACTTTTAGCTTAGAGTCGAAATTTAGTGTAAGAGAAATGTAAGGTTTCTCCACCTTGAAAGGAGCTTGTTGATGAAGTGAACTCTCGAGTAGGATACAAGAGGAGTGTAGTAGGGACGAAGATAGAGCTTCATGGCCGAACCACTATAAATCCATGGCGTTCAGTTTGATCTTTCCTTTCCTTATGCTCTTTACATTCTTTATTTATACTTGCATATAGTTTGTGATTATTTGTCTAGCTACACTATTAATTGTTCATTATTAGAATAAAAAGATTTCACATAATCACTTGAATCTAACTATTTTCAAAAGGATTTTTGTAAATCATTTTTTAAGTGGTAAAACTATTCAACCCCTCCTTCTAGTTTCTACATATTTATAATGCGTTTGCTAGATTTAGTATTATAATTACTAGTTCAAAAGCTCTCGATGAATGTTATTGTATCAAATATTACGTGAGAAAATTTCTTAGAGAATTACATCCAAAATAGAGAGCAAAGGTCACAACGACTGAATAATCGAAAGACTTCATAAAACTCTTACTTGATGGATTAATCGCCAATCTTACGAATTAATAATCAAGAAAGACTTCAAACTAGTTGAAAGCAAACTGAAATAAAATCACTTTCTTTGAAAGTTACAAAGGATCTTAGTGAAGATGAAAATTCCAACTACGAAAACGACGACAGTTTCTTAAAAGTCATGGTGGATATACAAGACAACCACATGAAGAAAAAAGAAATTTCTGAAGTAGTTGATTTGACAAGAATGAGAAAATGAGAGAAAATGTTTTAGATGTAGAGATCCGAGTCATCTCATTGAAGAATGTCTGATGCCTTTCAAAGTAAAGATATAAAATGCGTTCATTGGAGACTTGATGTGATAGTGACTTTGAAGACGGTGAAAAGACAAAAGATGAAATTTGTTTTATGACTCGCACAAAAACCGAATCTACAAATTTCTCTTTAATAAATAAAAATGTAATAGATAGTAAATTTAATAACTTGTGCAATATTAGTCAAAGATTATAAACAAAAACAAGATCTCTAAAGTTCATAAAAATAATCTAGAATATGAAGTAATAGAACTCGGAATAAAATTATTTAGATTAGAGAAAACTAAGCAAAAAAAATTAGAGTGCATCTTTTGTAAAAATAATAGTCT